>VDFB02000003.1:562559052-562653985 GCA_007258455.2 Sequoia sempervirens | reverse complement strand
AATATATTGGTTTACTTGACTATAAGGTGTTCCCACTTGTACAATTGTTGATGTAAAACAAACACAATCACATCGAGATGACATCCTATGGTCATGCATCTACATCACACACTTCAAATTAATATTATACATAATTTAATGTTATTAAACATGATTTTTCACATTTCAAACAAATACAAAATGTGACTCAAGATGTACATATGACGATCACCAAAACATAGTAAATCTAAAAATGATTCCACCTCTAATGTAGGTGCATCTGAAGCGGATTCCTAAGTAGGCCCATATTATGGATGACTACAACTCAGAAAAAATGTGGTTGTGACACATGTGAGATGCTAGGACCATCTCCTCCATGCTCTCTATCACCAACTTCAACTGCCATGTGGGTAGCCTAATTAGTGAGATCTTCTGAGAGAGAACTTTGTTAGAACTGTAAAATTCTGAAAATTTTACAAGTTGTTTCATACCTCTGAGTTTCCACACGAGTCCTCATCATAAGCACAAAAGCCTCTCTTCATAACATTTTTCCCATATTTTTCCATGTGGTTCCAAAAAATCCATCTAGTCTTGAATATCTCACTGAATTGTCCAAATCGGCAAGAGATGGTCAAGGTCTCCTGACCCATAATGCATTTTTCTACTGATATATATTTGTTGCTATCTATCGACAAGACTTCTGGAGTGTCACACCGATTGAAATTCATCTACGAGCACCTATCGATAGGACACAACGCATTGTTTCGGCAACAAAGGAATCACATCGGCAAGATGGCTATCATTGGGATGAGGTCTTACTGATTGCATTATGTCTTACCGATCGGCGATAGAAGGAACATATCGGTGAGAGATTTTTCATCGGGAGGAGTCATAGCGAAATCATATTGTCATGCCGATTGGTGCCCGAGTAAACATTTCGGCCAAACCAAATGTCTTCGGTATGAGGTCTTGCCGAACACATTTTGTCTCACCGACTAGCGCACCGAAAGACTTATCGGCCAGACTAAAGGCTATCGGAATAAAGTCTCAGCGAATGCACCTGGTCTTGTCGACAAAGCATAAAAGGATTCAATCAAATGAATATTGGGGTACAGTTATATAGTCCCGCCGACTCATATGTCACACCGAATGTTTTTTCATTGGCGAGAAAGCAAATATGTCTCAGCGACCAAAGAACATACCAACGAACATATCTCGGTGAGACACTAAGTAACCTATGAGACATCTCCCGACTCTGAATTGTCACAACGACACACAAGATGAAAGGATGACTATTGGTGAGACTCCAAACATCGATGAGACGACATGAAATTATAGCGATGCACAGGATGACTGTCGGCGGGACATTGAGGATCGGTATGACTGCAGGATGTCTTGGCAAGTGTCTGGCGAATGTTAATAGAAACCTGAATACAGTTGCTCACCGACATGTGATTACGAAGTGATGTGTCTTTTCAAATATTGGTGTATAAATGATCATTCTGGATTGTAAAAAAGACATACAGTAGAGAGGATAGAAGATAGATTAGTGAAAATACAGTAGACAAAAAATGTCATACTATGAGACTATGTTGTATGTTTTAAAAATATGGAGATATTAATGAAAACCAGTTGATGTGGTAGCGTATTTCTGGTGTCAATTGTCTGTTGTGCTTATTGAAAGTATTACTAAAGTTGTCTCCAAGATTGATTCTTTCTAGTTATTTAAATTGATGTAACAAGTTTATATTTAGTTTATCAGTGCACATTTGTTGTATCTGTGTGGTTGATTGATCGGTTCTTTCAAGGAAAGATTAAATCCTTTTAATTGATCACAGTAATAAGGGAAATTCATCTAGATCATTAAGAAGAACGTGGTAATCACAGTCTTGCACACATGCCAAAAAATTTGAGTGTTTTCTAGAAATAAGTTACCCATTTAGATTTCATTTGACTCTGTATACCTAATAAGGCACTAGTCTCTGCACTTTTCATCATTCAGTTTCATTCATTTCTTACATCTGTTAACCGAACATATTAGGATTTGAACTTTGAATATTGATATAAAATTTATACCAAAATTTGGTTTTGTTGTCCTCCCCATGCGCCATTGTGGGAAAAACATTTCAAAGAGAGATAAGCACATTAAGTCGCTTCATTCATATAGGTACACCGCCTAAGGTCTAGACTGAAGAGAAGAGTTCAAATCATTTGGCCTTGTTTGTTACCCTGAAATGTATCAAGAGATTGGAAACCTCTTGAGGTATTCTTACCTGCGTTTTTGAGAGCTAACAAACTCAATGCTCCTAGTGTCGACATCATTGTCTGGTGTTGAAATGGTGTCAGAATACTAGGAGATGGAGGATCAACAATCAGTGGAATCAGAGCACGTCATTGAGGATTGACATGTGCTCCTACTCTATTTTGGGGAATGCCACACCCAACTCCTTGAAATGACCTCATATCAAAATAGTTGGGTTTTTTACCCAACTGAAACTCAACCCATAATTTTCTCAAAAAATAAAGGGGCACCTCACAATTAAAAACACATCATTGGTCATCTTTAAGAGAAGGGAAATATCATCTTCTTCACATAAAAATATCATATTCTTCACATAAAAACACATCATTGATCATCATGAAATTAGTTTAGTTTCTCCTAGTATTGTAGATCCCCCATTCTCTTCTCATAAATTTGAAATTTTATATGGCAAAGGGTTCAAGATATTAGCACACTCTAGATATAAAGGAAAAGACCTTGGCCTAATGAATATAATATTACTTGAAAAAAAATGATCACTAAGTTTATGCATGAAATATATAGATCATTTTTATATTTTTCCTAATATATAATTCATGAATGGATTTTATCTCAACAACTTTCTCTTCTTTCTTACTTGTCAAAAGAAGCATAAAATCTAGCCTATAATTGGATAGCAATCACATTTCATGCTCAATTTCCTATTTTAAAGTAGCCCCCAATATGAGATATTATAGAGCATTTATATATATATTTTAATTTATATTTCATGAATGACAATTAATTTATCTTTGAACAAGTGCTTACCACTTAAAATGAGCAACAAAAACTAGCCATTGGCATTGGTTAAGTGTTGAGCTTGTACTTCACTTATCATGAAAAAAATATATTTTCCCTCATATGGCTTTATCATATGTTATTAACCTCCTTTGAACATATTCTATACCTTTTTTTATTTTTATTTAATATATGTCTTCTTTTTTTGTAGAGATAGGGTCTTCCAAACGCTACTTCACAAATATCCAATGAGATGATATCAACAACCACCTCATCATTTAAGACTATGGTGAGTAAACTTAATCACACATTATATTTTGAATAAATTCTTAAAAAAATGTATCCAACCCAAATGATCTGGACTCAATTGTCTCCTAGTTTGTAATTCGAGCTCATCAAGACTAGAATTATATAAATCAATTTTTCTTGAAAATAACTTTCAAATCAACTATTTATGTACCTTCCCTTGAGTTGTACCTTGACTATAAGAGTTTTATCATCTCATTATCAAACTAAGAATCATACCTACTATTTAAAGTAACTTTGTTTAGGTTGGAACATGAAAAAAAATCATTTAGTTTGAAGGTGCACTCAATATTGTTCACCTTAGATTCCTACAAGACGTATTTTTTAAGATGAAGGTTTTAGCATGACTATTTTTGGTGTCATTCTTTGATACAATGTTTTAAAAAAATCTCATTTTCCTTGGTATCCATTATGTTTATAGTGTTCATTTCTCTCTTCACACCTATTCTTTTTTCTTACATTGGTAATTTTGTCAATAAGAAGTGGTTGTCTTGATTTCCATATCAATATAGTGTTTAGGGTTTAGGTTGTAGGGTTTATGGTTTATGCTCTATGATTTAGGGTTTGTGGTTTATGGTTTATGGTTTATGGTTTATGGTTTTAGTTTTTTTTTATTCAAGGGGTAAACGCTTTTGACCGGAGCTATGAACCGGAATACAACCATTCAACAATACTACCCCAACGGGGTTTGAACCTTGGTGGCAAGAACAACAATACCACCTTTAAACCAACACACCATGCCAATACCGACAAAAGGAATGGTTTATGGTTTTAGTTTTAGGTCTAGGTTTTGTGGTTTATAATTTAGGATTTAGGGTTTGAGGTTTATTTTGATGAATATATTTATAAATAGAATTTAAAAACTATATAATTCAATATAATTACAACAATTAAAATAGAAAAACCCTAAACCATAATTACAAACAAAAAATATTAAATATAAAGCAAAAAAGTAGGAAAACTAACCTGGAGGTCATTGAGATCAAATATGTTGAAGGGAGGAGATGACAACCACAATTTGGTGGTGTATAGGGCTTCAAAAACATGCAACCATTCCCTTTGTTCGCTCTCTCTCACCACAAAAATTGTAGGTGAAAATGAGCCAACAACCAATTTTTTTTTAAATACCTTTTCAAAACAAGTACTCAAAGCAGAATGGGTGCCCGTTTTGGATTTAGGCTCAGGAACCTGTTCCCAAGAGGGTACCCATTCCTTTTGGATTTTTTAGGCCAAAAATTCCCCTCTTCATGGACCCAACTTCTTGCTTTTACCCATACATTGATGTAGTCTCATGTTTCACTCAAGTATTGTGGATGAAGCAAAACTTGAAGGAGATGAAGATTGAGTTTGATGAAGCTATCTCTATTCTTTGTGATAATACCAATGCCATAAATATATCAAAGAATCATTAATGCACTCAAGGAAAAATTACATTGCAATTGAGTATCATTTTTTTAGAGAGAAATTTGTTGAAAAGGAGGTGAAATTGGAGCATGTTGAGACCAAGGAGCAAGTAGCAAATATATTAAAAAAAAACACTTCCCAAGGAAACATTTGAGTTTCTCCATTAGAATTTGGGATTTATTGCTCCATCTTGAATTAAAAGGAAGCACAGGTTGAGGGGGAGCTTGGTATCCCTGCCGTAAGAAAGCTTGGTGGTCTTGTAGAATATTTTTAGAAGCAGTGAAGCATGAACTTAGGGGCAGTCTATCCAAGAAACATGTTTCCAGTTTGTGTAGAGTTTTGGAAATAAAAAAAGGGGGAGATTTTTGGAGTGTTTACCTTTTCCATTTATGTCAAATGGGGAGAAATTGAACTCAAAATGCTATATCTTCCAAGGGGGAGAAATCAATCTAAGAGGGAGAAAATGTTCTCATGTGTGTCTGGTTGGTTTTAAGGGTGGCCCAACATTTTGTTGTTTGTCATCAATGAAAAATGGGGATATTGTTTAATGAAGGTTGTCATTGATGTCAAATATTGTCATTGATGAAGAGGATTAATGTCAAAGGTTGTATTTGTGTCAAGGAGTACTTGAATTATCATTATATTCTCCTCGACTTATCATTTTGAGTTGTAGAAATTTACAAAAATATATGTTATGTTTCTAGTAGCATGTTGTGTGTCAGAAATTTTCTTATCAATCATATCACTAAATCAAGAAACAAACATTATTAGTTTTATTGAGGAGTGATTTCCTTTCGATATTTGGTGTGATTTTTGTATGCTTTAAAATATTATGCATGTATTTATTCACTATGACAGTGGTGTTCTGGAAGATTATACCAAAATGTTTTAGCTCAGTATTTATTTGGTTCAGTGTTTCTCAAGTCTCCCTCTTAGAGATGTTGTAGGCTCTATGGTTTTAAAGGATAGTATGCCTACACTTGTTCTATCATATTCTATATTTTTTCGAGGATATGTTCAACATACAAATTTTTTGGAGTGATAGAAGGTTTGTTATGCCTGTTTTTCAACCTGTTGGTGTTCAAGGCTTGTGCGATAATGGACAGTAGTGTGCATAATTCAAATATTGAGTGTGATGTTAAGATATGACATAATTAAAGTTCTTGTGGTAGTGCATGGTATCATGTTCTTTCGGCGGCAACAAAATTTGATTTTGGACCAACTAGTTACACGTTTCATGTAATTTGAATTTAGGTCCACCTTATGTTGTCCTAGTTATTTATGGATCCATGGATGCCATATAAGAGTGTTAATGTAATGTCATGTATATATTTCTCAAATGTTTAGAGGCATTGAGTGATGTATGTCAAGTATAATTACACCAATGCGAACAAAATTTGGTTGTAGGTGTAAATAGAAGAGAAGGTGGTGAATAAAAAAGGGATAATTGCATTTCAATGTGTTCATTAGTATCAAAAGATCATATGCAATGACAAAGAGTTTCAACTATGACTTTGACACATGTATGATATATATAGAATATCCAAAAGAATTATCTATGTAATCTAGTAGGACTGGTTTTCTACCTCTTGCATCATTCTATTGAGGTTTGGTGTCTCCAATAGGTGGGTGCCTACAAATAGAATAGGGATTTGGTGTCTCTGGTAGGTTGGTGCCTACTTCATTCACTTGTATATTTCTGCTTTGTGAGACTAGATTTGGGTAGTAGATTCAAGCAACTATTCTCATCGTGTTTTTTCCTATCTTAGATTTCCACATATCTTTGGCGTTCTCTCATGTGTATGTGTACTATTGATGTTGCTTAGTAGTAGTGAGGATTCATGTTTCATGTTTAGTTACTTATGCTGAGGTTAGTATTGAATAATAATATATTCTGATAGATGTGGTAGAGTTAAGAAATTTAAAAATATTTTATCTACTGATTCACCCCCTCTCTCACTAGATTGTGTTCCCTTCATATATTTGATCGACATGATAGATATGTTCAAGATCAAATCAATTCTCAATAATTTAATCCATAGAGTATGGAAATATAGATATTGGTATTTCAAATAGACCAAGAATGGTCAACTTAAGAAAGTGTCATTCAATAGAAGAGATAAATTGAAGTGTTATTTTGATAGTAAAAAAAAATGCTTGTATGGCTTATGGGAATTTTAATATATTTAAATAAATGTGTTGTCTCACAATATCCCTCTCAAAATGGGCATCAAGCCTTCCAAATAGAAATGGTATATGTGGGGTTTCAATAAATGTTAGTTGCAAGGATAATGTTCCATATCTACCATTCTATGCAAGTATCTAATATTGTTCTTGTTAGTAAGAAGAATGGAGAGACTCAAATATCTATAAATTATTCCCAATTTGAATCAAGCTTCATTGAAAGACAACTCTCCACTTCCCATCATAGATCATAATTCACAAATAGTAATAAGATTAGAGATGCACCTACTTTATGGATACTTCATGTATAGTCAAATTGTAATTGCAGTTGAAGATTAGTATAAAAAAAATTTCATAACATTGTGGGGAATGTGCTATATTACACATTCTAGTCTCGATATTAGGCTCAAATGTGCACTCAAATCAACACATCCACCAAACCTAGTAATGATAACACCCTTAGAATTTCATCAAAAAAATAATAAACCAATATCAATAGGTAATTATAATCTACTATGATACCGCTTGACCTATAAATAATATGGATGTTCCACACACTATGCATCAACAACATATTTCTACCCTTTTTATCCCTTCAAAACACCTCAAGTCGATTGCATATGTGTCAACCTATCACTAACAGTAGTCTTGCTTCAATTTTCAATATTCAAAACACAAGAAAGCTTGTAAAATGAAACTTGAAACAAATGGAAACATGCACTAAAAATTCGAGAGGTTACTCTAGAGAAACCATAAAAGGGAAAACTCTAGCTAGAGTGAGCAAGTTTCTCCTTAATCCACTACACACTAATAAAAAAATATAATAATTTGACAACACATTAACAAAAGACTTCAACAAGTTGCAATAGCTTGCAAAACCCTACAATACTATCTATTATCTCTAAAATCCCTACCCCACAATAACAAAACCTACAAAATGAGCATTTTCAAGAGGGTAACAACAAAGATAACCCATCTACATGATGTATAATAGTGTATTTTAGTCCTCCAAATTCTCTAGAGGCACCAACACATAATTTCCCATGCTCCAAATTTGAAATGAATTGGTCTAACCCTTCACATTTCATGCTCTATATGTATTGTGGTAAAATCATAGTTTCTACCAAAAGGTGATTTTGAAATTACCATGGATGAGTTGCTTTCACCAAGAGCCAAATTCAAAATAGTCAAATTTGAGGAAAATTAACTTCCTATGAAAATCAAAGAAAGTATCATAACACAAAAACTACACCTTTCTATTGCCTATACATTTATCTTCTATCAACCTTAAGATGCACTAGATCATCCCAAAATTCCAATTGACCTTTACACAAGCATCTGGGAATAATGAAAATTGATCTCCTTGTGAAGGTAAGTCATGAAAAAAATCTTGGACTAATTGTGCACACACTTGATACTATAATCATGAATTGTGACTCATTTGATAAACCAATACAACTACCTTCTATTATCTATGTGAAAAATGTTAGTTGCACATGACAACTGAGAGGGGGTGAATCAGTTGTATACTTTAAAACATTCAAACCAAAGATAAAGAAGAATGAAGAATGGAAGAAGGGATGGATCACTACCAATTTGAACTACTAACAATACATCTCTCATATGTTGAAGGTACATGCCCACTGAAGCACAAACAACTCATCAAACTGACTGAAATGTAGACACCTTTTGCTCACTACATCTGAAAGTCATAGGCATTATGGCTTAGACTCAAATCATCACACTTAATCACATTCACATATTTCACATCACACACTCTACTCTTAATCCACATAACAATTCTCCTTGCATTTATACCCTCCATGACCTAAAATAATCTCAATTAGGTCGGCCTTAAGGAAATGTATACACCTCAACCATGCAACATCAAATAGGCCGGTACCAAAAACTTCCACAGTGGAAAGAAGTGAAGGTATAACACACTACTTAGTTGGGACCCAAATCTACACTGACATGATTCTCAACACTTCTTCAAACAATAATTATCCTCTGTAATTAGCGCTAGCACATCAGGTCAACCAAACCTGCACTAACACTAACAAACAACTCCAAACACACCTCTCCAAGTCTGGAAACATCTCACATACCACACATAAAAATTCCAAAACATCTTAGAATATTCCACATCATCATAATATTTTCCACAACTACTGCAACCACCTGAATTTCAAGAACACCTTCATTATGTGCAACCAGACATACTGGCACATACATCCAAAACACCATCTACAACTTTGTGGAACAAATCAACACATCTAAAACTTCAACAGGAGGTAGATACAAAAATATAAGCATGTTCCTAGATCCACAACACCAGAACCTTCACTACAGAGAAATGCAGATAAATCTCATTTCTCCTAGACACCCTGTTTCAATAGACAAACATACTACATCAAACATATATTTCACTATAGTACAATCTAGAACCTAAAATTATAGATATGAAAACTTTGAAAACCTTTGATCATCATGTCCAAACCATATGAGCATATCTTCAAGCACGAAGAAATGTGAAGAAAAACACTACACACCACTTTGTCACACTAAACTCTTTTTTACTCATTTTCTCAAAATCACTTGGAAACCAAGTGAACCAACTTCATCAACAACATTACTAACATCTTTGCAACACATCTACAACATTTGTAATATTCTCCACTTTCCAACTACAACAATCTCCCCAAACACAAGTCAGGCCAACAACCTCTACAACTATACTGAAGTAGGACATCAATGACAACACCAACATGTGTTAACATCAATACCAACAATTTCAGCCACATCATCAATACTAGTAGCATTCCAACACTCTCTTTATACAAGGGGTTGACATCAATGACAACACTCAAGCAACTCAAAAACAACTCAATATTCCAACATCTCCAAACTTCCAACACAAAAATAGGTTCATTTAAGTCTGATAGAAACCAAGGGAGGTCTTGCAACCACACAACATAATTCCACACAAAAACAATAACCTTCAAGTCACAATTCTTCAAAATTCTCCTCTTTTCACTAAATCAACTCAATTCCTTCTAGCATTGCAAATTGACTGAATCAGGTATATCCTTTCAATGGGGTCCTTTCAAATTTTGACCAGTAGGTTTTCAAACACCCTTTTGGACACACAAACACATACCACAAACTCTCAATTGGATTCTTTGCAACAATCGCACAAAAATAGGGCAACCACATAGACCTAGACCTCAAATTAGGTCAATTTTACAAAGTAACATGTCTCAAAACTTATTGTCAACCTTGAAAACCCCAACGACAGCAATCCACAGGTTCCAAAACCTAAAAATTCACAACTTTCATCAAGAGATCAGGTCTCCAAAACACCATTCCTTGAAACCCTCCATTTTAAGCAAATAACCTAGGGCTTATTGAAAAACACACATCCAACCCCCACCCAATCTTTCCAACACCTAAAACAAGTTCAAATACCTCTGCATGTGCTTATTCAATCATGAAATAATGCTTCCCCAACATAATTAATACTTTTCCATATCAAAACCTCACAATTTCACTAAGAAAACATAATTTTTCACTCTAGGGCTTCATGCCCAACACATCTCTCGGCCTCCCCTGCACACAAAAAAAATGTCCACACCCTATACTAATTGTATCCACCCATTCCACCAAGGTACAAACATCACAAATGGTGGAATGGGTCCATTTTGAAATTTAAACTTACAAAACCCTTAAATTTGGAAACTCACAGGCTGTCTCAAGAAATTGCCTCTAACTTTTATCAAATTGAATATTAGACCCTCAAAATAGATTCAATTCAAAGCTAACACATCTATCTATAGTTTCCAAAGCAATTTAAATTGAAAATGTCCTGTACGGAACCGTACAATGACTGCAAAAGAAGAATTACCAATAATTTTTGTAAGAAAACAAGGGTACTCTCTTTATTTCACTTGAAAACTTCAAGATCAAGCTTACATCAATGATTTTCATGCCTTTAATACTTATTCCCTCCTTAAAAAACTCCTACAATCGCCTAAACTGACTTTTAAAATGACTTGACCGTTTGTATTCCATAAAAATGCAATTTTGCAACTTTTTAATTGACAACTTTTGCAACTATGTGGAATATTGAAAAATCAACAATATTGACCCCCTAAACACCTATTAAAACTCAAACTTGACTCAAAACAATATAAAATGGTCTCCAAGACCTTATTTAGACAAAAGAATCCAAAACCTAAAGCCCACTCTTGATCAACCTTGCTTGACAATTCTTGTTCAAAGGTGCTCCTGCACTATACACCCCAACTTTGAACTTTTCCAAGTCTCTTGGAAATATTGTTGTAACTTATCCACCTTTGTGCTCTTTATGCCTCTGACCTTCATGTTTTCCTTCAATAGGTTCACCTTGCCTTTTTTCTTCACTATTCTTGACATCCTTGACCTTGTCTCTTCTTGAAACATGCTCCAACTATACATACTGCTCTGTGGGGTGTTCTTCAACTTTTGCTTCACCAAACTTTGATGTTATACCTCCTTTTACAACTGTACACATATCTTCACCAACTATCATCACTTCCACTTTCTCTTCATGCTTGGATCTTTGTCCAATGCCCTTATTAACTACACCTTTTCCTCTGTCAACTGTACCATCACACTTTAACATCTATGTCAGAACTGCAATCACCTTGTTCACTATCCTAAAAACTTCACAAACCTTTGCCATCTTATCCACTGTCCTCTCAGCCTTATAAACTTTTTTTCTCACAATATTCAACTATCCATGAATTTTTTTTCCACCACGGGACAAAGTACTATCCCCACAATGATTTCATCACATTCTTCTTTCCTTTCCATAGGCTTTTCACACTTATGTTGCATTGTACCAGTCTGAGACACCATTCCATTTGATTTTCTCTTCCACATGAAAGCATCCTTCTTCATCATGTCTGCACATTATCTTCATTTCTTCTATCTATTGTTCCAACTTTGTTATGCCTTGCATAGGCTGCCAAACTCATACTCTTACCTTTCTCAACACTCACATATTCTTTTCTCCCTAGCATGATGATCTCACCTTTTTCTTTTTCCTCTTCAACCAATGGAGTTAGTATGTATTTCTTCCCATATTTTTCAATTGAATAAGTGTTTTTTCTCCCATTATATATTACTAACCTATCAAATTGCCAGGGCCTTCCTAGCAACACATATTGGCAACAACTCATAGGCAATATGCCACAAACAACCTTATCCCTGTATCTACCAATCTGAAATTCAACTAAAGCTTGTTCACTTACCACAATGGATTGATTATCACTAACCCAAGACACTTTATATGGATTTTCCCTAGGTACTCTTTCCAAATTTAATTTTTCTACCATTTCACTAGATACCATGTTATCAGTGCATCCAGAATCAACTATTACCTTACATACCTTATTTTTGCATCTGCAAGTTGTCCTAAAAAATGCTCTTCTTTGAATAGGCTCTTTCTCCTTGGATGTCTTCAGGAGTTGTCTCTCCATCATCAAACTTTCACCTACTTTAGGAGTAGCATGAATACTATTGGAGTTTGAACTTTCAGCTTCATCTTCTTGAACAATTTGTGCTATTATTTCAATTTTCCTTACTCCTCCACTTAATGTTGAACCAAATTTTTTAGGGAATTTCCAAGAAGGATGACCAAACTCTTGGAAATTGAAAAGCCTACCTGCAAAAATGTTAGGATTCCTTCCACCATCAAATCTGCCCCTTGTGCCTCTAAAACCACCTCTAAAATCTGCAACTTGCTCATCTCTTTTAAGTGCATCTTCTTGGTTCTCACTTGCTTGTCTTGGAGTGGAGAAAGATCCTCTTCCTCTTGTTGTGTTGCCTCTTCCTTTGACAAATTTCTCTTATCTTCTTTTTACTTTTTCTTCAACCTTCAGTGACATTTGATAACATTCTTCTACACTCCTAGGATTTGTTAAAGCCAATTCATCCTGTATGTTCTATCTCAAACTACCCAAGTACCTAGCAATATTCTCATCCTCATTCTCATTATGGTTAGATCTCATACTTAATTTTTAAAACTCTTCAGTGTATTCTTTTACATCCATTTCCTTTTTCCTTAAACTTTGAAACCTCTTAAATATTTGAATAGAATAATCAGAAGGGAGAAATTTACCTTTCATCTTGGCTACCATCTTTTCCCATGTCACAATTTTTGATTTTCCTTGCTCCCTTCTTTCTGATTGCAAATAATTCCACCACAAAAGTGCATGACCTTTTAACTTTGTCTTTGCAATCTTGACTCTTTGTTCTCCATGAATTTCTTCACACTCAAAATAGTTGTCCAAAGATGCTATCCAATCTAGTAACTCTTCTTCATTCAAGTTTCCACCAAAATTTTGAACATCAAATTTCACTTTATGTTTTTCACCTTTGTCTGCCTTCAACAATTTGGCCATTCTCTGATCTTCTGGATCAAGTTCTTCCTCAACATCTTCAAACTCTTCTTCATCTTCATCATCTAAATCACTACTTTCAACTTCTTCTATTCTCTTATTTGTTTCCAAGGCTTCCAATATCTCTTTCAATTCTCTGATCTCTCTAATATACTGATCCTTCAATTCATTCACTTCTTTTACCACATTCTTTCCTTTTGGAGGCATCTTCTTAATTTTTCCTTTTCACCTTCCAACCTTTCTTTCACAAACTACAATCGTCTTCCACAAAGATCTGCTACCTTCACTCTGATACCACTTGATAGCAACTAGGGGAGGTCCTGCAACCACATAACACAATTTCACACAAAAACAATAACATTCAAGTCACAATTCTTCAAAATTATCCTCTTTTCACCAAATCAACTCAATTCCTTGTAGCATTGCAATTTGACTAAATCGGGTATTTCCTTTCAATGGGGTCCTTTTAGATCTGGACCAATAGGTTTCAAACACCCTTTTGGACACACAAACACATACTACAAACTCTCAATAGGCTTCTTTGCAACAAATTCACAAAAAAGGGGCAACCATGTAGACTTGGACCTTAAATTAGGTCTATTTTACAAAGTAATATGTCTCAAAACTTATTGACAACCTTCTAAACCCAAAGGGAAGAAATCAACAGGTTCTAAAACCTAAGAATTCACAACTTTCATCAGGATATCAAATCTCCAAAACACCATTCCTCAAAACCCTCCTTTTTAAGCAAATAACCCAGGGCTTATTGAAAAACACACATCCAACCCTCACCCAATCTTGCCAATACATCAAACAGGTTCAAATACATCTGCATGTGCTTATTCAATCATGAAATAACTTTTCCCCAACATAATTCATACTTTTCCATATCAAAATCTCATAATTTCACTAGAAAAACACAATTTTTCACTCTAGGGCTTCATGCCCAACACATCTCTCAGCCTCCCCTACACACAAAAAACATGTTAAAACCCTATACTAATTGTATCCACCCATTCCACTGAGGTACAACACATCACAGAAGGTGGAATGGGTCCATTTTGAAATTTAAACTTACAAAACCCTTAAATCTAGAAACTCACAAGCTGTCTTAGGAAATTGCCTCTAACTTTTATCAAATTGAATATTAGACCCTCAAAATAGATTAAATTCAAAGCTAACACATCTTTCTATAGTTTCCAAAGTAATTTAGATTGAAAATGGCATGTACGAAACTGTACAGTGACTGCAAAAGAAGAATTACTAGTAATTTGTACAAGAAAATAGGGGTTACTTTCTTTATTTCACTTCAAAACTTCAAGATCAATATTACATCAATTATTTTCATTCCTTTAATACTTATTACCTTCTAAACCAACTCCTACAACCACCTAAACTGACTTTTAAAATGACTCGACTGTTTGTATTCCATAAAAATGTAATTGTGCAACTTTTTAATTGACAACTTTTGCAACTATGTGCAATATTACAAAATCAACATTATTGACCCCCTAAACACCTATTAAAACTCAAACTTGACTCAAAACAATATAAAATGGTCTCCAAGACCTTATTTAGACAAAAAACTCCAAAACCTAAAGCCTACTCCTGATCAACCTTGCTTGACAATTCTTGTTCAAAGGTGTTCCTGCACCAAAGTCAAAGCAACACAAAGTTTCCAAATAACATATTTTACTACATTTATTCATCTCATCCAAACCAAAGCTAGCAAAGGATAAAACATTGGAAGAAGCCTATCATCATGTGGAAATAATTAAGGAAGAACCTATGGTGAATAGAAAGTAGGGAATCTTTTGTATTGAAGAGATTTTGTAATGCAGTAAACCAAAACTATCCAAGATACGCAAATAATGGAAGAAACATAATACAAGTTGCCACTCATATGTGGAATCTCATGCTATAAAAATATTTCTTACCTTTTATTTAGACTTTATGCACTTTAGAGTTTACCTAATGGTGCTATATGTCCTAAGTTCAAAAAAGTAAACATCAAACCTCAAATAAAATTTTACTTTTGAAACTTTAGTTTAAGGTCCCTCATTGATAGTAGAGTTTCATTTTTCCTTTGAAGCTTGGTTAGTTAGCAATTCAATTGCTACAAAGCTAGAAGCTAAGTTGTCCTTTAGATATTTCTTTCATGCCAGTAATACTAGTTAGGGGTGAAAATAATTCTTTTATATGAAACTAAAATTTAAAATGTTCAATACAAGGTACTTTTTTGGCAAGTAAATGCCTTGTTTTTCTTTTATTTTTATTGGAAATGGGGCCAATTTACCCCTATTTCATCATTAAAAAATAATGATTTTTAGATCATAAATAATAAAGAGGAGGACATATATGTTTGCATCTTCATTAGATATGTCAAAAAATTCATACCCCTTCTCCCTCGTGAATAATTATGTAATATCCCTTTTTTGGTCCATTCCAACATTCTTGGAAAGTTCCAAGATTCTTGGAGAATGCCAAATTATTCAAAAAGAACTTTTGACAATGGTAGTGAGTTCAAAATACCAAGAGGATCCCAATGGTTCTTTCCAGATGTAGTTTCGACATTTTGGGAGCATTCCACAATTCTTGAAAATTTTCAATATTTTTGGAGGCTCCAACTTTCCTAAGAACTTAAGATGTGTAGATAAAAACAATTAAACAAATAATTTGAGTTTTCTTAAAGTGAATTTATATTATAAAGACAAATTTTGTTTATTTATTTATTTTAAAGAAGGGTGACCTACATCATAAAATATTTTTAAAAATATGGCCTAAAAGTGTTAGCACTGGCCATAGGGTGCAAGTGACATAAATGCTATTATTTATAATTAACATTGAAATGGAGAATCAAAAGTGATATTTAATTAAAAGTTCTTGGAAAATTCAATTTATTTTATTAAAATTTTTTTTTTAAGAAAAAACAATAAAAAAGCAAAGAACACTTTCTCAAAAAAAAAAAGAAGAAGCATTTTTTGAAAAACAAGAAATTTTTTATAAAAAATTCCATAAAATAGCTCTAAAAAGGTTATAAAAATATATTGGATCTTGAGAAGAAGGGTTAGTACTTATTCATTTCATTTTCTTTGGTGAAATAACGTGAGTTCTCCCTATTTTCCTAAGGAAAAAAACCTGTGGTGAATCCGATTTCGGAGACAAAAACCCTGCTAGTTGGTTGAGTGATTTCATCCGAAAATCACCATTGTGCTTAATGTTAAGTATTTTTAAAAATTGTTAAAGACAATGGATATGTTTAATGTATTTTGAGGAAATTTTGATTGCTAGATGTTACTGATGCAATTTCATTGAAGATTTTAACATGTTTTGAGAGTGTTTGATGTTTGAAGGGTCAATCCAATAAAAGTTGAATATTGGTGAGATTTTTTTATAGAATTTGTACCTATTGTACCTACAACATTAAATATTTGTTTCAAACTTGTTTGTGTCTAATTTTATTTATTTTTTTGATACAATTTTCTTATAGTGTGTTTGGGTATGTTTAGTGGATTTCTTGGAGTGACTTTGATGTGGTTTACCAGCTCATATGTGCTGGGTGGTGTACTAGGCATGCTAGTTATGAATTTTTCAGTGATTACCTTGTTCTAACATGTTTACCAGTTATTTTTAATATTTCACTAGTCATAGAGATCAATAAGATCGGTTTGGTGGTGCTAGTATGCATCCAAATAGTGTTTGCAACTATGTGGGTGGTGTTTAAAAGAGTTATCAATAGTGTATCAACCTGATTTGATAGTGTATCAACAGTAATCATAGTGATATTAGTCTTCCATCGACAACTTACATCATCCTTATGAGGTGTTCTTTAGTTGGAAACGTGATTATATTGATTTATTAATGTTACTTGGCCTCATTTCGATATTGCAAGAATCTGATTTATAATCATAACTGTATATCAAATTAATAGTAACAATATATCTTATTGTTGGAATGTGATGTTGTTGATTGTTGTCATTAATGGTTGTCATTGATGTCAACATATCTTGGTTGATTGATTATGATGCTTTGATGATCTGGATTGGCGTGCTTTGGATGTTGTACTGTGATGATCTATCTTTGGTCATGCTTGCCCTAGTCACATTCATTTTGCATCATAATGAGACACACTCTTATGGGTCTTGACCGATCTAGAAATTGGTTAATGTGTCCTAGAATATTATTCGCATTGTAACATGTATATTCTATTTTTGGATATCATGGTAGCATGTTGATTTGAGTGAGGAGGTTCTAATTGGTCCACGTTTCATTCCTCTCCACTGCGAGAATGTTTTGTGGTGACCTAATTCAAATTGTGTTTGGCTGACTTAGGAGATTATGAAGACATTATGTTTGGCCAACTTAGGATTTTATGGAAGCATGGAATGGTATAAGTAAAAGTTGATTCTATTCGATGAAAGCAAGTGTGATGCATGGGAAAATCCAAACATTGTGAAGTATGCGAAAGTATATGACCGAAGGCAGCAGATAGTGAGATTCTATTTGGTGTCATTGTTGGTGACAGTTATTTTAGTGGTGGATTCCCTTTCATCATTCTTTTGGCAGTGAGTCATTTTTTGTTGGCAGTGAGCCCTTTTTCTGTAGGAAGCAAGCCTTTCTCTTTTAGTAGTGAGCCTTTCTCTTTTGGTAGTGAGCCTTTTTTTATCTTTGGCTGTAATAGCCGAGTAGTGAGCCCATTAGTAGTGAGCCTTACCTACAGTGAGCCCTTTGTAAAAATCATCTTAACCAATGTCACCTTAATCGGTGTTTTATAATTGAGAATTAGCATTCTCTTTAGTTTTTCCCTTCTTGGGTTTCCACGTAAATTTTGGTGTTCTTTGTGCATGGTGTTGTTATGTGCTTTCATGTTCATTTCTGTTAGATCATTATTTGATTGATTTAAGTTTGCTCTGGATTAATTAAAGTCAAGAATTTTTTTTTATAATAATTGATTCACCCCCCATCTTAGTTATCTAGACTGTTCAACAATTGGTATCAAAGCTTTGGTTCCTCGAAGAAGGGCTTAACCGCTTGGGGTAGATATGATGGCGCACAAACTAACAATTCTTTATTTGATGGATTTGACTATAGTTTCTAGAAAGTGCAGATGAGAGGTTATCTTATCTCTCTAGGCTACAAGACTTGGAAAGCTGTTGAGAAGAAATATGTTGAGCTAGTAGCTCATCCTAGTTCTATGGATGAGATTGCAGCTTATGAAGAGAATGAAAAGGCAAGGTATGCAATATTTAGTGCTTTGTCTAAGACTGAGTTAACAATATTTATTTCATTGGGCATAGCTTATGAAGTTTGGGAAAAGTTGAAAGAAATATATGAAGGAAATGATAGATTCAAATTATCAAAGAAGTTGACAACTAAGCACAAATATGAAAACTTGAGGATGAAAGAAGGTGAGGATATAGCGAGCTACTTTTAGAGAGTTGATAGTGCAGTAAATGAGGTCAAAAATCAAGGTGGCACTCTGACAAATGAAGATGTTATGGAAAAGATTATGATGACCCTACTAGAGAGTTACAGTGACAAGATCTCAGCTATTGAGGAAGTTTATGATCCAAAGAAATTCACCAGAGAGCAACTATTTGGCACCTTGACTGCATTTGAGATGAAAAAATTTGGAAAAGAAAAGGAGAAATTTGAAACAGCCTTCAAAGCCACAAAGATAGAAAAAGATCTAGATGATGAAAGTTCAGATGAGTTGGAAGAAAATTTCACAAGGAAACTGAAGAAAGGTACCAACAAGTACAAAGGTATGTTTCCTCTTAAATGATTTAGATGTGGAAAGATTGGTCATTTAGCAACTAAGTGTTTGGAAAAAGGAACAAGGAAAAAGTTTAAAAAGGTCAATAAGAAGGCCTATTATGTTAATGAGAATGTCGACATTTTAGATGATGAATCAGATCATGAGGATTGTTTGTTTTTGGTGGAAAAGGATGAACCTAGATTTGATATCTCTAATATTTGTCTGAAATCTAATGATAACACTAAAGCCGCATTATTTGTTAAAAGAAATAGAGATGAATGGCTGATTGATAGTGGATGTTCAAATCATATGACCAGTGATAAAAGTAAGTTTGTGAAGCTTGAAAAATATGATGGAGGTTCTGTTAGATTTGGAGATGATAAAAAAACATAGATTGTTGGAATTGGTTCTATTATATTTGATGGAAAGCATAACACTGGAAATTTTTATTATGTGAAGGGTTTATATCATAATCTTCTAAGTGTTGGACAAATGTGCAAAAATGGCTAAATTGTGGTGTATTAGGATGATGGTTGTGAGATCTGGAAGAGATCCAAAACTATTATTGCAGCTGAAAAAAGAACATGTGGGAATATGTATCAATTGAAAGGAGCTACAAAGAGATGCTTATTTTACTAGTCCAATGAAGTTGGATCTGGCACCGGAGGATGTGTCACATCAAATTCGACAATTTGGTAAGGACAAGTTCAACTAGAGTAGTCAGAGATTTTCCAAGACTGACCAAACCATAAAACACTATCTACAAAGGATGTCAATAAGGAAAGCAGACCAGAGAAACATTCCAGAGAAAAGAAGAATCATCTATTGGTTTGTTGGACCTTGTACATACTAACCTATGTGGTCTGACCAAAAAAAGAAGCTTACAAGGTGAGATATTTTATGCTTTTAATAGATGACTATTCCAAATTAACTTGGGTTGCATTTTTAAGAGAAAATTTAGAGGATTTAGAAAAAATCAATATTTTCACGGCAAGAGTTGAGAATGAAGTTGAAAAAAGAATCAATTGTTTAAGATATGACATAGGAAGAGAGTTTACTTCTGATGAATTCAACAAATTTTGTGAAAAACATGGCATTAAAAGACAAATATCTACCCCTAGAACACCTCAGCAGAATGGTGTAGTGGAAAGAATGAACCAGATAGTTCAAGAAGTAGCTAGAACAATTATCAATGAAGTAGTTTTACCACAGGTGTACTGGAGAGAAGCAATACACACAATAGTTTACACTCTTAACAAAATATTGTTCCGGAGGAAATATGGAAAGACATCATATGAACTATGGCATGGAAGGGCTCCCATAGTAAAGTACTTCAAATTTTTTTGAAGCAAATGCTACATTCAGAGAGATGAGGAAAATATTGGAAAGTTCAATAGCAGAGCAGATGATGGCATATTTTTTGGTTACTCTACAAGAAGTAAAGTGTACCAGTGTTACAACAAGAGATTGAACAAGATAGTTGAAAGTGCAAATGTGAAAGTAGATGAAGATATTAAGAGAAATTATGTCAGGCATATTGAATATGAATAAGATGATGACAAAGAAAAGAAGGATAAGAAAGAAGAAGAGACATAGGAGGCTCCGACAACTAAAACTAAAACCCCAAAGTATGTATAGAAAAACCACTTTGAAAACTAGATTATTGGAGATAAAAATAAGGGAATCATCACAAGAAACAAAGCAACTCAAGAGAAAGTATTATTGTGTCTACTCTCAAAGAATGAGCCAAATAATGTGGAAGAAGCATGCAATGATTAGAATTGGATGAAGGAAATGAAAGAACTCATATTTCACTTTGAAAGCTTATAGTGATGTTGATTGGGCCGGATGTGTTGAGAACAGGTGGAGCACAAGTGGTGGAGCTTATTTCCTTGGCTCTCAGTTGGTTTCTTGGTCAAGAAACAAGATTATGTATCTTTATCTACTGCTAAAGTTGAATACATTGCAACATCCTCATGTTGCACTTAGGTACTATGGATGAAACAAACACTCAAGGACATTGGCATATCATTTGATGAATCGATCTCAATTATGTGTGATAATATCAGTGCAATAAACATTTCCAAGAATCTGGTACAACACTCCAGAATGAAACATATATCCATTAAATATCACTTCTTGAGGGAGAAGGTTCTGAACAATGAGGTAAAACTTGAATATGTACCTAAAAAAGAGTAGATTGCAGATATTTTCACAAAACCGTTGAGCAAGGATACTTTTAAGTATCTCCGAAAAAAGTTAGGGGTTCTGCCCCCTCCTAGTCTTCAATAATTTGAACTAGGGTGTGCATTGGTTCAAGGTGTTGTATGCTACTCTTACCTGGATCAATGCTTGGTGGCTTCCTCATAGGGGGAGTAGGGTAAGTTTTTCAGGGGGAATTTTTTCCCTTTGTCCTTGATGTCAAAGGGGGAGAAGAAAAGAAGGTCCTTGAAGCTGATGATGTTGACATTGAGTTTTTTGGTTTGTTGTTGATGGATTTTTCCATCAATGAAAAAGGGGGAGATTGTTGGAATGTGATGTTGTTGATTGTTGTCATTAATGGTTGTCATTGATGTCAACATATCTTGGTTGATTGATTATGATGCTTTGGTGATCTAGATTGGTGTGTTTTGGATGTTGTGTTGTGATGATCTATCTTTGGTTGTGCTTATCCTAGTCCCATTCATTTTGCATCATAATGAGACAAACTCTCATGGGTCCCGACTGATCTGGAAATTGGTTAATGTGTCCTAGAATATTATTTGCATTGCAACGATTATATTCTATTTTTGGATATCATGATAGCATGTTGATTTGAGCGAGGAGGTTTAGATTGGTCCATGTTTCATTCCTCTCCACCATAGGAATGTTTTGTGGTGACCTAATTCAAATTGTGTTTGGCTGACTTAGGAGTTTATGGAAGTATGAAATTGTATAAGTAAAAGTTGATTCTATTCAATGAAAGCAAGTGTGATGAATGCAAAAAATCTAGACATTATGAAGTATGTGAAAGTATATGACTAGAGTTAGTAGATAGTGAGATTTTATCTGGTGTCATTGTTAGTGATAGTTATTTCAATGGTGGATTCCCTTTCATCATTCTTCTGGTAGTGAGTTGTTTTCTATTGGCATTGAGCTCTTTTTTTGTAGGCAGTGAGCCTTTCTCTTTTGGCAGTGAGATTTTTTTATCTTTGGTTGTAATAGCCGGGTAGTGAGCCCACTGATAGTGATCCTTACCTGCAGTGAGCAACTTGGTAGTGAGCCCTTTGTAAAAATCATCTTAACTGGTGTCACCTTAACCAATGTTTTATAATTGAGAATTAGCATTCTCCGTGTTTTTTCTCTTCTTGGGTTTCCACGTAAATTCTAGTGCTCTTTATGCATGTTGTTGTTATGTGCTTTCATGTTCATATTTGTTAGATCATTATCTGATTGATTTAAGTTTTCCCCAGATTAATTAAGGTCAAGAAAATTGTGTTATAATAATTGATTCACCCCCCTCTTAGTTATTCAGACTGTTCAACACTTATTTCATTTTATTTTGAAATTTATTTCATGACAATATTGTAAACATCGAATGGTAGTACCACCAAAGGATTTAATATGTATGCATTCATATCTAGTTTGTAAACTTTGGGTGGTAAAATCGTTAAAGAGTTATCATGTGTATGCATTTCATGATGAGCACACAATTATACTATGAGGGGGGTTGAATCAGTGTAAGACAATATTTTACTATTCAAAACTTATTCAACCACGACAATAACACACATGCAATATTTAGCAAATAAGAACACATGATTTACGTGGAAACCCTTGCAAGAGAAACAACAACAAAATATTGCTTATGATTTGATCTTCTTTGTAGGAACCAACCTATGTTTACAAGTCTTATTTTGTAGGCACCAACCCAATAGAGACACCAATCCACACAACTGAGCACCAACTCAGCAAGAGACACCAACCTCCCTATTCTTCAAAGGATGATATTGTCTTCACAAAGATCTAAAATTATAAATTCACTTTATTTCACACCTCTTCTCGTGGATGATCTAACAATTATCACATAAGTGCTCTCTTTCATGACTTGGTTTGTAGATGATGCAATCACTTTCCTTCACAAGTTTTCTTGATTATGATGCAACAAATTTCCTTCACAAATTTTCTCTCAAATAATGCAATGCTTTCATTTATAATTCTACCTTAATGTCTACTCTAATTTCACTTACAAATCGGCCCCCAAATTGTGCATCATATATTTCTCCCTTCACAATATTAACACTCTTCATATATGTTAATATAGATATGATTTACTCTTCATATTCTCTTCTCTAGATTTTCTTCAATCTAATGTTTTTCACTTTTCTCATTACTTCCTTATTTAATCTCCACCTTATGTTCCTTATATACCATTTAACATGCCTCTTCATGAAAGGAGGTGTTTCTTCAAAAAGAAATGACCTTATGAATGGACATGACTTTTTGTTAAGAAATGATTACAATTTTAAAACTAATTCTCAAACCTTTTATTATGATTGTTGCTCCTTAGAAATATGAATCATTTCCTTTCCGTAAATATAATCGTTACTTTAATATTATTAATTACCACCTCTTCTAATATTCTTTGCTTCCCATGTTAATGAGAATAATCACTACTCTTCATAAAATATTTGTTGCATATATTCATCCTTCATCACTGCTTATTAATATTTCATTCTTCTCTAACTTGGGTGATTATCTTATCATTGATTTATATAAGTTTCATTTCCATATTCAAAGGGGGTCGAACTGCTTAATAATAAACCTATTTATATGTTTTTTTAACTTATATCAATCTATGGTTGACCAACAAGTTTTGGTTTCAATCATGGAGTTGGCCCATGTTGTAGAGATATATTTAAATTAAATATTGTATTGATTCATTTCTAATAATCAATGTCTTTAACTTAATTAATATGTGTGTGTTCCTTTGAACATATAATCGATTAGTGTCCTTTAGCTATAACATCAATCATAGAGTTTCTTCTTGAATAAATGATTTTCTCTTTGACATCAATGACAACAATCTTGGACCTACAATGACATCATGACATAAATGATAAGAATGTGAATTCCTTATTTCCTTTGACATCTATGATAAAAATATTTCCAACAATCTCCCCCTCTCCCTCTTTGTCGTTGATGGAAAACATAATTATCTCCCTTTATCTAACTCTCCTCCTTTGACATCAATGGCAAAGGGATGCAACATAATTTTCTCCACAAATATATTATGGGAAACATCCATTCATATTCTTTGTGGTCAATACTCACATCTACTACAATAAGAATATACTTCTCCCGCTATCAAAAAATCTCTTATGATCCTCCTTTCTCTACTACTTGATGAAGGGTACTCCCCTCACAATCTAAAACTCACAACAACAATAGATAATGACACAAACAAAATACAAGAAGGAAGAAAATATTTTCTATTATCACTAAAATGAAAATAAAATTACAACATTATAATTGCCATCACATGGGATTTCAAATTACATAAATCTACAAATCAGAGTCACCATCTACACTGCTATGGCCTCCTTTATGTATCCCCCCATTTACATCCTTTATTTGGAAGGTGTAACCGCCCTAGAATCTTCTAGAAAGTGTAACTTCCTCAAGAAGGTGTTTCAAAATTTTATTAATTTTGGTAGTACAAATTTGTGGGGTCATATCTTTTGATATGACTATTGGATTTTCTATTATAATACCTTTTCAAAAAGCTCTCAAAGATGTTTGGCTAAAAATTAGGGTCTAAAGGCCAACTACTTTTTGCTTTCCACCAATTTTCAGGCCCATTTGGAGCCTCTAAGTGCCTCAAAATTGACTTCAACGATTTTAATAGGATTTTCAAAAAATGAAATTCTTATATCTCTCAAATGACAAATGATATTGAAGGGATTTCTTTTCCATTGGCTTAAATTTACCATTTTGGAGGTCTATGTAAGATTTCGTGTCCAACCATGCATAAATGTAAACTTACTAAAAACAACAACCCTACCAAATTTAGCCCTTATTGAAAAGAAACAACATTTTTTTTGGGTGATGCAAGAGTTCTCTTACACCCTGGATGCTCCTGCATTAGACACCTGGGGTAGTTTGAAAAGTGACCCTATCACTTCTTAGGAGTTAGAGGGAAACCAAGATGGTTAACCTTAGACTTAGATAACCATGATGAATCTTCAATGGGCCTTCCTCTCCATTTCACCAAGTACTCTGCATATTGCCTATTCCTTGTGCTTCTTCCCACACAACTATCCAAAATTTCTTCTATCTCTTCCTTTTCTAAAGTAGGTGCTAGAATCATCCATTGCACCTCTTTCAATTCATTCTCCTTATCTCCTTCATGATATTCAGTCAAATAAAAAATGTTAAACACATGTGAAACATGAATCTCACTTGGAAACTCTACCTCATAAACATTTCCTGAATCATTCTTCTTCAGGATCTTGCATGGTCCTGGGATCATAGTCATAGTATAGGTTAACTACACCAAATCTATATAGATTTGAGGCATATTTAATCCACCAAGCCATGATCCCAATGTGATATTCAAAATCAACAAGAAACTAAATAACCATTAAACTAACATGAAATCAACATGAAAACATAATAAAATATATATTCTAAGACCTTGAATCTTATCCCATTGGGGAAGTGGTGTCACATTGATGTGGAATGGTGACCCTTTCCCAATCCCTTGGATAATATGAGCTTGTTTCAATTGTTTTATTGAAGAAAACTGACAAAACCGATGAGATATGAATGAAACATGCTATAAAACTAGTTTAACATGATGAGATGAGTTCTAAATGCTAAAAGGTTGATATAAGCTATGGATGCAAACTAAGTTAACATGGAAGCCATTAATGGATGCTTTAGCTAATGTGTATGGAGATTTCATCTAAAATGCTAAATGATGTTCAATATGGATGCAAGTGAGTATGAATTTCAATAGCATAACTTTGCTATCAAAAGATGGATCCATTTCTCTCCAAATAGTTATGTATTTATAGGAGAGAAAATGAAAAATAAAGGGCTCAGATTGATTTGATCTATCAATGGTCAATATTGAATGAAGGGGGAAACATGGATCAAGGATTCTCATCAATGGATGAGAATCAAAGATCACACGGATCAAGGAAAGATCAAGGGATAGGACTGATTCAAACAAACACACTTTGTAACAACTTTGAAAGTTTGTTACAAAGTTTGTTTGAAATAAATCATTCCCTTTTTGGAGCCAAATAGGAGAATATTCCTTTGGAATATTCCCTATGCAAGTGGATGGGAGAGGAAATTATAAATTTAGTAATTAAAACTAAATTTGAATGTGCAAGATGGATAATGTGAGGATATTCATTAAATTATTGATTTATTTAATGGAAAGGGAATGAAAATATGATATTTAATTAAATATTTTAGGGTTATTTAATTAAATAGGAGGACTTAGGGTTCAAATTAAATAATTTTCATTATTTAATTAAACAGGGTGAAATGTTAGTGTGAGAGGGGGTGAATTAACCCAATTAGATCAATTAGGTTAATAGATGAAAATGATGCATTCAATTAAATAACTAGGTTCATTTAATCAAACAAGAAAAAATAATATGGATTTCAGGATGAAACGATGTTAGTGTATCAGATTCAAGTGTGTAGTATCATTCAAGACATTTTTAAGTGTCTATAGGTCCAAACTTCTTCATCTTTAACTTGTGTGTGCCAACTAGAAACCCCTCCTTTCACAAATGAATCATGACTTCATCTCCTACCTAGAACTCTCTATACCTCCTTTTTTTTAATCTTTCTTAGCCTTATACTGTGAATTCATCTTATTGATATTCTTCTTAACCTCTTCTTGCAAATTCTTTAGGTGTTCAACAAAATATTCAGCATCAACACTACTCTTATCCCCCTTATCCATATTTCTTAGTTTAGAAGCAGTTCTTGGACTACTCCCATAAACAATCTAAATTGGTGATTTACTAGTGCTCCTATTGATAGAATTGTTATAGGAAAATTCTACCTATAGTGAAAATCAAATCTCATCCCTTGGGTTTGTCTCCCACTAAGCATCTTAGAAAATTGACCAAACTCCTATTCACCACCTTTGTTTGTCCATTAGTTTGCGGATGGTGTATAGAACTAAACTTCAAATTAGTCTTCAAATTCTTCCACAATGTCCTCCAGAATACCCAAAAAACTTGGTATCTCAGTCTAAAACTATGCTCTTGGGTAGACCATGTAGTCTCACCACCTCTTTGAAAAATAACTCTACAACATGAATAAAATCATTGGTTTTATGACACAGAATGAAGTGTGCCATCTTCAAAAATTTGTTTACCACCATAAATATGGAGTCATGCCCTCTCTATGTCCTCATAAATCCAAGAACAAAATCCATACTAATGTCCTCCCATGGCCTCTCTGGTATAGGTAATGGTTGATACTGTCCAGTATTATGACTTGTTCCTTTCACCATTTGACATACTCTATAACTCTGCACAAACTTCTTCACATCTTGTTGCAACTGTGGCCAATAATAATACTCACCAACAATAGAAATGGTCTTATCACGACCAAAATGTCTAGCTAATCCTCCACTATGTTTCTGCTTGATCAGGTTCTCTCTCATAGAACTCCTTGGAATGCACAATTGATTCCCTCAAAACAACATGCCATCTTGGATTGTAAAATTCAACCATCTCATCCTATCCAAAGTGATAGGATCCTTGTAAGATCTCCAAGCTTTTGCAAAATCAGGATCCTCAGGATACAAGCTCTTGAGTGCATTGAACCCAACAACTTCAATCTACATTTTTGTTAACAAATTTTTCCTCCTACTTAAGGCATCTACAACTCTATTAGATCTTCCACTCCTATGCTTCAAAAAAATGTATAATTTTGCAAAAAATCAAGCCATTTCAAATGTCTTTGATTCAACTTCCCTTGACTATTTAAATTTTGTAAAGCTTGATGATCAGTAAATTAAAAAAAAACTCTTTTGGCAACAAATTGTGTCTCCATTTCTTCAAAGCCTGAACTATAGCATAAAACTCCTGATCATAAACATAATACTTCTTCTTTGCATCATTCAAATTTTCACTAAAATAAGTAATAGGTTTACCTTCCTGACTCAAAAAAGCTCCAATGGCATTGCCACTAGCATCACAATCTACCTAAAATACCTTGTTGAAATTTGGAAGTTCCAAAATAGGTTGCTATGTAACTTTATTCTTCAACATATCAAAACTTTTTGTTGCTCACGTAGTCCACTTAAACTCTTTTCTATCCCTTCTCATTGTTTCAGTTAGAGGTGCACAAGTACTACTAAAGCCTTTGATAAAATTTCTATAAAAACTTTCCAAACCATGAAAAGATCTCACCTCTATAGCACTCCTTGCTGTAGGCAATTCAACAATAGCTTTCACCTTCTCTGGATCCATCTTAAGACCCTTTTTTGAGATAAAAAATCCCAAGAACAAAAACTCTCTCTTCACAAAACTACACTTCTTCAAATTGATCAACAAATTCTCCTCCCTCAGCTTCTCAAAAACTCTTCAGATATTCATCACATGCTTCTCCAATGTCTTGCTGAAAATCAAAATATCATCCAAATAAACAATAACAATTTTTCCTAAAAATTCTTTAGATACGTCATTCATAAGCCACATAAATGTGCTTAGTGCATTGGTTAGCCCAAAAGGCATGAATAACCACTCGTATAAGACCTCTTTGGTCTTGAGGCTATCTTCCATTCATCTCCTTCTAAAATCCAGATCTGGTGATAACCACTCTTCAGGTGTATCTTCATGAAGTACTCAACTCCACTCAAACAATCCATGATGTCATCCATCCTCGAGAAGGGAAATCTATACTTGATGGTGATCTTGTTGATGGCTCTAGAATCTATACACATCTGTCATTCCCCATCCTTATTTGGTGCTAGTACTGCAAGTACCGCACATGGGCTTAATCTCTCTCGAATCAATCCCTTTTGTAACAACTCTTGCATTTGTCTATTCAGCTCTTCATTCTCTACTGGAGTCATTCGATGGACTGTCTTATTTGGGAAACTGGCTCCAGGAGTCAAGTCCATTTGATGGCTAATATTCCATGCTAGAGGCAAACATTTAGGTACATTATCAGAAACAATATCCTAAAACTCATTCAACAAATCTGAAACCTTTACAAGTACCTCACTATTATCTTCTTTATCAACTCCAGGGATTGATGTAAAAAACATATGCTCATGTCTCATACCTTCTAGGAACTTTCTTCCATCAACCAAACAAATTCTTTCATAACTACATACATTTTCTTCTTCCTCCTTCGAGGGTTTCAACTTATGACAAACAACATTCTTTGTCAAGGAATAGGTGTTAGCATGTCCATCATGCACTGCTCACCAATCAAGCTACCACAACCTACCTAACAACATGTGACAAACATCCATAGGTATAATATCACATAGGACCTCATCCTTATAGTTACCAATCTTAAACTTTACCAAACATTTCTCATTGACCAATGCTCTATGGTCCTTTTGCAACCATGTGATCTGGTATGGTTTTAGATGCCTTCTCCTCTCCAACTACAATTTAGTAACCATTACCTATGAAACAAGATTATCAATGCTACCTCCATTAATGGAAATATTACAAACCTTACCTTCATACTTGCATCGAGTGCATAACAAGTTCTTTCTTTGATTTGGTTCTTTCTCCTCATTCAACAAGGATCTCCTGACTACAAGGGCCTCTCCTCTTTCAACATCTTCAAAATGTGAAGACTGGGCATCTTCATCTACATAGGAAACTCAAGCATTACTTTTAGGTCTTCTATTTTTCCTCCCTTGATTCTAAGGACACTCGTAGGGTCTATGTCCACATTGAAAACAAGTTCAAAAAAATCCTCCTCTTCCCCGTCACCTTCCATATCTTCCTCTTCCTCTTTGGTCTCCATTATTTTGATCTCGAGGATGGTAGGAATTGTCTCCCTTCTGGTTGTGAATACTATTGGATCCTTCAGTCTTATTTTGATCTTCACTTCGGCCTCCATAAGACCGTCCACTAATTTTTCCACCATGACCTCCACCCCTTTGCTTGTTCTCGAACCTTCTGTTTATCTTCTCTTCCACCTTTAGGGAAAACTAGTATGCATCTTCAATCATGCTCATCCTCACCAAACTCAACTCTTCTTGAAAACTCGACTTCAACCCATTTATGTAACGGGAAACTTTCTCCTTGTTGACCTCGAAATGGCCTATTTTGATCAGGACTTGATAGAATTCTTTTGTGTACTCCTTAATAGATTTTCCCACTTGTTTCAACCCTTGCACCTTCTTCAATAAATATAGCTCATAGTCCACAAGACTGAATTGTCTCTTCAATTTTTCCACCATTTGATCACATTTGGTTATCTTCTCTTTACCTCTTCGGTTTCTCTCCAACTAGACTTCTTTCCACCATATGCTACCATGACCTTTCAGCTTGGCCTTTGCAATCTTGAACCTCTTTGTATCTTCTATTTCCTCATACTCAAAATACTCTTCCATGTCATTGATCCAATCAATCAACTCTTCTAGATTTAGGTTTCCAAAAAAAAAAAAGAAACTTCTATCTTTGGCCTCTTTCCAATCTTGGAAATGGCCCTAATCAATCTAGTTTCTCCAGGATCCATTACATCTTGTGCTTCTTCTTTGAATGGCTCTTCATTTTCAGCCTCATCTTCACTTTCATCTCCTCTTCTAACATCAAATCCTCTATGCAACTCCTCTTGCAGTACTTGAACTTGTCTTTGGAGGGATCTAAAACCCTCTTCCATTACCCCAACATTTCTTCAACCATGGTTTCTTCATGGAGGCATCTTTTCTCACAGACCCACAACCACAAGTCCTGGTGCAGATTGCCTCACATCCGGTGATCGATCTACATGCTCAGGAACTCCTACTCTGATACCACTTGATGAAGGGTACTCCCCTTACAATCTAAAACTCACAACAATAAATAATGGTACAAAAAAATGAAAGAAGGAAGCAAATATTTTCTATTATCACTGAAATGAAAAATAAAATTACAACATTATAGTTTCCATCACATGGGATTTCTAATTACATAAATCTACAAATATGTAAATTGGAGCCACCATCTACACTGCTTTGGCCCCCTTTCTATAGCCCCCATTCACATACTTTTATTTGGAAGGTGTAACCACCCTAGAATCTTCTGGAAAGTGTAACTTGCTCAAGAAGATATTTTTAAATTTTATTAATTTTGGTAGTACAACTTCGTGGGGTCATATCTTTTGATCCAACCGTTGGATTTTCTATTATAATACATTTTCAAAAATCTCTCAGAGATGTTTGGAAAAAAATTAGGGCCTAAAGGCTTTCTACTTTTTGTTTTTCTGCCAATTTTCAAGCCCATCTGAAGCCTCTAAGTGCCTCAGAATTGATTTTGAAGATTGTAATAGGATTTTTGAAAATTGAAATTCTAATATCTCTCAAATGACAAATGATATTGAAGTGATTTCTTCGCCATTGGCTTCAATTTACCATTTTGGAGGTTTTTGTAAGATTTCATGTCCAACCGTGCATAAATGCAAACTTACTAAAAATAGTAACCCTACCAAATTTAGCCCTTATTGAAAAGAAACAACATTTTTTTTGGGTGATACAAGATTGCTCTTACACCCTGGATGGTCCTGCATCACTACTCTACTCATGTTTCTATATTGCTTGGGTGACATATTTTCTCAATAGCTATCCAAAACTATTTTGGATCATCTTAAATTTAACAAATCAAGAGTTTGTTTAGCTATCTCATTATTCTCCACACATATTTAACTCTTCCTTCTTTATCCATGACTACTAAATGAAGAAGGTCATCCTTTTTACATCACTGGCATCATTCTCCTTTTCCTATGACTCTCCCAAAGAATCTTCATCATCTGATCTATCTCTAAAATTTCTTCTCCATAGAGCTAAAAGATGATGCAATGGTTAACTCCCCCTGATTTTATACTTCTCTGCTTGAACTTAATGATACCACTTGTGTATGAAGTGCAGTTTGAATAAGCACAAATTCTTCCTTGTCATTATCCTGCTCTTGTTTTCTTCTTCATACTTTCATATTTTCTTCTTTTTTATTATCCATGGTTTCCACTTTCTTGGTCTACCTAGGAGCTTCCACAAAACTGCTAGAATATTGTCATTGATGTCAAAGCAAATGAAGGATATTGTTGGATCTTGTTGTTGAAGAGAATTAAAGGCGTATGCATAAGATTGTTGGCAAACATATTTTCATTGATATCAAAGAAAAAATGAGGTAAATCACTAATTCCAAAAGCCACTAATCGTTATAAATTTTTGATGGTAGAAGATTTATATTAAAATAATAATAATTCCTAAACAAAGGTTGGTTGGCTATATGAAGTAGTATTTATTTTATTCTTGGATTACCAAACTTGATAGATCATGTTTGAAGCCACATATAAATATATATTAATTTATTAAGTTAAATGGGATGTAGACATTAAAAGAAAGAAGTGATTATTTATTGTGTGAATGATATGAATATATTAGAGAAGGTGTGACTTCATTAATAAATAAAGTGAATTAATTACTATGGAATGATTAATGAATAATGAGCAACTCTTGGATTAAACAACAATGATTCAATATGAAAGGGTGATCCAAGTGAAGGGGCATATGAAGGATAAATAAAATGTTTAAAGGTAGTGCATATAAAGTAAGCAATAAAAATTATAAAGGTTAACAAAGGATTAATAATTAGTTTTAAAAGGAAACGGTTGGTGTTTATGATAAGGAAAAATTATTAACAAAGGTTATGTCTTTTCAAAAGGATGTCTCTTTTTAAAGAGATGTCTCTCTTCATGTAGAGGCACAAAGATATAAAAAGGAAATAAGAAATGGGTGGAGTTGTGAGTGAGAAGTGTGTAAAAATAAATATATATCATATATACACCAACATATTAGAGTGTGAAGAAAATAATAGATCATTCAAAGGTAGTCATTAAAGAGAAAGAAAATGGAGAAAGAAAAAGTGTTCAAAAAAATTTCCTTAACAAAAAGATATATCATTTTAAAGGTTTATCTCTTTTCAAAGAGATGCAACTCTTCATTGAGATGTAAAGATATAAATAAAGTTTATCGAAAGCAAGAGAGAGATGTATGTGGAATAAAAAGGAAGATCTATTAGTCAAGAGAGAAATGTGTGGAAGATAAAAATATATATTATTGTGGAAATGTTTGAAAAGGAAGCAATTGTTATTTGAGAGGAGTCATATGACTATTTGAAGGTTCATTATCTTCGAAAGGGTGTATCTCTTCATAGAAATATGAAGGTATAAAAGGGAATAAAAAATGTGTGAGGAGAGTGTCCAATAAATGTAATATCATACAAAAATATTTGTGAAGAAGGGAAGTTTGTGAGACACAAATATATACCATTCAAGAACAAGAAGATTTAAGAAGAATATATATAGATTTGTGTATGAAGATTTAAGAAAGAAAATATATGTAGATTTGTGTATAAATATTTAAGAAAGAGAATATATATGCAGATTTATGTGTTAAGATTTTGAGGATGAGAATATAAAAGGAAATCATTAAAGGCTATTTTTATAGAATATTTATTCTCAATAAGACAATATTCTATTGGAGAGGTTGGTACCTCATATTAGAGAGGTTAGTGCCCCATATTGAAAAGGTTGGTGCCTCATATTAGAGAGATTGGTGTCTCTTTTTGAGTTGGTGCTCAATTATGGGGATCAATGTCTCTAGTGGGTTGGTGCCTACAAATTCTACAAGTGGGCATTGGTGTCTCCAGTAGGTTCGTGCCTACAAATTTTGTAAGTGGAGATTGGTGTCTCTAGTGGGTTGGTGCTCACAAATTGTATAAGAAGGGATTGGTGACTCTTGTAGGTTGGTGCCTACAAATATTGTAAGATATTTTAATAGCAAGAAATATTTTTTCATGGTTTTCTCTCATAAGGGTTCCCACATAAATCATGTGTTCTTGTGTTACATAATTGTTATATCTTATGTGAATGATATTGTGCAATTAATATTATTATGATTGTTAGTTTGAAAAGTAAAGAACTGTCTTAGACTAATTCACCCCCTTCTCAGTATAAGTGTGTGCTCATCAAAAACCATTTCTACATAAGCATTCTATGTGACCATAGTTGTTGCACTTATATCACACAACATTGTAATCCAACAAGGGAGCAAAGGAATTATAGCTCCTACTTGAGAACCCATAAAGATTCCTATTCTTGTTCCAACCAACATTTCTTGCTTGTGCTCTACAATCTCTTATATTAGGACCAAAGTGATTACAAGAATAGAAATAACCATAAAAGGAATGTTAAAAATTGGTCATATGAGGTTGTCTGAACGGAAAATATCTTCTAAATGTATTTTTATCCTTGTAGTCTTTGTGAGTAATTCTAGTTTTATGAGGAACGCCATTTTCTTTCTTCTTATTGTTTTCATTTTCTGAGGAATGTCATTTTCTTTCTTCTTATTGTTTTCATTCTTGATAGGACTCTTGAAGCATTTGCATAGCTTTTTGGTTTTTCCTCATTTCCCTAATTTGGTGCCTCCTTGTGATCTTTTGTAATCCTTTGATTTTCTTCATAACCAAGACCTATCTTAATGTGTGATGGCCTCTGGCCATCAATGGTATCATCTAAACTGTTTGAACTCTTCTCATTCTTCAAGTATTTTTTCAATTGAGAACTTGCTTTCTCTAATTCCTTTCTCAAGAAAAAAATTTTAGACTCTAACCTTTCATAATTTTCTTCCTTTTTCTCTAATTGAATTATCACTTCCTCTTTAATCATGTTTCCTTCTTCAATCTGAATTTTTAGCTTGATGATTATATTCTCAGATTCTTCAAGGCTTCATACTAACTCTATATTAGATTCATTTTCCTCTTGATGTAATTTTTGTTTCAAATTTCTTTTCTTAAGCTTCTTGATCTCACTGTAGGCATAATGGAGTTCCTCCTCAAGATCCATGTCTTCATCATCTTCATCATATTCTTCTTCTGAATCTTTCTCTTTTTTCTTTCATCTTTACTTTTGATCTGCACACACTTAGAAGAAAAACGACCTATTTTACCACAATTAAAACATTTATACTTACCTTTGTACATGTTGGATCCTTTTTTGAACTTTCTATCAAAATGGGATTCCTTCACATCTAATTCATCACTGGAGCCATCACTTGATTCATACTTTTTATTCTTCATCTTATCCGATGTTTTGAATGCTTCCTCTATTTTAGATGATTTCTCTTCTTCTAACTCCAATTTTTCTTCTCTTTCAATCACAAAGTTGTCTCCATCTATCATGACATTATTCCTTGTTTCTATTTCCATGTGTGTTCTATTTGTCACCTCATCACTTTTGCTTGATTCTCTTTCATCACCTGTATTTGGTTTTGTTAGTGCTAGGTTATCCTTTTCTCTTTGCTATGTGTGCTCTTAAGATATTCCTTCTAGTGGTTAAACTATTTAAAGGAGCCCACTTTGATACCAATTGATGAGCACATAGTTATACTAAGAGGGGGAATCAATATAAGACAATATTTTACTTTTCAAAACTTATTCAACCACAATAATAACACACATTCAAGATCTAGCAATTAAGAACATAAGAAGAACACATGATTTATGTGGAAGCCCTTGTGAGAGAAAACCATGGAAAAATATTGCTTATATATTGATCTTTTTTGTACACACCAACCTACTTCTTTTACAAGTCTTCTTTTGTAGGCATCAACCCACTAGAGACACCAATCCCCACAACCAAGCACCAACTCAGCAAGAGACCAATCTCTTCTAATGACAAGCACCAACCTCCTAATTCTTCAAAGGATGATATTGTCTTCACAAATATATGATTATAAATGCAATTTATTTCACACCTTTATTTTTGGATGATCTAATGGGTATCACACAAGTGTTCTCCTTCATGATTTGGTTTGTATATGATGTAATTGCTTTCCTTCACTATGCAACAAATTTCCTTCACAAATTTTCTCTCAAATAATGCAATACTTTCCTTCATAATTATGCCTTAAGGTCTACTCTAATTTCACTTAAAAAATTTCTCCCAAATTATGCATTGTATATTTCTCCCTTCACAATATTAACACTCTTCATATATTTTAATATAGATCCAATTAACTCTTCATATTCTCTTCTCTAGATCTACTTGAATCTTCTCTTACTCATTTTTTCTCATTACTTCCTTATTTAGTGTCCACCTTATGTTCCTTATATACCATTTAACATGCCTGTTAATGAAAGGAGGTGTTTCTTAAAAAATAAATGACCTTATGAATAGACATGACTATTTGTTAAGAAATGATTGCAACTTTAAAACTAATTCTCAAAACTTTTATTATGATCATTGCTCCATAGCAATGTGAATAGTTGTCTTTCCATAAATATAGTCATCACCTTCATATTATTAATTAATACTTGTAAGAGAGGGGGACCACCGCATGCAAGACCCTAGGTCATGGAGGGTCAAGACATGAGAGGCTGCCCTAACTTACCTCAGCTAAGTGTATGTTTAGGGTATGAGGATGAGAATGATGAGGATTTTTGGGTTCTACGATCACTCTGCAATCCTGAGTTTCGAGGTGGGGCTAGGTGAGTCAGTTTTTAGGTCCAACTCTACGCCTCAGGGAGCTCTCTGCCCGAGGACGTCAGTGTGGACTTTGGACGACAGTGCGACACGCTGGCATCTCATAAATGTGTTGTAGTTTGTAGGCCAGACAAAAGCCGAGACAAGGTTAAACACACCAAAATGACTTACCAGCCTAGCTATTTAACTAATAAGCCATAATGATGTAACTAAATAGATTAAGTAATCTCTAATGTTATAAAGCAAATAAGAAAAAGTGATAAATATGAGGAGAATCTCACCAATGAACTCGTTCGCCAGTTGATCCTCCAAGAGTTCACACACCTACACACAACAAGAGAGAGAATGTTGGGGGTGACTGTATAGGGGTCTGCCTCAGTCAGACCCCCATTTAGGTGTTCCCACCTCCATAGATAGCCAATGGAAAACAAATAAAGAAGTGATAAAAACACAAGCACTACAAACAATATTATGCTACTCAACCAAATGATAGAGGAGAGGAGAGGGAAGCTTACCACCTCCACCAAAAGCACTCAAGGCTACTTGGAAGAGAAATGAGAGGAACTCAAGCCTCTACTGCAATGGCGTGGTCCCAAAATTTCTCTATCGACATGATGGAGTGTGATATTGCTGCTATCAAATGCTTGGAACACTAGAATGTGAGTGCAAAATGAGCTTGAAGAAGTGGAGTTCTTCCAATATTTCATCCAACCTCCAAATGCAAGTTCAAAGACTGATTATGAAGTAATGAGAAAGGAAATGTCCATATTCAGGTCGGGTCACTGAAGGAGGTGTTACAACTTTGCTGCTAATGGGAAGAGTAACGCCTTTGTTGGCTCAGCCGTAGGAATCTGCCAAGGACGTTTGCACACCGCGAGGGCATCCTTGACAGAAACAACTCCATCGACACACAAAACATGCTCCAAGTGGACTGCCATCAGCAGGCTTAAGTGAATTTAAGCCTCCAACTTAGGTTTTCTAAAGTGTAACAAGGAAAAAGGGGGAATTGCACCTAGGGTGAAAATTCACTCTTATACATTTTTCCCCCACTTTAGCGAGCACAAGTACTTATGAGTGCTTAGTAAAGTAGATCAAGAAGAGAGTAGGGTTAGAAAAGTATACATGAACCGTCAAGGATGCAGACTGTGATCTGGTGAACCTGAAGATGCAGGAAAAACAAAGGACTCCATAGCTGCTCGAAACTATGAAGTTGGAACAACAAAGTTCCTTACAGGCCTGCAGACCTACAAGGAGGCAACCCCCAAGATCTCTCGCATGGAGGAAGCCCCAATGAAGCAAACTACACAGAGTCAGGAAGCGGTGACATGTCTACCCGCATATAGAACATGTTAGAAGCGGCGACACGTCTACCCGCAGATAGAACATGTCTAAAGCATCGATACATCTACCCATAGATAGAGTGCATCTAAAAGTGGCGACATTTCTACCCACAGATAGAGCATGTCTAAAGTGTCGATATGTCTACCCGCAGATGTAATGCATCTAAAAGTAGTGACACATCTACCCACAGATAGAATGTGCCTAAAGCGACAATACATCTGCTCGTAGATAGAATGCATCTAAAAGCGGCGACACGTCTACTTGCAGATAGAACATGTCTAAAGCGGTCGGTCACGTAGACCGAAAAAATTTCAAAGGGGTCCCTCGGGAACCCTTCAAAAGGAGGGGGGTCCACTCAAGGGATGCACTGTTTGAACAGTAAGGTCTAGTCAGGCTACCCCCAAGCTAGACGCAAAAGGACGAATGGAACGAGTCTAGTCGGGCTGCCCCTAGACCAGACGTAAAGGAGTCCATTTGTTACAAGGGATTTTGAAGAAATGGTCCTTGAGGAACCTACCATGAAGTATAAGGGGGGTCCACTCAAGCAACACGTAGTTCAAAAGTCACCATCTTAGAGCGATTCCTCATCAAGGGATCCTTTAAAAAGATGTTCACTTCATCAAGGAATTCGAAAGGAAGGTCAAGCCCCCATGCGAGGGGAAGTCAAAGTAGCTCCCACTACGGAGGAAGGTCTCCAAGTCCTTTCTTTACAAACTTGTGATGAAGGAAACACAATTCGTTAGGGTTCCAAGTTGAGAATGTGCTTCTAAGAAAAAGGTATTATGAGGACTTTCAAGAAAAGATTCATTGGCGGTGAATTCATTTTCTAAAAGTTGAAGTGTTAAAGAATGTTGTCACACATAGGAGGGACAACTCAAGCAAAGCAGAGAGAAAGATAAAGAAAAAGAAGAAAGTACAAAAAAAGGGCACATAGGGATCTGGTTTAGTGGGGTCAGATATGTTCGAGCTCATATAATAGTAGGTAACCACAATGCAAGGAGAAAGATCATCAATCCCCAACCAGATCAAGAAGAATGCATGAAAAATAAGGTAAAAAATTAATAAAAAATTGGGTCAACCTGGAAGGGAAGCCTAAATGCTTCTGATGCTTTGCATCATCCCCAATTTATGGAAAATCAAGCACAAACATGGTAGAATGATGATACAAATAGAAGAAGGTTTATGAAACAAAAACCATGCCTGTATCCATGCACCAACAAGGGCGACGAGGGTCATCCAAGCACACACAACACAAGTACGGGGGAACACATTACAAGACACACACACGCACACAATATTAAGAAGAGGGACCTCCTCCTAACACTGCTCGGCCAAGAGGTCATCTGCTTCCCAATCTAAATCTTCATAAGGAGAAGGAGGATACACCTGTAAAGGTGGAATGTTAAGAGGATGGGCCTCTGGCCCTCTTGCAACAAGGGCCAAGGAAGAGGGCCCCTCGAGGTCCTCTCCGCCAAGCTCTTGTGGAGTCAAAGTCAGCGATTTTGTGAAGATCGTCGACAAGGTCGGGACTTCATCTAAAGAGTTAAACATGCACCCCATAGGAGCACCATGTCTTACCTCAACAGATGAGATGGGTTGTTCCTGAGATCCACCACTAGGCTTGTTGAATGACTCAAGAGTGGTAACAAACTCAGGAGAGGCCGAGACTAATTCTATCACAAGGACAAAATAGGTCATCACAAGGCCACTTTGGGAAGATGAGCTCCTCCTACGTCCTTTATCACAAGAAGGACTAGCCTCTGCCTCCTTCTTTACAGGAGGAGATGAACTCCCCGTAGACGAAGCTAAAGGTGCAGAGCAGGAGGAAAAAACCGTAGTGGATATGACCAAAGTGTTAACCATATCCATAGGTTTTGGGAAGGGTTGAATGTCCAAAATGGACATTAGCAAAGGCGGCTCCGCCGACGGAGCGATAAACACTTGTACCCAATTAGGGTTAGGTGATTTTGTGCTTGCAACAAAAGCTGGGAGTGGATCAGGCAGAAGAGACACAATAGGAAGGGAGGAAGAAGATGTTGAAGAGGGCCCTGAAGTAGGGGTGGTCGTTTCTTCCTCCTTATGTTGTAAAGCGGCCTGCTCGGCCAGGAGAGCCTTTTTCCGGTGCTTGCGCTCACGTGCAAGGAAATTTCTATGGCTCTTGGAGTTAGAAGTGAGAGCTTGCGAAGGGACAGGAGATTCCTGCTTGATCATAGGAACATACACTATGGCCGTGTCAGGTGGAGGAATGGGTTCCTGTGCAGGAGCAGGGGGAGCAGGCTGAGGAGTGATAGGAGGAGTTGACTTGAGAGCCTCGATAGTGGGCCTCTTTCCACTCACTTCCTTAGGAGCAGGAGTAGTAGGAGGCCACGACAATCGAGATGAGGAGGAATCTCCTCAGGAGACCTTTTTCCTATCATACCGAGTGGGCCTAGGCTCCATCGGCAAGATAAGAAGCCCGAACGCGAGACGCTTAAGCTTTCACTGAGTGGTACCAAAGAGTTTTCCTGCAAACGAGGAGTAGAAATTTACGGTACCATGGCTGAGTGAGAGGAAGCGTCAGACTGAGCAGCGGAAGAGGAAGAAGGAGGGTCACAAGACCACTTCTCTTCTTTCCTCTTTCAAGCCTTAACAACATCATTATTGGTCTTCAAGCAAGCCCTGTGTGAAATAGCATAAGGCGAGGGAGGGTACCTCACTTTCGGCCTCAGATGTCCTTTCTTATAATTCTGATATGTCTTATGTAAAAGGTTCATCCTAGGTGGAAGGGGACCCACAGGCATAGGCCATGTGTGATCCAGGGAGTAGCTGCCACGTGCAACCGACGGTTGATAGCCGATGTCGTGGATCACATGTACAGAACCTCCATGGATAAATTTTAGACACATGCACAATGGAGGGTACTGTGTTCATCGCTACCAATCAAGGGATACCCAAATTTACACGGAAGAGTTCAGACCTAGGAATGATATCAAACAAGAGCTTCACGGTCTTAGGTCCAACTAAGACCGACAGGGAAATGCTACCTAAAGGGGGTACGGGAAGGTCGTCATGTGTGTGAATGAAACTTTCAGGAGCATCGTATCCATCCTTATGTAAAAAATGTATAAGCATAATCTCCTCTATTATTATGTTCACCTATGATGTCAGATCAACGAGAACACTGGCTACAATGTTTCCATTGATCTGCATAGGAATATAGAGGGGAGATGGTTCCTTATTAAAGCCCATCACAAGTCCTGTGAAGTAAAGGTTATGCCAACACTTTTCTCCACAGGCTGCACGAAGGGGATGGTTTGATGCAAGAACGAAGCCATTATGCACACTAGACAGTGCTTTCATAGAGTCCCTAAAAGTCAATGGATAAGATGGTGACCCAATTAAGGTTTTTTCATGCAATACCTTTGGAACCTTCCAACTATGCCACCTAGGGGTCATAGGTTGGGTTGGAAGGCGACAACCTTACAACACTCACACCTACAACACTCCTAGAGTACGAGGAAAGGAACTACAAGTATCACAAGAATGGAACCAAAATGGTTCACATCGGGTTCACCAAAAGTGTAAGAGAAGGGGACCACCGCATGCAAGACCCCAGGTCACGGAGGGTCAAGATGCGAGAGGTTTCCCTAACTTACCTCAGCTAAGTGTATTTTTAGGGTATGAGGATGAGAATGATGAGGATTTTTGGGTCCTACAATCACTCTACAATCTTGAGTTTCGAGGTGGGGCTAGGCGAGTCAGTTTTTAGGTCCAACTCTACACCTCAGGGAGTTCTTTGCCCGAGGACGTCAGCACAGACTTTAGATGACAGTGCAACGCGTTGGTGTCTCAGAAATGCGCTGTAGTCCATACGGCTAGAAAACAACCGAGACAGGGTTAAACACACCAAAATGACTTACCAACCTAGCTATTTAACTAATAGGCTAGAATGATGTAACTAAATAGATTAAGTAATCGCTAATGTTATAAAGCAAATAAGCAAAAGTGATAAAGATGAGGAGAATCTCGCTAATGAACTCGTTCGCCAGCTGATCCTCCAAGAGCTCTCACACCTACACACAACAAGAGAGAATGTTGTGGGTGGCTGTATAGGGGTCTGCCTCAGTCATACCCCCATTTAGGTGTTCCCACCTCCACAGATAGCCAATGGAAAAAAGAAAAAGAAGTGATAAAAACACAAGCTCTACAAACAGTATTATGCTACTCAACCAAATGATAGAGGAGAGGAGAGGCAAGCTTGCCACCTCCAATAAGAGCACTCAAGGCTGCTTGGAAGAGAAATGAGAGGAACTCAAGCCTTTGCTGCAATGGTGTGGTCCCAAACTTGCTCTACCGACGTGATGGAGTGTGATATTGCTGCTATCAAATGCTTGGAATGCTCGAATGCGAGTGCAAAATTAGCTTGAAGTGGTGTAGAGTTCTTCCAATCTTTCATCCAATCTCCAAATGCAAGTTCAAAGACTGATTATGAAGGAATGAGAAAGGAAATGACCATATCGGGTCGGGTGGCCGAAGGAGGTGTTACAACTTCACTTCCAATGGGAAGAGTAACGCCTCTGCTGGTTCAGCCGCGGGAATCTACCAAGGACGTAAGCATGTTGCATGAAAATTTGTGCACCACGTGGGCGTCCCTGACAGAAACACCTCCATCGACACACAAAACATGCACCAAGTGGACTAACATCAGCGGGTTTAAGTGAGTTTAAGCCTCCAACTTAGGTTTTCTAAAGTGTAACAAGGAAAAAGGGGGAATTGCACCTAGGGTGAAAATTCGCTCTTATACACTACCTCTTATAATATTATTTGCTTCCCATGTTAATGAGTATAATCGCAACTCTTCATAACAAATTCATTGCATATATTTATCCTACATCGCTACATTAATACTCCATTCTTCTCTATCTTGGGTGATTATCTTATCCTTGATTTATATAAGTTTCATTGTCATATTGAAAGGGGGTTGGTCGAGCCTTAATAATAAACTTATTTATATTTATTTTAACTTATATCAATCTATGGTCAACCAACAAGTTTTGGTGCCAATCATGAGGTTGGCCCATGTTGCAGAGATATATTTAAATTAAATATTGTATTGTTGCCTTTCTAATAATCAATCTCATTTATTTTATTAATATGTATATGACTTTGAACATATAATTGATTAATGGCCTTTGGGCATAACCTCAATCATAAATTTTCTTCTTGAACAAATGGTTTTTTCTTTGATATCAGTGACAACAATCTTGGACCTGTGATGATATCGTGACATAAATTATAATCATATGAATTCCTTCTTTCCTTTGACATCAATGACAACAATATCTCTAATTTATTTCATATTGTAAAACCAGATGGTTTACCACTAGTATTATAACATATCATTCATCTTGTTTTGGAATTGAACAAGCTGGAAATGTTGATCATTTTGGTAAGAGTTGAAACTTAAAAATGTGGTTACCCTAAGTTTAATTTCCAAAATTTAGGGTAAATGGGGCCATCATTTATAATATTTCATTATGATGCAAATCAACAAGGTGCATAGATTGACTTTCATCCTCCAAGGTGAGTCACTCAGACCTAGATCTGCATCTATTTGAGTCTTATGAACGAATTGGAAATGATTTGGAGTGATTTCCCTAATTAGACTATATGAAATAATATGTAGAATGCGAAATCCTGAAGATAAATAGACAAAAACAATTATTTACAAGTGGATCTAGAAAGTGCAGACTGATGTGTACCTATCACCAAAAGTTGATTATGAGTGTTGTAGTTGGATTAGGTCACGCCTGGGTGAATGGGTCCTTGATGAGGGGTCTTGAAACTATTTTTGCAATCCTCTAGTGCTAGATCTGAGCTCTTGATTCCTAGTTGTAAACTTGTCGAAATGTCGTAAGTAAATTTTGTAGTTGAGTTTTTGTGGTTTTACAACTTCGATGACAACAAATACAACAATACAAAATGGATCTTCAAACTCTCTTCATTCTTCTTCAAACCTACAACCTGCACATTCACAAAGAGAGGAAATGTTGTGCCATATAGGGGCTTGCTTGAGTCAAAACCCGTGCAAGAGTTTCCACTTCCACAATGGCAATGTCAATGATAGAAATGATAATTGAAAGGAAGGAATGATGAATGAACAAAACTTTGCAACTCACCGCCCTTCAATGGCTTCCTTGAAGGATTGAAGTCATACACATCTCTTCAAGGATTTGGATCTTACTTTGCTTGAATGCTTTGGAGATCTACAAAAAATTGTTAGCCTTCACAAACAATAACCACATGAACACATATAAACCTTGACATGATGTTGAATCTTGAATTATTGTAATGAACTCTAAAATTTTTCTCTTGACGTGCTCAATAGTGCTCTTGATCACAAGTTTTCCAATATTTTTATCCTTAATTTTTGTTAGATTTCAAATGATAAAATGACTAGGTATTTATAGGTGTTTATCCAATTTCCAAAAATTAGATTCCAAAAGCCAACACTTCATATTTGAATTTTGGATATTAAAATTCTACCAACAACATATTTAAATTTAGGTCTTGGCTAAGAAGGGGGACCCATTCGCCAATGGGTGAATGGGTCCTGGCCCAAATTTCTAGGACACTCAAAGTTAGGAGTAAATTAATGATTGGATGTATTTATTCAATGTTTGTCCTCTTTCAAAAAATGGTAAAAATTAGGATTTGGAATGCATAATTTAGAAAATTACAAGCTTAATTAAGTCCAATAAATTAGGGGGAAAAACATAATGTGAAATTGTTAAGGTACAAAATTTTCTACACTACAAGAGTCAATCTTAGAAATTCTTCTAGTGGCTTGCATTGCATTTTACATAGTCTATTGAAGAAGTGTTGATTAGGTTGGCTCTGTCACCTATGTATTTTGGTCAGCTTGTCGCCATATCATTTTGTAATTGCAATAAGTTAGAATAGCTATGTGATTGGAAGCACCGTATGCTCTCACCTTGTTCACTCCGAGACCTTAGTGATCAAAAAGTGTTGAAGACATTGCATAGGCATTTTAACATTGCAAAATTTTCAAAAAAAGTAGAGTGGGTTGTTGCAATGGTATCAAAGTTGGTGATCTTACCAACATGTTGGGAAGCTAACATCTTATTGTATATCTTCATTTCCATGATAAAATTTTATTAGTGTGTTAGTATTCAAAAAATGCATAATATTTTTAGTATTTATAAATCAGTTTCAATAGTTGAGTTTTAGAGGCTTAGTAGAGTCTCAATTCATCTAGTTGGGAAAGCATAGAAACTATAAAAAAGGAAAAAAAAAACTTGAACACCTATGTCAATCAAAGGATGATCTACTTTATATTTTGGAAGAAGTGGAGAGTTGTTTATCTAAGATAGATCAACTTGATTTTATGGAGATGCAAATTGTCATGGTCCCTACTATGAATTATTTGGTTAAGCTAGAGCTTATGAAACACCTAGATGAAGATGTAAAACTTGCAATCACCATCTACATTAGTGAATATACAATAAGTACAACTCTTGAAGTTCCATACAATGACGACATATTGAGGGAGTCATTTTAGCTAATTGTTGAATGTTTTCAAGGTTTGGATGATACAAGAAATCCTTCTTTTGCTAAGAGGGTAAAATTTTTGTGTTGCAAGAGTCAGATCATGTGTTGTAATGATAGATCTTGGTTGTGAATATCTTATTCTTAAAATGTTTCAACATTTCATGGCTACCATTAGTATGATTCATGTAGAGAATGTTTAGCTTTTATGAAAAACATCATGGCTTTGATTGTGAATGAGAGTGACGAAATCACTCAACCACTCTTATCTACTTTGTTGGTTGCATTGAGGAAATAACAAAGTATTTCTATAGTTGCACATGAGTTGGTTAATTTTTGTAAAACAATTGAAATCATACTTCTCAATCGAAGGGATAATTCAAGAAAAAATACAAGAGGCACCTACTAGAGAATAGGAAAGATGACAAAGGATCAAGAAAAAAAGAACATAGTAGTAATCGGTTAAGAAGAAATAATTTATTTTTCTCATGCAAGGAATATTGGGAGCATAGAAACTGATGTCAGAAAAAAGAAGTAAAATTTTCAAGGATGAATTAGAAGTCACATAAGTGAAGTCCAAAAAGTGGATGATACAAGAAGAGCATGAGTATTTGAGTTATCAAAAGGAAGGTGTTGATTTATTTAAATAAACAACAAAGATAGATGAAGGCATAGACTTCTTTGATAATGAGGAGAATATTCCTAAACAAGGAGATTGACATATTGACCTTCCCAAACTTCCAAAAGAAGAGAATGAAGATTTTGAGCAAGATGAAATTTTCAAAAAAACAATTAAATATGAGTGGGAATTTACAATGCCAATAGTGTACTAGATTGAATTTGGGAGAAAATCCTTTGAGAGTAGTGTTCTTGATGAAAGAGCTGATTTTGATTTGTTATTGATACATGATTCTAATCAACATGAAAATGAATGGGTGAAGAAATCAGCTATCCATAGAGAGCGTAATGATCCTTCAATTCCAAACCAAAATAATCTATTCATAAGACCTTAGGATCCACATGTTTTGGCATTGAAATTCAAAAAGGAACAAGTAATGGAGTATTTGTATGATTCATTGCTTGAGCATAATGCTAAAAGTCCATCAATTCAAAAAAATTGCAAGGAAAATATTAAAGAGGTAGCTGATTTTGAAAATCATGCTACCCCTAGAATTGAAGAAAAATTAGAAACTTTGCTATATGGTGAGAAAAGTTACTTTTTTTATTTTGAACAAGTCCCTAAAGAATTACAAGTTTTGAAGAACCAATTATTGGTCTTAGAAGAGAAAGTTGTGAAATATTTAACACAACTTCATAGCACATACAACTTTATTGAAGAACTTTTTTGGAAGGCTCAAATTAAAGAGATGCATAAAGGAATTAAGGATGGAGCCACTCTTACTAATATGGAAACTATCAAAAAAGAATTGGTGATATTGAAATCAAATTATTTACATTTGATTTCTAGTAGGGATCATGTCATTAAGTTTGTAGAAGAGACCTTAGATGCATACCAAGATAAGGAGAAAGAGGTTGATGAGCTCAACTTTGAATTAATCCTAGCTCATTTTTCATTATACAAAGTTGAAAGTTAGTCAACTATTGCAACTATACCTAGGGAGCAAGAATTTGACACTAGAACTATGGAGATCAAGCAAATAATTGAAGGATTTGATGAGATTTAGAATAACTCTAATTTGGAGCCAAAATATCCTTGGAGTCATGAAGAACAATTCAAAAATGATGAAAAACTACAAGTGACTTAAGTATTCCTGGTACCATGGTGGTTTAGTCTGCTGATAGCACTTGGAAAGTGCATCAAAAGGTATAAATTCATGGAGCTAAAGAAGATATTTTCTCATGATGTTAAGTTTCTTACTCTGGATCAAAATGATTTGGTGATAGACATTGCATTTACAAAATCACCATAGAGAGATGAACATGGTCATGAGTTAAATATTAGTTGTTTGGAAAGGCATTCTTCCTAGTGGAGATGTCTTAAGCACCATGACGAGAACTATAGAATAATTTCTCATAAATTATCAGAGTAACACAACATAAGCATGGTGGAGCTACCTCATCGATGGGTATTATTGTGAGAGTTCTTGTGATAGAAGGAATATACTATGGAAGATCATGGGTTAAAATCTTAAATACTAAATGATTTTTTGAGATGAAAATCTTAGTCATTCTACAAGGTTAGGACACCAACCCTAGCCTTATCTGATCACTTTTTTGTACTCAAATTTTGTATTTTCAGACCCAATATGTAGCATGACCTAAGAAAAATCTAATCTACAAGTGGCCACCAGATCTAGGAGGGATTACAACAAGTTTGCACCAAGTTGCAAGACACCCCTTGCTAATCTAGTCATGCCCTATCATTATTAGGTCATTAAGGCACATGTTCATTAAGGAGCAACACACCAAAATTTCCTTGTCGAAGGTTCCTATCCGACTCAATTGGGAACCAACACCAAGCACCACACTAAAAGTTCCTTGTTGAAGCTTCCAACCCAATTGGGAACTATCAAAAAAACTGAATCTAAATTTTGACGTGATGAACTAGTCAAAGCAAAGAAAGGAATCAAGGACCGTGCAACTTAGTTGGTTCCCGATGGAGGTTCTTGGTGGAGGAAAAACCTCTGATCAGCCATAACTTGGACAATTTTCCACCAATTTTCACCAAATTAAAACTATAAGTACCCATTAAGCACCTCGACAAGATGGAATTCTCAATTTGGACAAAATTTCTTCTAGAAGCAAGAGACTACCAAAAATCAATAGAAACAACACTAAAACTTGAAAAAAAATTGGTTGACATAAGATTGCTTGTGAACTAGAATGCTCTTGCATCAAACATCCCAGGTATGTGAAATGATCCATGAGTTGGAATCCCATGAACATTTGAAGGTGCTTGGGATGGTATTCACATGTGTGTTCCTTATCCAAATCTCTTCTTTATCTACTTGTTCTCTGCCCTTTCCTCCTTTCTTGTCTTGTTCTCCATCTTCAATGTGCAACTTACTACTACTTGTCCTTCTTTGTAAATCTAATTCATGACTTTCAAGGGAGATTTTTAAATATTCAAATTGTGATTTAGGATGGTTCCTCTTTAAATTTTTACATTCCTAATGATTGCTTGCAATCTTGCTGCTTTTCTCCCTTTCTTTATTTCACCACTACACAAAACCAATATCCTTTCCACTATTCTCAATTGTAATATGATTTTTAGGAACCTTCATTGATATTTTCTCAACCTCCCTTGTCTCCTTCATTATTTGTTATTTTGTACTGCAACAAACTAGAGAGCTGCTTTCCTTTACTTTCTTCTCCTTTTCCTTTAGAGAACTCAAAACATACTTCTATTCATCCTTCATGATGGTGTACAAATTTATTCTACCATCATAAATGGCTTCTCTATCAAACTTCCAAGGCCTTCCCAACAACACATGATAGACATTCATCGAAATTACATCAAACAAGACTTCATCCTTACAAGACCCAATATGAAAACTAACTAGACACCACTCATCCACTACCGATTCATGTTCATTTTGTAACCAAGAAAATTTATAAGGATTAGGATGTTTTATCTTTTTCATACCAAACTTTTCCACCATTTCTTCATAAACTAGGTTGTCAATACTATCACTATCTACAATTACCTTACAACACTTGTCTCTAGTCTTGCACATAGTTCAAAAAATACATCTTCTCTGAGATGGTCCACTTCTTCTCCATTTGGTTTCACCAAAACTCTCCTCAACATGAGAGATTCACCTTCTTTTGGCTCTTCAACTTTTGGTGATGCCACATTTTCTTCGTCCTCTTGTACTAGGTTATTTCTAGTGTTTTTCTTGCTACCCTACTGTATTTTTGGACACTCAAAGGCTCTATGGATAGCTTCTCCATATTGGAAACAATTTCCTGCAAACCCCTTGCTACTACTACCACATCCTCCTATAGAATACTCTTTTCCTCTTGTACCTTGTCCAAATTCTTTACTCCACTTGGGTTTGGCTTCTTCACATAATTGTTTCCCTTTATTATTGCTTGCTTTTCCTCTTTGTGTTGAGAATGTTCGTTTACTTTTGGAATTATTTTATTACCTCCTCAATATATTTTCTTTAGATTTTAAGGCATATTGGTAAGCCTCTTTGACTGTGGTGATCTTCAACATGATCATCTTGAATCTTGAATGTTAAATCTCTATCCATTTATGTATCTAGCAACCTTCTCCCTATCCATCTAATGTTGTCTGAATCTAATCATCCTTATAAAACTCATCTATATAATCCTTCACACTCATATCTTTATACTTCAAGTTTTTTAGCTTTCTAAACAACTCCAATTCATAGTCTGTAGGGATAAATTTTTCCTTCATCCTAACCACCATCTAACCCCATCTGATTATCTTGGTCTCACCATTAGTAACTCTCTACAATTATCTCCACCAAAGTATAGCATGTCCTTTGAGTTTTGTCTATGTCAACTTTACTCTATATGGATCCTAAATTTCTTCCAAATCAAAGTACTCTTCTAATTTTCCTATCTAATGTATCAACCCATTAGGATTTGATATTTCAAGAAAATTAGAAACCGCCATTCAATTACCTTTCTCAATCTTGGAAAGAGCTCTTAGGAATCATTCTTCTCTAGCATCTATTAGTTGTTCATTTTTGCTATCATGTTCCTCAACTTCACTTTCTTCATCACTTGCATGGTCTTCAACATTTTATTGATTTATTCTCAGTCCCGTAACTAATTTTTTTAATTCATTTCTCATCTCAACACGAAGTTGTTAAATTTTTTTCTCTAGTCTAGGATTTCTTCTTCTCAAGGGCATCTTACCTTTCAACAATTTTGAATTTTACCTTTGCTAGTTTCCACAAAAACTTGTCTTCAAAATTTCCAACATCCCTCTCCACTCTATGCAATCACAAAACTCCTCACTACCTATAATAATTTTAGAGCCCTCATAGAATCTATTATTTCTACCCTCTGCAATTCATCAAAACCTTTCCAACAAGAACACCTCGCTCTAATACCAAATAATGCAATTGTGATAAGGGGGTCTTGTTAGACAACCCAATAATGCAGCAACAATAAAAATTCTACACAAAAATAATAAGATTTAAACTTTTATTCATATGTGGTATTCAATTTCTCACGGTTACAATTAATTCACTTCAAATTATAGTCTTATCAGAAGTACAATAAATTTGATTCAAAACAACAAGCTATAATTTTCAAAAATAATTCATCTTCCAAATTTCCCAACTATTGAGCTCCACATCACAAATAAAAATTAAAAAAAATTGCTTCGTTGATCTCTAAAATATGTTAGCTTCCTTCCCTTGAACGTCTCTAAAAAGTAAACATTTATCATTGTATTTCTTTTGGTAAGGAAGTTGAACCACTTGTAACTGCACCATCTTTCCAAAAAAAGTTCAATCGTTTCCCTAATTCATTGTTTCATCTCCCCATTGGTAACCTGGTCATCCCTGATCTTCGTTGGAAATTTTCAACCCAATGGGAACCAAGAACTGGCTACCCTCCATCAATGGTTCCTACTTCACTTGGAACCTATCTTCTGTCACATTCCTCTGCTACCTCTTTTGATTAGAGCTTTAGACCCCATTAAAAACTAGCACCTAAACATGTTTGGCTCTTTGTTGAAGGTTTTAGCCGATTGGGAACTGGCACCAAGCACTATGCCAAAGGTTCCTAGTTGGAGGTTCCTAACAGATTGGGAACTGGAACCAAGCACTACGTTGAAGGTTCCTAGTTGGAGGTTCCTAATAGATTGGGAACTAGAACTAAACACTATGTCGAAGGTTCCAAGTCAAAGGTTTCAACCCAATTGGTAATTGACACAAATCAATATGTCGAAGGTTCCCTGTTAGAGGTTTCAACCCGATTGGGAATCAACACAAAACACCATGCTGAAAGTTCTTGTTGAAGGTTCCAACTTGGTTAGAAACTATCAAAAAAATTGAGTCCAAATTTTGACATGATAAATTGGTCGAAGCAAAGAAATGAACTAGGAACCATGCACCTCAATTGGTTCCTTGTAAAGTAAAAACCTCTAATCAGCCATAACTTGGTCAATTTTCCACCAATTTTCACCAAATTAAAAATGTAAGTACCCATTAAGCCCCTCAACAAGACAATATTCTCAATTTGGAAAAAAATTCTTCTAGAAGTAAGAGACTACCAAAAATCAACAAAAACTAAACTAAAACCTAGAAAAAATTTGGGTTGGCATAGGATTGCTTGTGAACCAGAATGCTCTTGCATCACATCAACCCTACCACAAGTATCATAGGGTTTTCAACAATCATCATAAATTCCAACTTTTCCATAGTTTTGTGACAAGAGAATCCATAACCTGCCAACATATAAGGCTCAAATCTAGGAAAAATTTATTGCTGATAATTGATCCTGGCTTTCTAGATTTCCAAGCGTGGATAACCCTTGAAGAGCAACTGAGCCTATATTGAGTTAAAGGGAGTGTTAGTGGTCCATAGTCATCTCCATTCTTGGGATATTTCTAGTGATCTCTATGAGACAAGTTTTAGGAGGTATACTCATCTCAAATTAGACCATACTAGTCATAAAAGCATGCACGTTTCTAAAATCTATTCGCTACCAGGAGTCTAGAGGGATAGAGCATTAGGGAGACTAACATATGAGGGTTTCACACATCAAATTTTAGATCATTTTGGGAAGGATACTTCAAACTATTCAAGGTAGATAACTATCCAAATCTAGCAAGATTTTGTAATCTTCTTATTTGTTGTAAGCTTAACCCAATTTTAGATTTCTTGATTATTTTCAAGTATTGCATGAACCGTCTTAGGACTTCAAAATTTTCTATGCTACATTTTGTGAATAAATTTTTGATTAGATTATTTTTACATGAATTCTAAGTAAACTGAAGTGATTCAAATGTATGAACTAATTATTGTGGTGTGATGGTTTATTTTAAATTACTGATCTAAATCTAGTCAAGACAAAACTTTAAACCCTAGGCTCATTTTGGTGGTATTAGAGCCACTTGTCCTACCAACCTATGATGATGTAGCTTAATTAGCTCAAGTGATAGAGTTGAGATGCCAATGAAGAGAAAAAAAATGAGGCAACCATGGGGGACAAAGAAGAAGAGAACACACAAGAATTCCTTAGAGAAAACAAGGAATTTCAAACTTCAATGAGAGATTTTATAGTTGAGATGGTCTACCTCCTAAGAGGATTGAATCAACAACTAAGTGTTGTTAGGCCTAATTAGAATGGTGCAAAAGGAAGTAACTCAGAAAATGGCATGACTTCAATTAATCCAAACCCAAGGACTTTTAGAGTCAAATTTATAGAAAGACAAGAGGCAGAACTTGTGGAAGAAGAAAATATTATACACCCATGATAGGATGATGAAATGAAAGATATCATGTTTAATATAATACCCTAAATGCTACCATCCATTGTGACATGGTTTTTGTTGAAGACTATGAGATGAAGATAAGAAATTGGCATAGGAGGAGAAGGTATGGAGAGCATCCCCTTCGAGACAAACAATGTTTTGGAAAGATTAAAATACTTACTTTTGATGGTTTGAGAAGTTGTTTAGGTAGAGCATGGTTGCAAAAATTATATACATACTTCTCTTTGAACCCTATGTTTGAAGAAGAATCCATCAATCTCACCACCTTGCATTTAGAGGGAGTAGTGCATGAGTGGTGGTACCATGGCATGGTGACCCAAGGACATGCCTCAATCACTACCTTAGAGGAGTTCAACCAAAGATTGATGGTAATATTTGATAGAAAGGATCCACAGATTCATCTCAGAAAGCTAGCACAATCAAGACAAGAGGGCATAGTTGAGCACTATATGGAAAAACTTCAGAGGCTACCAATGATGGTTCTAGATGTGACAAAGATGAGACTAATAGTTCATTTTTTTAGAGGGCCTATCCGAACCACTCAAGGGTTTGGTAAGGGAATTTGATCCAAATTCCTTATAGCAGGCCATCAGTAGAGCCCTAAATTTGGAGGATTTGGTGAAAAAATGAATTCTACTCCAAGAATACACCACCAATTCAACACAAGAAGCCTTTTCATAAGATTTTCCCTCAACTTAAGGCACTGCCTCCAAAACCAAACAAATTTGAGGAATCCAAGAATGAACTTTAAAGGAAATTTTTTTCCTTGACTTATAGAGAGCCATGACAGCTAGGTCACACGTTTGGAGAAAAGACAAATATATTACATAGAAGTGGTTTCTGATGGGGAGTTTGAGGTAGAAGAGTCTAAACCTGAGATTGTTGTGGAGGAAGTTGAGTAGGAGAATCAAGGAGGAGATCATTCATGTGGAACACGTGAAACACGTTTAGGAGGACCTAAATATCACCCTCTCCATGTTAGAGGAGTCATGTGACAACGTCGAGTGACAATTTTGATCGATGGTGGGGCTACCCACAACTTCATTGATGAAGGGTTGGTGGCTAAGATGGGTTTGAGGACATAATATTTTGAAGGGGTTAATGTTACAGTGGTTGATGGGTTTACCATTCCATACAACCAAAGGATTCAATAGTTGGAGTTAACCCTAGGAGGGCACTATTGGTGTGAATGGGGTTATTTCCTAGCTAATCATTAGTGAGGACCTATTTACATTAATAAGTTTACTTAGGAGTTAAGTTATCCTAGTTGTCATTTCTAGAAGTTATTTATAATGGGGCCATGTCTCATTATTTACTTTTATTCATCTAGGCATTTAATAGTTTTCCTATGCATTATTTCATGCATTTATTATTTGCATTAGGCATTTATTGTTTGCATCAAGGGTAGTTATCCTACCTCATCATACCTTTCCTATATATACAAGGTGCTTGTACATTTGTAAATCATTCTAGATGAATTAAATATCATCATAGATCATCATTTGATCAATCATCTATCTTCATGCTCATGTTACAACACTTTCTTGTGGATGGTGTCTTTCATGGTTGATCCTTTGAAGAGTGTGCAACTTCAATTGGGTTCATTGTTCATCAATATTTCCAAGATGGTATTAGAGCATAGGCCTTGAAAATTCCATTTCAAATTGGAGAGTTGACATGAGGAGATTTTCATTGTAGGTTCAAGGGTTTTCATTTCAAGCTAGTTGTCATTATCTAAGAGGTAGCTGATTTCTGAAGCACATTGGGTTATATTTGACCTCGCCATTGTGTTTAGAAGGTCCCAAAACCCCTAAAACGCCTACCAAATCGTCAAAATTTGACAACTTGATCCATAGGCATTAGAGATTTTTGTAGAATTTGGGTGGAAATCCATACTATACAGATCATAAAGTCTGCGAAAAAAAATCACCCCTTGTCAGTAAAAATAAAAATTTTGAGGTCAATATTTGTAGGTTAAATAATTATTTTATCAGGCAATTATTTTTAAAGTTTTTTGGGCGATAAAGTTTTATGAGGGATAGATTTTAATATATGTGGATTGTGTTAATAAGTCTGTGGCTTTTTATTGGTTGGAGGATTATTATTGACATATATTATTTTTAGTGTTTTCTCGGTTGCATTATTTTTCCTACGACCAAATCTTGGGGGAGCATTTATTGCAAGTCGTGCGTACCTTTCTAGTGAGCATTAATTCTTGGTGGCCATGTACCCAACATTTATTACACCATCCTCAGTTGGCTCATTGACGTCATAGATTTCTCTGCTATTTCTTTGTTCTTGTTGGGTCGAGTTAATTGTCACTGAGGATCTTTTGGCAAGGCGCCAAGCGAAGCGGCGCCACCACCCTTTGCCACCCCACCGCCACCCTTTGGGTGTCGCCCTTTTTTTCCTCCTACCGTGCCCAAGGTCACATGAGCGACTGAGGGCCAAGCCCATAAGGTGCTTAAATTTTGCACCTATTTAGCCTGCATGGGCCCTAATTGGGATTTTTTTCATTTTGCCATAACTTTTTGCCAGGGTTTCAAAATTTTGCAAACAAGATATCAAAGGAAAGATGGTTCCGCGTACTTCACAGTGGTGTAGATATTTTTGTCATATTTTTTTCAAGTACAAATTATTTCCAATTGAAGTTAGTTCTTCCTTTTGGACTCCTAAGCTAGCATCTTTTCGCCAGATTGTCCAATTTTGGAGATTTTAGTGACATTGTGAAGGTGATAAAGAGCTCTATCATTCTATCCATGCACTTTTTTTAGATTCAACCCTAGGTACAAACCATTGAATTTTTGCAATTTGTGGAATTTTCTTGATTACTTGGATATACTGCTATTTGGAGGTCTATTTGATTGGGAAGACTTCATTTTCAGTTGTGAATCATATTTTGGGAGTTTCACATCAGTTTCTATCAGATATTTTTCCTTTTGCTTGATTTGTGTTTGTGGCTCTAATGGAAAAATCATGATTTGAGGTTCTTAATCCTCATAATTATCATACACGGACGGTGAGGATGCATAGATTTCTTTGGTATAGGGGATTATGGTCTACCTTTCCTAAGGAACAACTTGATTTTATTAGGGAATATGAGAGATTTTCACATCAGAACAAGTGCGATGAGGCTATGGGTTTGATTGCTATGCATGTTTTTGAGTCCTTATTCTTCCACATTGAGGTGTGCACTACACCTAGACAGGTATGGGATAAATATAAGGATCTATTTGGTTATGTTAGTGATGTAAGAGCTTTATAATTAGAAGAAAAATTGGCATCTCTTTCTCTTGATATGTTTCCTACTATTGAGGATTATTTGGTAAAGTTTATGTCTTTGTGATCTCAGTTACTGGGTTGTGGGAAAGAGAAAACTGATAAGGAATGTATATTTCTAGTTTTGTCTAAATTGAAAGGTTTGTTTGCATATTTTCCCACTTCCTTTTATTCCACTATGGATGGGTTAGGTGATAGATTTTCCATGCCTTCATTTGAGATATTTTGTGAGATCGACTAGCAAACAATCAAAACTTAGCCAAGATGATGTCTCTTCTAAGTCTCATGCATTGATTTCTGCACCACCTAAGGGGAAAGGGAAGAAAAAGAACAAGCCTAAGACATAATCTAGTGAGACTTCCACCAGCTCTTCTAAGTAGGATAAACCCAAGAAGGAGAAACCCACATGTACCTTTTGCAAAGGGATTGGGCATAGTGAATAAGTTTTCTATAAGAAGGAAATCCATGATTTGAAACTTCTTAAGGATCACAATATTTCAATTCCTTATTCATCTTCTAGTTCACCTTCTTCTACCACACATGAGGATACTCCACATAAAGAGGATAAAGGAACTACTTCTAGAGATCTCAGAGGCAAAGTTCGTGCATTGATTACCACTCATGTTGATAGACCTAATGGATGGATTATTGATTCGGGTGCTTCAAAATGTATTTCTAGTACATTTGATCATATGGTTCTAGGATCACTTAGAGCGCCACATTTTGATGGGATATTGACTGCAAATAATTAGTTTGTTAATAATGTTGTTGGTGGTGATGTCGATTTGGGTATAGGGTTAGTATCTAATGTCCTGTATATTCCTAAGATGGCCCATTATCTTCTTTTAGTTTATTAGATTACATAGACAATAAATATAGTTGAGTTCACATCCGATTCAATTTTCATCTGTAAGGAGACATGATAACTCATTGCTATGGGTTAGGCTGATCATCAGTCTAGGGTGTATACCTTCTCCCACTTCTATCATGATGATGATCCTTATGTTCCTAATTCTCTTTCTTCTAGTGTAGGTAGTAATTCACATGATGGATATGGTGGCTGGTTGAATTTGACTCTTCTTTGTGTGGTTCCATCATCTCATGCTTCATCAAAGTTGACAGTTGATTCCAAGACTTTAACAGAGTAGGATATATTCAATTTTTCAGATTTGTGGTTGCAGAATGGCATTATTTACGATATTGCAGATTTGGCTTGTCATTCTTCTTCTACATGTTTGGAGGACATACTTGATAGGGTAACTTTCCTCTTCACAAATTATTCTTTGGAGGGAATTCTTGAGTCTCCTCATTCCATTGTTTCCACCTTGATTTGGGATCTTGATTTTGGTAAGACATCTACGGAGGCACTTGATTCTTTTTCAGAGATTTCATTGATGAGACTTCTTCCTTCTCATTTCATCATGGAGTTAGACTATCTTCCACATCTACCATTGGATTTATTTCTTCCTAAGGGGATACATGTGGTTTGTCACCATTGGGTTCTCTTTTGGCTTCAAACTTTCTTTAGTGGTTTTTATGATACTTCATTATGGGGGGAAATCTAGTCTCCATCTTTCCCTTCATCACAGGGGCCATTTTAATGTATTCTTGTGATGGATGTAGCTCTTGGGGGTATTGATGTTGATACCTCCATACATCACTTCTATCACTTGTACATGATTTTCATTGCACCTCTTTTTTGGAGAGTTTTGTCCCATTGGGTTTTCTCCTTTTCTCCATTTGTAAGAGATTAGTTGTACATGGGTACCTAACATGGCCTTGTTGTCAGGACCCATATTGCATCATTTGCATAATAACTACACTCCCTAAGTTGCACTTATGGGGGGTGTTGGTGTGAATGGGTTTGTTTCCTATTTAATCATTAGTGAGGACCTATTCACATTAATAAGTTTACTTAGGAGTTATCCTAGTTGTTATTTCTAGAAGTTAGTTATAATAGGGCCATGTCTCATTATTTAATTTTAGTCATCTAGGAATTTAATATTTTTTCTATGCATTATCTCATGCATTTATTATTTGCATTAGGCATTTAATGTTTGCATCAAGGGTAGTTATCCTACCTCATCACACCTTGCCTATATATACAAGGTTCTTGTACATTTGTAAACCATTCTAGATCAATTCAATATTATCATAAATCATCATTTGATCAATCATCTATCTTGATGCTCATGTTGCAACACTTTCTTGTGAATGGTGTCTTTCATGGTTGATCCTTTGAAAAGTGTGCAACTTTAATTGGGTTCATTGTTCATCAATATTTCCAATAGGCACAAGATGCGAGATGAAATATATGTGATTGGCATTAGGGAGACAAATTTAGTATTCAGAGTCAAATGGTTGGTGAGTAAACATATATTTATGAAAACGTGTTGAAATTCAAATATGATGGGAAGGAGGTAGTTCTTCATGGCCTATCCAATGGGGGTCCCATGATGGATTTAGCTAAGAGGATGGAGAGGAATTTTTGTAGAGGCCAAAGGGATTGGGTAGCAAAGTGTTTGATTACAGATACATGTCCATCCAAGGAAGGTGATGAGGTATAAACAACCTCATAATTATAATAAGCTAAAAGCCCTTATTTGTTCTTGCCAACCACCTTAGCCATGCCAATATGTTTATTTTTAGGATCAATAATTGTCCACTTTTTACAAAATGATGTATAAATATTTATTTCTTAAATTGATTGAAATTAGCTAAAAAATGTTGATATGATGGTATATACTTTAAGTCATTGTACAAGACTTATGCACGGCCAAAGAATGAAGTGGACTTTAAGCGGACTTCAAGCGGTTGGAGTTAAGAGCACCAGAAGTCTGGATGCCAGAAATATGTGTAGCTACCAAACAAGGATATATTGTAATGTTGTGATGATATGCTTTGAATACTATTCAACTATGTATTTGTGTTACAATTTTATTATATGAATAAATAAATATTGCCAGTCTTATTTTGAGTCAATAGTTATGAGTAATGGAATTACTATGAATGGATTTATTTTGAAGATGTGAAAGTACGTGTGATTTGAGCTAATCGTAGGAACGCCCGAGAGCTAGCCACTTGAGGTATCTCATAGAGTAGATAAGTATTTCTTTTGTTAATATTATTACTTTCATTTTGTACATGTTAAATTTGGATGAATGTTATTTGTGTGTCTAGTTTTGTCAAATGTTCCTGTAGGTCATAGTTTTAAGTTTGCAATCTTTAAGTTCTGTTCATTTGAAAATTTTGGAGCACCCACTCTTGTTATTAGTTACAAGTCGTAGAGTATACTTTCTATCAATAGTTAGTTATTAGCCATTAGTTGCTTTCATTTAAATTTCACAGTTTAATTGCAAGTGGTACTTCTTAGGTAATTTATATGCTTTCTAGAATAGGAGTTTGATTGCTTTCTAGTTTAACAATCTCATGCTTTCTAGTTTAACTTCTGTTCACAATTGTTTCAAAAATTCAAAAAATCTAAGAGAGATGGCCAAGATATCCCCTATTGCATACAATCTTTGAACACTACTCAGTCAACATAATTGACACATTTTCAACTAAAGTGTTAGGACCTCACAATAGTCTATCACTTTTTGGCATTGTTGCCAAGGATATTCCTTTTCTAATGCTAATAGGAGATTACTTGAATACCTCTTTTAGAAAAAAAGAGTTTCCAAGCTTCTTTTTCTGCATGGTTAGGAAACAAGGTTTGCATGGAAGATTCATACCAACCCCAAAAAAAAAAAAAAAAAAGATGTTCCAACCACAAGTAGGGAGGTAGAAGTCTCAGTTGAAGAACTTATTAAAGAATTGATCGAGCGGGATCAACCTAAGACCTCCCAGGATGCCCCAAAACCTGAGCCATTAGAGAAAACCTTTGTAGAGGAAAGCATTCCTTTGCACATCCTAGAACCTCATCCATTAGAGAAAACTTTTGAAGAGGAATGCATTCCTTTTGACGTCATGGGTGATAACCGTAGAAATGGTGCCAACCCAAGAGTGGGAGCGTGAAAATTTACCTATCCTATTTCTCTCAACCAAGACGATGATACACCTATGAAAAATATTTCACCATCCATCTTGCCAACCTTTAGAGCTTTATCCTCCGAAGACCCTGACCAGTTCCTTTTTGAGTTTAAAGTATTATGTCAGACCTATGACTACAAAAATGATAACCAAAAATTGAAGCTCTTCCCCTCCACTCTGAAGGATGTTGTAATGCATTGGTTCATGGGATTAGCTTCAGGGTCAATATCCACCTAGGATGATATGGAGTTTGCCTTTTTGGACAAATACCAAAGTTACTAAAGAGTCAACGATAAGAAAGAGGAGTTGTTCAAACTGAGGAAAAATGAAGATGAAAGCTTAGAAGATTACTTGTATAGGTTCATCTTCTTGTCTAAACGATGTGGTGAAGAATCCATAAGTCTGGAAATTATGAAGACTATATTTATCAAAGGACTTGATGAAGATGCTAGGAGAAGTCTAGATTTAATGGGAAAAGGAGATGTGTCCCAACCTAGACTCGATGATATCACTGAGTTATGTCAAAATTTCTCCTGTACTCAAGGAGGTATTCGTAAATCTACTATTTTTAGGGGTTCCAATGAAATAGGTAAACTACGTGAGGAGATAGAAAATCTAAAAATTGACATTCTCATTTAAGTAAACATCACACTAGATGGAATACAGGCCAAAACATGTAATCCTAAGACCTTATCCATCTATTGTCCTAGGTATCGAAACAAACATCTATTAAGAGAATATCCTTTGGAAAAAATTGGCGTTTGCCAAGCTTGTGAGAAGAGTCATGCTACTGATCAATGTGAGATCCTAAATGCAATAAAAAATTCCAAGAAAAGGACATCTCATGCTGAGGAGGAGGTCAATTTTGTGAATAAAAGACCTGGAGGGAATTTCTCTTACGACTAGAATTCAAATCCCTCTTGGCGGACCACAAATAATTGAAATAATAATCAATGGGCAACACATTGGCCTCAAGCACCACCTAATTGGGGACCTTAACCCCTAATGGCCAAACACGAATCAACAACAATGGTATCCTCAAAATCCAACACCTCAATGGAATCAACCTCAAAATCAATTTTACAATGGGCCAAGGAGGATGCCTAATCCTCAACAAAACCTTTTACCAACTCCTTAGAATCCTCAACAAAATGAGCAAGTAAACTAACCACAACTTCTAGCACAACCTGTCCCTAATCTAAATAATAATCATCAAAATACCCTAGTGCATTCAACTGAACAAGAAAACATGACTGGACTTAATGCTATCCATTGTGGAAACCTACAGTTAAGGTCAGGAAAAACACTCCAATAGCCTACTATAGTTGAGACCCTAGACAAACTGAATAAATAATCTGCTTAAAGAACTAAGACATCTTCCACACCTTCAGAGCAAAACCCAATGAGTAATCAAGACAAGGTCCTTCTAGAATCCTAATCTAGAACTTCCGAGTTACCTCAAGGGGAGGATGGTCAGCGTCCAACTGATCTTTTAAAGGACTCCAAATTGAAAGAGAAAACTCAAGCGCCTTTTCCAAAGCATCTCAAACCAACCACCTTGAATAACCCTCTGGAAATCACCTTATCCACTAAAACCACACTAATACAAAAGATTAATCAACTTCAAATCGAGGTTCCTTTGTTACAAGCGATTAAAGAGATTCCCAAACTAAACCAATTAATTAAATAGTTGTGCATCAAAACACCAGGAAGGAAACCAAAATGGATTAATACTGTTCACATAAATGGATATCTAGCTAACCTTTTGGTTAGAAAAAATGCAGCTCCAAAATATGATGATCTAGGTAGTCCACTTATAATAGTGACAATCAACGAGGTAGCGATACCTAATGCACTTGTGGACTTAGGAGTAGCCATTAATGTCATGACAGTGGATGTTATGGAAAAGTTGGGACTCACTGATTTCTGTCCCACAACTATGGTATTGCAAATGGAAAATCAATCCATCGCTATTCCCAAAGGTGTCATAGAAAACGTTCTTTTCAAGGTTGACAGTTGGGAATATCCAGTAGAATTCCAAATAATCTAGTCACACACCAAAGGACAGTTATCCGATAATCCTAGGCAGACCGTGGCTAGCTATAGTTGTAGCCAAGATTGACTATAGAGCAAGAGGAATGACCATTTCACATGGTCCCAATAGCAAACACTTATTCCTTTATCCTCCTGCTAAACCTATTGAACATAATTTATTTTTGGGTTAATGAACTTGATGATGCCAACAAACAAGAGAATCTAGTCTCACTTTCTATGGTAGTCATTAAACAACATGGTGAAGAGTTGGAAGATGAACTAGAAATTAATATGCAAAATCTTACCGTAGACTCAAGTGATGAAGAAATGTTAGAAGTGGAAGAGATTCTAGGGAATCCAATCAACATTGATCACACTGAGTATGATTACACCAACTTCACAAGGTTACCTTGTCCCCTGGCTAATATCATTCCAAAAATAGATCACCTCTTTGAAGATATTGCTAGACTCCACAGAACCATACCACATAGCTTCCCTCTCAACACTTTGACGAGAGAAGTTTATACTGTCACCTCCAACCATCCAGCAGCCAAAACCATCATGTTACTACTAGGAAAAATGTTGAATATCAACAGCTGGTTGACAAAGTCTAAAGAGCTCAAATTTTTTGATGTTTTGGTAAATAGATCTAAAGATATTGCTTGGGATTATATAGACATGAGAGGAATACACCCAAGTGTTTGTACCCATCACATCTATATTGAGGATGTTAGACTTGCTCGTCAACCACAACGAAGACTCAATCTTGCTTTGAAAGACATTGTTAAAATAAAAATTGAAAAACTTATGCAAGTGGGATTCATCTATCCCATTTCTACTAGAAAATGGGTTTCACCTCTAGTAGTTGTCCCAAATAAAAATGGGAAGTGGAGAGTGTGCGTTGATTATAAGGAACTCAAAAAAACTACCCATAGAGATTACTTCCCTCTACCTTTTGTAGACTAAGACTTGAATAATTTAGTTGGAAGGAAGTATTTCTCATTCTTGGACGGATTCAATGGATATAACCAAATACAAGTAGCCATGGAAGACCAAGAATTTATTTTTTTACTTGCCCTTGGGAAACATTCACACATCACATCCTTCCCTTCAGGCTATGCAACGCTCCTGCAAAATTTCAGAGAGCTATCCTAGCAATATTTGTTGAGCTAGTGAATGTTGCAAGGTGTGACCCTTGGTCTTCCTTGCAACACTAATGCTTGGATTTGTGACATGGTCTAACTGCCTCCTGTGGTTCTTAACCGAAGCTTGTATCAGGCATTGATAGGTCAATCTTTTGGTGCAATGACAAGTCCAACAATTGGTATCAGAGTTGGTCACAGGTTCAAACCATGTGCTTGTGTTGGGGGGATTGTTGCAAGGTGTGACCCTTGGTATTCCTTGCAGCACTAATGCTTGGGTTTGTGACATTGTTTAACCACCTCACGTGGTTCTTAACCGGAGCTTGTATCGGGCATTGACACCTATTGATCTTTTGGTGCAACAGCAAGTCCAACAGTGAATAACTGTGTGGAAGTCTATATGGACGAATTCACCATGTATGGATCAACTTTTGATGAAGGCCTTCAAAATTTGGACAAGTATTGAAGTGATGTGAGGACCATCAACTATCCCTGAGTCACAAAAAATTCCTAATAATGGTGGAACAAGGGATAGTGCTGGGACACCATATTTTAGCTAAAGGGATAAAAATGGATCCTAAGAAAATTGAGGTAATACAACAACTTGAGATTCTGAAAAACAAAACAAGTGTTAGAAGTTTCTTAGAACATGTTGGATACTACTAGAGATTCATACAAAATTTCAACAAGATTGCAACCCCCATGTTTTCCCTCCTCCAAAATAATATAGATTTTTTTTGGACAACAAAATGTCAATCATCATTTGAGATCATTAAGGAGAAGCTCATCTCTGCTCTTGTCCTAAGTGGACCTAATTGGAACCTTTTGTTCCATATTTATGCAGATGCTTCTGATGATGCTATTGGAGCTATTTTAGGTTAGGAAGATGAGAGTGGGGGAAAATATGTTATCTATTTCATTAGTAATAATTTGACTCCCACTGAACGTAACTACACCACCACGGAGAAATTTTTTAGTTGTAGTACATGCAATCAATAAATTTTAACATTACATCATAGGGTACAAAGTGACTGTGTTCATAGACCATTCAACTATAAAGTACCTAATGAACAAACTTGTAGTAAACTGAAGAATAATCAGGTGGTTATTGCTTCTACAAGAATTCAATGTGACCATTATTGATAAACCCAAGAAGTTCAACGTAGTTGCAGCTTTCCTATCTTGGATCAAACAAGACAATGGAGATTGTGCCCCTGTGCAAGATGAATTCCCAAATGAAAATTTATTTTCCATTTCCATTAAAACCCTTTGGTTCACTAACACCACCAACTACCTAGCCACTTCAAAGTTCCCACCAAATTTTACGTCAAAATAGAAGAATTCCTTGTGCAAGAAAGTGCTTGGTTCAAATGGATTAATGGAATGCTATTTCGATGTGGTCCTAACATGGTTTTACGACATTGTGTCAGAGAAAATGAAACATATAGCATTCTTAGAGCTTGCCATGACAACCCCTCTAGAGGCCATTACTTTGCCAAGAGGACATCCCACAAAATCCTAGGCACAAGATATTATTGGCCCTCTATGCATAAAGACATGAAAAACTATGTTCGTCGTTGTGATGAATTCCAATGATAGGAAGACCCACTGCATCCAATGAAATGCCTCTACAACTGCAGGTATTTTTGAACCATTTGAAAAGTGGGGATTGGATTTATAGGTACTATAAACCCTCCTTCACAAGGAAAAGAATACATTTTGGTTTATACTGACTATCTGACTAAGTGGGAAGAAGTTCAAGATCTAAGAGTCTCTAGGGAAGAACAAGTTGTTGACTTCCTATATAACAATATTTTTCTCAGATTTGGAGCCCTTAAAACAATTGTCACAGATCAAGGACCCTAGTTTATGTCCAAAGTTCTGTTAGCCTTTACTGATAATTTCCAGGTAAGCCATAAGAAGTCATCGCCCTATCACCTATAAGCGAATGGTCAAGTAGAAGTCACTAACAGGGAGCTTGAGAATATTTTAACAAAAATAGTTTCATCAGGGAGAAAAGGCTGGGCCAAAAAATTACTTGAAGTCATTTGGGCCAATAAGACAACTTGGAAATCAACCATTGGTTTTACCCCTTATGAGTTAGTTTTTGGGAAGAAACCTCTTCTACCCATCGAATTTGAACTTCAAACTCTTAGGACGACAATGGAGTTAGGCTTAGACCTCAAATGAGCCTAGGTTGAAAGAGTCCTACAACTTAGTGAATTGGATGAACTTCATTTGGAAGTTGTCCACCAAACTAAGCTAGTTCAACAACAATGAAAGGCCTGGCATGATAAACACATAAAAGAAAGAGAGTTCCACAATGGGGATTGGGCACTATTATTTGATTCCTGATATAAAGATCATTAAAGGAAACTGAGGACTCATTGGTTGGGTCCATATGAAATTTCTGAAGTATTTCCAAATGGAGCAATGCAGCTCAAACCCATTGATGGTGACACCCGAAATCTCTTAGTCAACGGTCATCGATTACGAATCTACCACAAACCTATCAATAAATAGGAATTCACGAGAATGGTAGAAATGCAAGGAGAAATCCAATGCATTGACTCTGTTATGACATAACCAATGTAGTTTTCATATTTCCAGTCTTAAAAACAAAACAAAAAAAATGCATGTGTATGTATTTGTAATCACTTCAAGGTATTTATTTTGAATTTTTGATCTTTTGGACTTGGCTAAATTTTGTTTCTATTTTCGAGGACTTTATTTGTAGTCGAATGAAAATTCTAGTGCATCTTGCTACGATGCTCCAAAACTTGTTTGTTTGATTGGTTCCATTCCCTGGTTTGCTCCTATAATTCGGCGCATCTTTCACCATTGCTCCGGAACATATTTAGTCCAATGTGCTTCATTTTGTTTCTTCCTGCAATCCGGCAGCATCTTTCAGTGATGCTCTGAAATTTTTTTCCTACATTCCGGTGGCATCTTTCAACGATGCTTTGGAATTTTGTTCCTGCATTCTGATAGCATCTTTTAGCAATGCTCCATAGTTTTGTTCCTGCATTCTAGTGGCATCTTTTAGCGATGCTTCAAAACTTTGTTGCTGCATTCTGGATGCATCTCCCAACGATGCTCCAAAAATTTTCTCTTTCTTTTCGGTTGCATCCTTCAGCGATGCTCCATAATTTTCTCTTCCACTACGTCTGCATCTCCCAACGATGCTTTGAAATTTTGCTTCTTTTGTCCCGGTTGCATCTCCCAGTGATGCTTCGACATTTTGCTTTTTTTTCCTAGTTGCATCTCCCAGCAATGCTTCAGAATTTTTGTAATCACCCCTCCTCTTCAAATGCTCTGAAAGTTCCGATAACATACCCATGCTCATCATTAAATTTTTCTATGATTACCTCCAAAATTCACACCGTACACTATCATCTTTTACCATAATAAATCAAATTATTATGACCACTTTTCGTCATAATAATTACAACCCTTAGCCATCCCATCTTTATCCATAATAAATTCATTATCACCCGTCACCATCTCATCCGATGATACTATTACGTTAGCATAAATAAGCAACTTTCAAATCAATAACGAGACATAAGGTATGTACATCTTTTATTTTAAGTAGGTAAATTATTGTGAATAAATATAAATAAATTGGCACGTTCCACCTTCCTTTTCAAATTTAGTAACTTGTGCGGATTGTACTTCCACTTGAGACATGGAAATAAAAGAACTCTATCCCATGCAAAATAATGATTCACATGCAATGAAGTTAAATGCAACAATTAATTTGTGGCCCATCAGCAGTGTCGAAGTACAAGTGGTTGAAAGGTTGCATTTTCTTTAATTGGTATCACAGTCTTGTTTAAACAAATTTTCACCTTTTGAGTGTCAAGACATTCAACAAATACTGAGCATAATCACTAGAAAAGGACATAATGGGTGGAGCAAAGCGAAAATCAAAGCCAACTTCCCCAAATAAATTGTTGGCACTAAGTAATATTTCAGAGGGTAGGGTGGCTTGAGTTTATGAAGAAATTTGAGGGGCACAATGCACAACTAGTGGAGTTGTAGAGAACTTCTCAGATGGTCATTCAATATTACATGGCAAGAAATTCAAGGTAAGCCCTCAAATCATTTCTTTTTTGTCTGGTATTAGAAATGAGGGTATAAATTTGATAGAAACCACACATTTTTTATTAAAAAATGGTAGAACATTTTAGACGAGAGGGAGAACCTCATCCTTTGCTTGTTGTGAATACCCGGGGGAAAAATAAGGGATCTCAAAGAATATATATTCTAGAGCCATGGAGAATGGTAGTTGCTTCGATTATTAAATATTTTGCATGTGAGGGACAATGTGTTATCATAGTTGGGCCATCTTTTCAGGTACTCACTCATTTGCGCCATGGCACTGAAAACCATGAATTTAGGGTTAACCTTCCTGCATTCCTCAGTGATATTGTTCTTAACATGATAGAAATATTTAAAATTAGTTCATGACTGCTAAAACATCATGGCCTCATTCATTTAATCTGTAAACACCATTTTTGAAGTAAAACATAAGAAAAATGGCAAAAAATTCTTCAAAATTTTGAAAACCCTGAGCCTACAAGACATTTAGAAGAATGTGATTCATCTAGATGGGAAACTCAAGATTTGAAAGAGCCTTCCCCTATGCCTTAAGATGCTCCTGAGCCCCAACATTCCAGAATAACTCTTGACAACAAGTGTCGAAAAATCCACCCAACATTTCATAGACCCATGAGAATCAATAAAATGTAGACACAATAAATTTTGGAGACAAGGATGTTCACTCCCACAAAAAGGAATGGAGACCTAAAATAAAATTGCAAACACCTCCTCCTTTAAGGAGAAGTAAATTATTGTCTACTAAAATTAGTTGTGCGATAGCTTGTGATCAACTGCATGTTCCTAAAAAGAAAGGGCAAGACCGACAACCTCACAAAACTATAGCCCATTCTTTAGAAAATGAGGTCCAACCATGTGAAGAAACAACCCAAGAAGGTGAAAAGAAAACCCTAGTTGGTAGTAAATTCCCCAAGCCTGAGAGGGAGGATGTGCCACTTGAATAAGGACAAGTAGAGATAGGGGAACAATCGCCACACTATATGGTTGTTGATGATGAATCTGCAGAACATTTGTCTTCCCTGGTTGCCAATGATATAGAACAAGGTTCATTAGAGGTGCATGATAAAGAAAATATAACTAGTAATGATGTAGAGATTCCTAATTTTCCTTTTTCTACCAATGTAGAGGTTGAAAGATTTGATCATATAGAAACAAAATTAGAAGAATTAAAATAAGAAATTGTTCAGTTGAAATGTAAATTGCAGCAACATGAGGAACACGTGAATAAATAAAAGCAAGAAATTAGCATGCAAACTGAACTTCTGATGCAAAAAGATCAATAAATTGAAAATTTAAAGGCTCAAGTAGAAAAAAAGGATAAAACCATTGAAGAGTTACAGTTTCAAGTGCAACAGATTGATGAGAAAAGTATAGAATCTTTGGCCAGTTTATCTGAAAAAGATAAAAAAATTAAGAATTTACCTGATAATCCAATGCAATCACTCAACTTTTGTAGAAGAGCAGGAAAAACAGAAATCTAAGCTCAATGCAGCTTTGAGAAAAACTATTGAGCTAGAACAAGATTTGCAAGAAATCAATGTTAAACCAATAGTGGAATCAAAAGAAGTAGGCCAAACCAATCAAAATGGAGTGGTTTCAAGTTCACATTCCTCTATTGTTGGTTAAGTGGATGGAAAAATGTTATTTCTTGAGACAAGCAGGGGAAAAAAATTCTAGACTTAAGAATGAAATAGTTTTATTAAAAGAATCTTATGATAAGTTATACCAAGATAAAATCGATGCATGTCAAATTGGGGAGTTCTTATTAGCCTATAGGAAACCAACCTAGTTATATTCTATGTTTTTAAATGAACGATTGTTAAGATGGAAGTTGTTGAGAATTTCTTGCAATCTGCCTCATGATCCAAATGATAAACAATTTTTAAAGGCATTCAAAGAGGCAACTTCTATTCAACAAAACTTGATGTGTGAATTCTTTGTACATAATCTGTTTTTAGAAAAACATATTGATTTCTTTATCAATATTTTTGTTGGGGAGGTATAGCTTAGAGCATTCATGTCTACTATGCAGAATCATATTCATTGGTAGGAGAGGACTAAATAATATTTGTAGGCAGAAAGAATAGTTGGACTTCAAATGAGATACCCCAATTGGAAACCCTTTGCCTTTAAATCCCAATGTTGAGGAATTACGAGCTATGAAGCTGTAAGAAGCAAATATAATGATAATCTTTGGATTTTTTTTGAGAATTTCAATGTTCATGGGCCATAGTTAATAGAGAGGGCATGGAATGCTTGTGAGGAACGGTACACTCCTCTACCTATCTATCTCAAAAGGAGGGAGGTGATCTCACTTACCAATCTAAAGTGGTCCTATAGAAGGGTTGAGGAATTAGTAGAGATATTACATTGGCTTAAAACCAAATAGATAGGAATGAGGTATAAAAATCCATTGCTCCTTCAACCACCCCCTGCAATTTTTGTCACTACAAAGCAAAATCCTAAGGACTTATATACTTGGAAAATGAGGATTAAGTAAAACAAGGGTTTTCTTAAAAGTCCTAATGATTTGGATAAGGAGGTAGAGGATCCATATGACCTCAGTTCTAAAAATGATGAATTGAATAGAAGGGATGCATAAAGGTAGAGGACTCATCAGAGAGTAGGAGGGCCTACTCAGGCTTAGGAGGGGGAGGGTGATGAGGTATAAACAACCTCATAATTATAATAAGCTAAATTCCCTTCTTTGTTCTTGTCAACCACCTTATCCATGCCAATATGTTTATTTTTAGGATCAATAATTGTCTACTTTTTATAAAATGATGTATAAATATTTATTTCTTAAATTGATTGAAATTAGCTAGCAAATGTTGATATGATGGTATAGAATTTAAGTCATTGTACAGGACTTATGCACGATCAAAGAATGAAGTGGACTTTAAGTGGACTTCAAGTGGTTCGAGTTAAGAGCATTGAAATTTTGGGTGCCAAAAATATAGGCGTGCATGGTGCAATGATTTCCTTTAAAGCTTTCTATTAAACTTTCTGTTAAAAACTTTACAGCTCCACTTAGAGCCTTTATTATGTTTTATGTCAAACATTTGTTAATTTGGTTAGTTATAATTCTGTTTTAAGACTTTTTCAATGGTGTTTTCCAGCCATCTAAAAAATAAGATTATGTAGTGGTATAGTATAAATATACGTAACTACCAAAAAATGATATGCTGTTATGCTGTGATGATATGCATTGAATACTATTCAACTATGTCTTTGTGTTACACTTTTACGATATGAAAAAATAAATATTGTTAGTCTTATTCTGAGTCAATAGTTCTGAGTAATGGAAGTACTATGAATGGATTCATTTTGAAGATGCGAAAGTACATGTGATTTGAGCTAATCGTTGCAACACCCAAGAGCTGGCCACTAGAGGGATCTCGTAGAGTAGATAAGTATTTCTTTTGTTAATACTATTTCATTTTGTACATGTTAAATTTGGATAAATTTTATTTGTGTCAAGCTCTGTCAAATGTTCCTACAGGTCGTAGTTTTAAGTTTGCAATCTTTAATTTATGTTCATTTGAAAATTTTGAAGCACCCACTCTTGTTGTTAGTTACAAGTCATAGAGTATACTTTCTATCAACACTTAGTATTAGCCGTTAGTTTCTTTCATTTAAATTTCATAGTTTAACTGCAAGTGTTACTTCGTAGGTCATTATATGCTTTCTAGAATATGAATTTGAATGCTTTCTAGTTTAACAATCTCATGCCTTCTAGCTTAAACAACTTCATGCTTTCTAGTTTAACTTCTATTTACAACCGTTTCAAAAATTCAAAAAATCTAAGAGAGATGGCAAAGATATCCCCTATTGCATACAACCTTCGAACACTACCCGATCGACATAATTGACACATTTTCAACTAAAGTGTTAGGACCTCACGAGAGCCTGTCAGAAGGGAGATCTTATCATGTTGACATCCAATCTATCTTGGCCAAGTGTAGCAAGGTGTTTGGTGAAATTCCTCCATGTTTACCACTGATTAGGGGGTTTTAGCCTGTGATTGAGTTAGAGGAGGGATCAAAATATATCATTAGTAGGCCATATTGCAATCCAAGAGGTACAAGGAGGAGATTGAGAAGAAAATTAATGAATTGTTGGACATGGGACACATGTTCTAGCTATGAGGATGTGCACAAGACAAATTTTAGGTGTCACTATGGACACTATGAGTTCTTGGTCATAACATTTGGGTTGACCAATGCACTCACCACTTTTTAGTCATGCATGAATCAAGTATTTATTTTACAATTCAAGAAATTTCTATTGGTTTTCTTCAATGATATCTTGATCTACAACAAGACATGGATGAATCACTTGAGGCACACAGATGAGGATATTGGCATGCTCGAGCAATATTCATTCTAGCCAAGGCATCTAAATGTGATTTTGGTTTGACTGTAATATTATATTTGGGGCATAAGATTAGCACCCAAGGGGTTAGCATGGATGAGAAGAAGATCAAGGCGATACAAGATTGGCCTAGACCAAGAACTTTGTCACATTTGAGGGGATTCCTGGGACTTTGAGGCTACTATAGGAGGTTTGTGAAGGAGTTTTGACAACTTGTAGCCCCATTGACAAATTTGACGAAGAAGGGGGGATTCTCTTGGAGCACTTTAGCATAAAGAGTTTTTGACAAGCTCAAGGAGGTAATGATTTCATGTCATGTTTTGGCTATTCCATATTTCTCACTCCCTTTTGTGTTAGAATGTGATGTTCAAGAGAGGGGATTGGAATGGTCTTGATGCAAAATAGACACCTCATAGCGTTTCAGGGTAGGAAGTTCAAGGAGACAAAGAGAGGTTACTATATTTATGAAAAGATGTTATCCATCATGCATGCATTAGCCAAATTTAAGCAATACTTAGTTTATGAGAAGTTTGTGGTGAAAAAAAATCATAACAGTTTGAAATTCCTCCTCAACCAGGAGATTTGAATGATAGATAACAAAAATGGTAATTAGGCTACAAGCCTGTGATTTTGACTTTGAATATGTTAAGGGAAAGATATTGTGAATGCACTCAAAGGAAACCTACAATAGTCCCGAAACAAACAAAAGTTGCATATTGATTTTCACCAAGTTGAAAGGGTTTTTGAGGAGGGAGACAATGTATTCTTGAGGTTACAACCGTATAGGAAATCATCCCTTAAGTGGTGTTGAGAAGTTGAAGCCCCGATTTTATGGACCTTATAAGATCATAAGGAGGATTGGTGAGGTTACATATGAGTTGGAACTTCTAGATAACGTAAAGATTCATAATGTTTTTCATGTGTCATGTCTTAAGAAGGCCTTGGGACAACAAGTAACTCCATTAGAGTTTCCCCCACTTGATGAATGAAAATTGATTTTGGAGCTCAAAGAAATTATGGATGTAAGAGAAAAGAAGCTGAGAAACAAGTTTATTCCAAAATATTTGATAAAATGGAAGAATCTTCCACTTGAGGATGCTACATGGGAAGGAGTGGAAGTTTTTGAACACTTGAATTTGAAATTGCTTGAGGGCAAGCCATTTGGGGAGGGGAGGACTATCATGTTCCCTCCCTAGATGGGTTAGCCAACAGAAGGAAAAGGGTGTTTTTTTAACACCAATTTAAAAATAAATAAAATAATAATAATTCAATATTTGAAATTCAATTCTTGGCACTCAATTCTTGGCCTACGTATATTTAAATCAATACAAATAAAAATAAAAATAAAAAACAGGTTCAATGTGTATGTCGGCCTATTCTGGGTCCTAGTGCCCTCCTCTCAAGTACTATGTATGTATGTATGTATGTATGTATGTATTTATTTATGTATGTATGCATGTATGTATATATGTGTATATATATGTATACATATACATATACATATATATGTATGTATATATGTACATGTATGTGTATACATTTGTGTGTATGTATATGTATTTTTGTATATATATTTGTTTTGTAATAAGGAAAAATTATCTAGAAAAATTGATGAGTTTTTGTAGAAATGTTGAGTGAGTTGGTGAGTTGTAAACAGGTTCAATGTGCATGTCGGCCTATTCTGGGTCCTAGTGCCCTCCTCTCAAGTACTATGTATGTATGCATGTATGTATGTATGTATTTATGTATGTATGCATGTATGTATATATGTGTATATATATGTATACATATACATATACATATACATATATATGTATGTATATATGTACATGTATGTGTATACATTTGTGTGTATGTATATGTATGTTTGTATATATTTGTTTTGTAATAAGGAAAAATTATCTAGAAAAATTGATGAGTTTTTGTAGAAATATTGAGTGAGTTGTTGAGATGAAACCCTCAATCACTCTACAAGGTTAGGATACCAACCCTAGCCTTATCTGATCGCTTTTTACTACTCAAATTTCGTATTTTCATACCCAATTTGTAGTGTTAACATAAGATAGGTGGCTGCCAAATATAGGAGGGATTACAACAAATTTACATCAAGTTGCAGGACACCCCTTAATGATCTGGGCATGCCCTATCATTGTTAGGTCATTAGGTGTCTATTGGGTACTCTATTAGCAATTCAAAGGCTCATGTGCAAGTAGATTTGAGAAGAAAGACAAAACAATAGAGATAACCAAACATACTTTCAAGTTCATTAGCTACTATTGAGGTGGGAACTAGGCGATTAGGGTCTCCAACAGATCAAGAAGCAAAATTTTCACTCAAGATTCACCAAATCATCGAATCCATCAACCCTACCACACTTGTCTTAGGGTTTTCAACAATCATCGTAAATTCCAACTTTACCATGTATTGTGACAAGAGAATTCATAGCTCGCCAACATACAAGTCTCAAATCTAGGTAGTTTATTGCCGATTGTTGATTGTGGATTTTAAAATTTGTTGAGTGTCAACAACCCTTGAAGAGAAACTGAGTTTATAGCGAGTTAAAGGGAGCACTACTGGTGCATAGTCATCTCCATTCCTGGGCTATTTGCAATTATCTCTAGGATCCAAGTTTTAAGAGGTATACTTAACTCAAATCAGACCATACCAATCATAAAAGCACACATGTTTTGAAGTATATTCACTGACAATAGTCTAGAGGGATAAAGCATTAGGGACACTAGCATCTAAGGGTTTCACACATCAAATTGAAAATTGTTTTGTGAAGGAAATTGCAAATTGTTCAAGGAAAATAACTATCCAACTCTAACAAGATTTTGTAATCTTTGTATTTGTTGTAAGCTTAACCCAATTTTAGATTTCTTGATTATTTTCAAGTATTGCATGAATCATCTCAAGACTTGAAAATTTGTTGTGTTGCATTATGTGACTAAACTTTCTGATCAAATTATTGCTTCTATTGTATGAACTAATTATAGTGGTGTAATGGTTTACTTTAAATTATTGATCTAAATCTGGTTAAGACCATAATTCAAACCCTATGCTCATTCCATTCTTGCAAAAGATTGCTATACTTTTAGCAAGAGTAAAGGAGGTTAATTTTGAAGGTATAATGAAACATAGCACATCAAGCAGAAGGACTCACAAACCTCCTAAATTGATCTGGAATCCTCAAGTCAAATTGATTATTCAAGGATTGAACTTTTGGTTGAAATTGAATTGCTTGAGGATAAGCAATTTTAGGGAGGAGGGACTTGTAATGTCCCCTTTTCAATCCATTCCAACATTCTTGTAGGACATCAACTTATTTATAAAGGAATTCTAATTATAAACTAGAAATTCAACCCAAGGTCATAGAGTTAATAGGAAACGAAGCACACAACCACTATATGCAATCCTATTTACTCAACAAGATTCAATCTATTCAATAGAAAACATGCAATAATAAGTAAAGCCAGATTTCAAGCAAGTGACATCTTCACCTTCACCGTATTTACATGGATGACTTTCGTTGTTCCTTCTTTGTAAGCTTTTCTCTCAATTATGGGTATGCTACTCTGTCTCTATGAAGCTTCAAGTATATTTGAGGATTGCAATGATGCAAACGCCGAAGTTTAAGAGTTCATGGTTAGCCATGAATGTGCAACAAAGGCTTGCTTTTATAAAAAAAAAAAAGGCTAGTTTTAGAAGAACAATCTGGATTAAAAGATGAAAGATTGAGATCAACGAATGAGGTTAGTTGAGAGGAAATAAATTAGAAAATGACCTGATTGATTCAATCAAGGGAATTGATTGGATAATTATGGAAATTGATTGATCAATCAATGGGATTGATTGATTAATTAGTGGTATTGAATAATTGGTGGAATTGATTTGTTAATCAACAGATTCGATTGAATAATCAATGGGTTTGATAGATTAGTCAACAGATTTGATTGAATAATCAATGGGCGTGATTGATCAATCAAATTTGTGAGGATAATTAATTAATTAATCTTTAAAGGAACATGCAAACAAAGATTGAATTAATAAACAAAAGTGTATTTATTAATAGATCATGTTGAGTGAATATTGGAGAATTAAATAATTAATTTAATTATTTAATCTAGAAGTGGGAAAGTGGTTTATTAAATAATTTTCAACAATTATTTAATATAAGAAGGGTGTTTGATGTTAATTAAATAATTACTGATAACTATTTAATTAAAATAAAAGAATAGGTGAAATTAGTGACATAATTAAATAAATAAGGTTTATTTAATTAATCAAGTAGAATATTGTTAAATCGGGATTATTAAATAAATATGATTTATTTAATTAGTTAGAAACGATGAATTTGAATGAATTAATTAAATAATGCAAAATTACTTAATTAATTGCAGAATCTGAAAATTGATAATAATTAAATAATAAGGTATTATTTAATCATTAGGGAAGAAAAGAGAAAATTAGTAAAAAGGTGTTGCTCACAAGTCAAGACAATTAAGGGTATCTACACTAACAATGGCAATGAGTTCAAGAGACCACAAGAGGAGTCCAATGGTTTTTTATGGATGCAATTTCAACAATCATGGAGCATTCCATAATTCTTGGAGATTTTCAACATTCTTGGAGGCTCTAACTTTCTTAAGACCATGGGATGTGTAGATAAAAGTAATTAAATAAATCATTTAAATTGTCTTAAGGTAACTTTATATTATAAAGACAACTTATATTTATTTATTTATTTTAAAGAAGGGTGGCCTACATCATAAAGTGTTTTTAGAAGAGGGCCTAAAAGTATTAGGACTAGGCATTGAGTACAAGTGACTTAAACGTTATTATTTAAAGTGGCATTGAAATGAAGAATTAAAAGTGATATTTAATTAAAAAGTCTTAAAAAAATCACTTTATTTTATTAAGGGAAATTGTTTTTTGAAAAAAGACAACAAAAAAGAAAAGAAAAAACATTTTGTTTAAAAAAATTAATGAGAAAAGAAAAAACATTTTTCAAAAAACAACAAAAAGCAAGGAAACATTTTTTCCTAAATAGCTCTAAAAGGGTTATAATAGGAGGTTCAGTCTTGAGAAGAAGGTTTATTGCTTATTTATTTCATTTGCTTTGGTGAAAGAAAATGAGTTCTCCCTATTTGCCTAAGGATGAAAACCCTTTGGTTAATCCAGGGATGAAAACCCTCCTAGCTAGTTGAATGATTTTATCCATAAATTGCCATTGTGTTGAATGCTAGGTCTTTTTCCAATTTTTTTGTTGATAATGGAAATGTTTGGTATATTTTGAGGAAGTGTTGATTGTAGAATGTTACTAATGCAATTTTGTTAAAGATTTTAACATGTTCTAAGAGGATGTTTGAGGTTTGAAGGGTCAATCCATTGAAAGGTGAACATTGGTGTGTTTTTTTATGGAATTTGTACATGTTACAACATTATATCTTTGTTTCAAACTTGTTTGTGTCTAATTTTATTTATTAGTCCGATATAATATTCTTATAGTGTATTTGGGCGTGTTTAGTGGATGTTTTGAAGTGACTTTGATGTGGTTTACCAACTCATATGTGTTGGGTGGTATACTAGGCATGTTGATTATGAATTTATGAGTGATTACTCTATTGATATGTTTACCAGTGATTTTCAATGTTGCAGCAGTCATAGAGATTAGTAAGGTCAATTTGGTTGTGTTGGTATGCATCCAAGTAGTGTTTGCAGCTGTGTGGGTGGTGTTTAAGTGAGTTATCAACAATGAATTGGTTGTGAAAATTCTATTGCAATTACTGATTATTAATCTCCAATCTGAATAGATTATTTGACTACTGAAATTTAATTCACAACAAATATTGAAAAATAACACAACTGCAACTTCACAAATAAAATCACAGGAATAGAGAAGAAAACATGCAAAACAATTAACACAATATTTTTGGACAAATTGTTCGTGGAAAAACCCCGAAGGGAAAACCACTATTGCAGATGAGGAATTTTATTAAACTTCAACAAATCAAGAGATACACAAACTGCTTGCCTCTTACTAGCAGAGCTCCGACAATATTCTTCTCCATAAATTCTTCCCTCAATTTCTCCTACTGAAATTCCACAGCTGCTAACCCCAATGTTATCACTGCACCCTTGCTATCACTGCAAGACTATTTTCTCTCACTGCAAATCTACTTTCTATCACTGCAAGTCTACTTGAGTGTGTGTTCTCCAAATGCCCATTGATCCCCTTTTATACTTTTCTCATTGGAAAACCAATGGCCATGATTTAATCTTAATCAATGGCTAAGATTAAATAGACTCTAACAACCCTAACTAACTGGATTCTAGAATTCTCTAGAAAATAATTAAATAATTAAATAAACATTTCTTGGGAATGGAGACACCTGTCCAAGCTACATAAATTAACACTCCCTCTTAGCAAGGAAGGTGTTCTGCATGACACCCAACTTATCTCTGAAGAAGATGAATTTTTCCTTCCCCAATGCCTTGGTCAAAATGTCTGCTACCTGTTGATCTGTAGGTATATATTGTAGCTGAACAATCCCACGCTGTACACAATCCCTAATGAAGTGATATCTGATGTCTATATGCTTAGACCTATCATGAAACACTAGATTCTCAGACAATTTGATGCAACTCTAATTGTCGCAATGTATCACCGTAGTCTCAACCCTCTGACCAAACAAGGCTACCAACAACTTCTGAAGCCATATCGCCTCACACATCGCCATGCTAGCTGCTATGTATTTTGCCTCTACAGAACTCAAAGCCACAGAATTCTGCTTCTTGATGTACCAAGAGACAACTCCTGATCCCAAACTAAAGCAACACCCTGAAGTGTTTTTCCTGTCCGCTGTATTGCCTGCCCAATCTGCGTCAATATAGCCTATCAACCTGATACCATCACCTCGAGCATATCTAATCCCATACTCGATTCTACCACGCAAATACCACAACACATGCTTTGTCGCTGTCCAATGCACTCTCTTTGGCTCAACCATGAACTAACTAAGAGAGTTTACTACAAAGGATATATCTAGCCTGGTGTTGACCAAATACATGAGAGACCCAATCAACTTCATGTATAAGGTGGGGTCTACATCCTTCTCTCTAGATGAGTCTACCTTCTTCCAATTCGTGATCATAGGAGTAGACATGGCTCTACAATTCTCCATTTCAAACCTCCTCAAGATTTTGATGCAGTATTTCCCTTGTCCAAGGAAAATATCTCCATCTATTTGCCATACCTCCATGCCTAGAAAGTAGTGCATAAGCCCCAAATCCTTCATCTCAAACTTTGCTGCAAGGTCCCTCTTGCACTCCTTTATGAGCCCCAGTGAACCTGTTAAAAACAAGTCATCCACATATAGAACAAGAATGAGAACCTCACCCCCAACCACCAAGTAGTAGAGGTTAGCATCCACTTCACTCTTCATGAATCCCATTCCCTACAAGTATCTATCAATGCGCTCATACCACGCCCCAAGAGTCTGCTTGAGTCCGTACAAATCTCTCTTCAATCTGCACATGTGGGTTGTACTACTGTGTGCCACAAAGCCCTCTAGTTGTTCTATGTATACCTCCTCTTTCAATTCACCATTAAGAAATGCCGTCTTGACATCCATTTGATGGATCTACCATCCCATATGTACTGCAAGTGAGATCATGACTCCTATAGAAGCATACTTGGCCATTGGAACAAATGTCTCCTCATAGTCAATTCCCTCCTTCTGAGAGAACCCCTTGGCCACAAACCTTGCCTTGTATTTCTCGATGCTACCATCTACACCATGCTTGATCCTATAGATCCAGCGCGATCCAACTACTGCCTGATCTGTTGGTCTAGGCACAACCTCCCACACATCATTATGCACTATTGAGGTATATTCCTCAACCATCGCATCTTGCCACACCTGCTACTGTGCGGCCTCCTGATAGCTAGAAGGCTCACTATCTACCAACTGACTAACTAATGCCATATAGTCATTATACCTTGCTGGTTGTCTCCGCTGTCTACTACTCATCCTAGGAGCTCCCACAAACTCTTGAGTATCCCTTTGTGACTATTGGTTCCCGCTACCAACAGTAGAGGATGAAGTATCAACCTCCATGTCTCCCTGATGCATCTGTTGCTCCATACTCTGCGGACTCTCATCACCTGAGCTTGTGCTTGTACTAGTAACTGTACTTGAGCTTTGCTATCCTTGATTTGGTTGAACAATCCTTGGAGCTTCCGCTAGCTGCTCATTTTGATCATCTGTTGACAAATCTCTGGACCTCCTGAATGCCTTGTCCTCCATGAACTTGACATGACGCCTGACTATAATGCTCCTGGACCCTGGAATAAATATCCGATATGCCTTTGAGGTTTCACTGTACCCAACAAAGTACCCTCTCTCTACAGTCTGATCTAACTTGGAACATGTAGGCCCTGGAATGTGACAATATGCCAAATTCCCAAATATCCTGAAGTGGCTAACATCTGGTTTCTTCCCTAAGAATGCCTCCTCTGGTGTCATCTTGTCCAATACCTTATGTGGAACCCTGTTTTGTATGTATACTGTTGTATTGCATGCCTCTACCCATAAGTAACGTGGCATATTCTGGTCATGCAACATAGCCCTTGTCGCCTCTGATATAGACCGATTCTTCCTCTTAGCAACCCCATTCTAATGCGGGTTGTAAGGAATGGCCCACTCTCTCTTGATTCCTTCCCTGGTACAAAACTCCTGGAACTCTTTCCTTTTGTACTCGCCTCCATTGTCTGACTGAAGAACCTTTATCTTCCCACTGTCAAATTCTCCACAAGAGCTTTGAACTCTTGGAAGCGACTGAAAACCTCAGCCTTGGTCTTCAAGAAGTATATCCAGGTCTTCTTGGAGAAATCATCAATAAAAGTAACAAAGTACTCATATCCTCTGAGGTACTTCGTCGACATTGGTCCACATATGTCTGAATGTACTAGATCAAGAACACCCTCAGATCTGGTGTCACTCCTTGGAAAAGCTGCTTTCGCAAACTTCCCCAACACACATTCCTTACATAAATCATCATGCTTTGTGCTCTCCTCTGGAACACCTATCACTGTCTCACGAAGCAATTTAAGTGCTCCATGATGTATATGTACCATTCTCCTATGCCATAGTTCTCCTTGATCTCTAGAATTACTGCTGCTCATCAGTGCCTTATGAGTATCAAACTGCAACTGTAAAGTCGGCTGCTCCTAACTCTAATAGCTGTGGGTGAAATCCTTGTGCTTGATTAACACATTCGCCCCTGCTTGTAACCTTTATCTAACGGATATAAAAATCGCCTGGCATTCATGAATGGGAATCCGCTTGCCATTCTCCCTCTGAAATAGAACAGTCCCTTTCCCAACTGGATTGAGTTTTGACATGTTCCCCATAGAAATCTGCATTCTGATGTCCTCCTTATAGTTGGAGAAGTACTCTCTAACTCTTGTCATATGAAATGACACCCCACTATCTATATACCAAACACCCTGTGAGGTTGAGCTAAACATACAAGCTATGAGAGAAAACTCATCCTCCATTCTACTAGAGAGCTCATCTGCACTTGCTGAAGTTGTTGTCTACTTCTTACCCTTCTTTTCGTTCTTCTTCCTTTGTGGGAAATCTCTGACATAGTGGCCAAACTCGTGACAGCCATAGCACTTGACTTTAGACAAGTCCTTCTTCTCACTTTGTGGATTTGATCCTTTGCTAGACCCCTTCTCCGCTTTCCCTTTTCCTGCAAGGGCAACGTTTTCTTTTTTTGCCTCACTTTTCTGACTCTTGTTGCTGGTTCCACTGACAAAACTAAGTCTAAGCTCCTCCTGAGTGAAGTCACTCCAAAGTCGATCCCAACTCGGTAAGGTGTCTCGTCCATTAATAACTTGAACAAAGCCATCCCACTACTTAGTAAACCCATTTAGGGCTATTTGCACTAGCTCGTCATCATCTGGTTTATCTCCAATAGCAGCCAACTCATCCTTGGCAAGTCTGAGTCTAGTGAGGTAACTTGTAACATCTTCTCCCTTGTTCATCCGAGTATTCCTCAGCTTTTCTCTAAGAATCAACTTTTGATTAGTGGTAGCATTCTGGTACAGATTTAGAATGGCATCCCACATCTTCTTCGCTGTATCTAACTTTGTGACATGCGAAACAATATGGTCCTTGACACTATTAAGGATCAACCTCCTCGCCTTGGAATCTTCCTTCTTATGTGCTAAGAGCTGTGTTGGATCTTTAGGTACAGGTACAACATTTGTCACATATTCCTTGATACCATTCTCTTCCAGCAATAAAGAAATTTTGGCTTTCCAGACACCAAAATTTGAGGCTCCATCCAATCTGTCCTGATCTCTTAAACTTGTTGAGGCAATCTCAAAAGAAAATAATAATAAAAATAATTCTGGAGAGGTAGCACTGGGTTTTATAAACCCTCAATTTTCCTTCCTGTCCCTGCACTGAGCTTTTACTGCCCTCAGATTAGCTCTGATACCATGTGAAAATTCTATTGCAGTTACTGATTATTAATCTCCTATCTAAATAGATTATTTGACTGCAGAAATTTAATTCACAGCAAATATTGAAAAATAACACAATTGCAACTTCACAAATAAAATCACAGGAATAGAGAAGAAAACATGCAAAACAATTAACACAATATTTTTGGACAAATTGTCTGTGGAAAAACCTCGAAGGGAAAACCACTACTGCAGATGAGGAATTTTATTAAACTTCAACAAATCAAGAGATACATAAATTGCTTGCCTCTTACTAGCAGAGCTCTGACAATATTCTTCTCCGGAAACTCTTCTCTCAATTTCTCCTGCTGAAATTCCACAGCTGCTATCCCCAATGCTATCACTGCGCCCTTGCTATCACTGCAAGTCTACTTGAGTGTGTGTTCTCCAAATTCCCATTGATCCCCTTTTATACTTTTCTCATTGGAAAACCAATGGCCATGATTTAATCTCAATCAATGGCTAAGTTTAAATAGACTCTAACAACCCTAACTAATTGGATTCTAGAAGTCTCTAGAAAATAATTAAATAAACATTTCTTGGGAATGGAGATACCTGTCCAAGCTACATAAATTAACATTGGTATGATTTGACAGTGTATCAATAACAATTAGAGTGATACTTGTCTTGCATCAACACCTCACATAATTTTTATGAGGTATTCTTTAGTTGGGTACATGATTATATTGATTTATCAATGTTATTTGGCCTCATTTCAATATTGCAGTAGTCTGATTTTATAATAAAAAATTTATATCAGATTAATAACAATATATCTTGTCATGTTGTTTTGAAATGTGTTTTATGATAATCTTGTGAACCTCATATGGAAGTACCGCCAGATGATTCAATATGTATGCATTCATATCTATTTTGTAAACTTTGAATGGTTAAACCATTGAAGAGCTATCATTTGTATGCATTTCATATTATAAAATTGGATGGTTTACAAGCAATTATTATTACATATCATTCAGTTCATTTTGGCATTGAAGAAGCTAGAATTATCAACCATTTTGGTCTAAGTCAAGCTTAGACGTTCTGCTAGTAGTTTGCATTGCATTTTATGCAGTCTGCCAAAAAGGTGTTGATTAGGCTGGTTTTGTCGGCTATGTGTTCTGGTTGGCTTGACGCCATATCATATTGTAATTGAAATAATTTAGAATAGTTGTGTGGTTGGAAGCACTGTATGCTCTCTCACTTTACCCACTTCGGGATCTTGGTGATTAGAAAGTGTTGAAGACATTACATAGGCATTTCAACATTGCAAAGTTTTCTAAAAAGAAGTAGAGTGGGTTGTAACAAATTATGAGTGGAACCCTTTCTAACATAGAAACAAGTGCAAAAAACCTACTGAACGATTTTCAAGCATTCCATGAGATAGAAGCAATAGGGAAGCATTTGTAATTGCTCAAGCATGAAAAATTGTTGTTTTGATATGAAAGACCTTGGGTATGAGTAAGTTGTATTGAGCGAGCATCAACCAATAACCCAAAAAGAAGAAAGATGATGAAGATTGGCGCACAAACAAATGATGAAAAATGAAAACAGGCTTCATGATTGTTTAAGCCTCTTCGTTTTCAAATATATTTTGTATAAGCATAATATGTTGCTTTGAAAAAGGTAAATGTCCACTCTCCAATTTTAATATTCACCTCAGGAACGATTATTATTTATTGGGGGATGTAACAGACAGGTGTGGATCAAGAAGGATTCACAAGGGATGATCTCCTACAGGTTTTATAGCACTAGTTAGCACTTATACCCATGAAACTGTTGGATATTAAATGTAAGATTATCTCGATTTGATGATATTAAACGCTTTTTCAAGTAATTCTTCCATTTTTTCTTTACTCTCATTTCCATGGGGTTTTGGGGGCTTGCATTTCCAAAGAACCATTTTTGTTGAAAACCATACTCCAAATTTCTCGTAACTTAGAATTTAACTATATATTAATACCTACATTACCTATCCATGGTGTACCCTTACTGGTTATGAGTCTTGGCACCAGCATGCTCTGAGTACATCCCCGGTACAGACCAGACATGCCCAGGGTAAATCCCAAGTACAGCCCAAGACTGTGGGTCATCCACAGCCCCAAACAAAAAAAAAAAAACAATTGAAAAGTTATATAGTAAAGAAAAACTAAACTAACTACATGCACATTTTTATAATATGGCTATATTTTTAATTTTTATAATATATATCATTAGCAAAACGTTGTACCTGTACCCTACAATGGCAAGTGAGATTAATACATGAAGCAACCACAGTGGTTAGATTTTGAAGGTTGATTCTTGGTTACAAATTTGGAATATTGTTACTAACTACTTTTTCAGAAAGCTTACTGAGCATCATAGGCCATAGTATGAAATACATATGATGGTTGACTTGTTTAGACCTTTGGCCACTTTGTTTTACAGCTTCTAAGCTTTCCCAATGGCTGTATTTGTTGTAAGGCCGTGGATTCCTTTTTAATTTGACCTTTCAGCTTAAGGCAGTTCGTTTATAGGCAGAGCTTCATTGTCTTTGTAGCTTAGAGGCAGTTCACTGATAGGTAGAGTTTCATTTTGTCTTTTTAGCTTATGTAGTCAACAATACTATTGTTACAATAATAGAAACCAAGTTGTTGTATAGAGAGTTGTTTGGTGCCAATAATAATACTAAGAGCGTGAATCAAAAGTGTACACATTTGAACCTAAAATGCAAGAATCGTGGCACAAAGTGCCATTTTATGATGAGTAAAATGCCTTGGTTTGTCTTCTATTTTTATGGGGAGGGGATGCATTTAACCCTTACTTTACCAATTATTAAATTCGTTTGTATCATAGAGATATGGAAAATGTAACAGGGAATAAAATGACAATTGACAATGGACACATCCACGCATACTTTAGATTTGTCACCAAAATGCCTGCCCCCTCCCTCGCTATGCATATTTATATGTCAAAAAGTTTCCAACATAGAAACAGACACAAAAAAAAAATACTAAATGAGTCCCAAACATTCCATGAAACGGGAACAATAGGGAAGCATTTTGTAACATTTCTATCCTAAAAAACTGTCGTTGATACCAAAAAGCTTGAGTGAAATTTGAATATGCTATATTGAATGGGACTCAAGAAACAACCAAAATAGAAGAAAGACAATGAAAAGTAGCACAAACAAATGATGAAAATAAAAAAACAAGTCTCCATGATTGCTTAGGTCTCTAATTTTTCACATTCGCTTATACAGTTAGTATAGTATAAGATGTGGCTTTGAAGAAAGCAAAATGTGTTGTCTCCAACTTTAATCTTCACAGCAACTCACAGAAGAACGATTATTATTAATCAGGAGACGCAACAGACTGGGATGTGGACGAAAAACAATTTACAGTGTACAATCTTTTACAGGTTTTAATATGCCAATTAGCTCTTATACCAATGAGACTGCCAGATATTAAATGTAATACTATATTGAATTTGATGAGAGACCCTTTTTTACTGTAGGGCCTAGAAGACATGGCCCTAATAGCTTAGTTTTTAGTAATGATGTAATCAATTTCTGAATTCTTATATATAAGATAATTGTTAGTTTTGCACTCCCATTGTCATTCATGTGTATTCATATATTTTAATTCTGTAAAATATTTCTTCAATTGTTCAATGTTTTTCGTATTTTCAAAACATTCACGGATTGAATATATATATATATATATTTGCATGTTTCCCTGCTTCCCTAAATCTTGAAATGGTGTTTTAGAAGTGTTTACCACTTGCAGAAACTGTTCTCAGTACCCTGTTTCAGCAGACAGGTAGGTGATGTTGTAGAACAAGAAAATGTAATTTCCTTCGGTCTTCCCATCCATATAGACATGTCCTTAACATAATAATAATAATCTGTTGTACCCAAAACCAAAATTTTTGCTTCACTAAGGCATTTTGCTTAATTGAGTCTTAATCTTGTTAAAGTGATGTCAGAAGGTCATTTTTTGGGCTTTTTTAAATATGGAGTTGGTGTCAATATGTCGTATGGAGTCACATTCTTGAAGAAATTTGAAAGAGTAATCTGAAGGAAAATCATCAGAAATTTTCCTACGAAGGGCGTTCAAGAAAACTATCCTCACACAGGGCACCGGATCCTGTTTTTAGGGTTTGTCACCTCAGTTTTGGCATCACGCCAAACTTGTAATGGACTATGAAGCCTATCAAGCAGTTTGTGACTGCATTGCAAGTTATGGAAGATACAACATGAGAGGTTTGGAATTGGCTTCTTTTGTTAGGGAAAAAAACCAGCTTTTGAAAAAGGTGCCCATCTTTTCGGTGTCGAATGGTTTTGACTAAATGCACCCAAGGTGTTTGTCTCCCACATTTGGTTTAAACTTGACATCGTCGGTGGGTGAATCGTTGAAGTGCACATTTAAAAGTCAATGAATAAATTTTAGTCAAAATATCAAAGGAAAAAGCAAAAACTTTTCGAGAAAAGTAGCTGACTTTCAAACGCTTTAATGCCTTCACGATGATCTCAGATATTCAATTTGTCTATGTTACATCTAGCTATCCGTTGCCTGCCTCTGTCAGATAAGAAGATGACTCAGCAGCTTGCAGTTGAAGTTTTAGTGTTATTTTGGTCAGTTCCAGAAATGGCTAAGTCTGGTGGTAAAAGAGCAACTTTTCAAAAAGGCACCCCTAATTTTCACCCCTCAGATGATGTTTTCTGGAGAAATGTGCCTTTATAGCTGTCATGCAGAATGAAGTTAGCTCCGCAGTGAACCTGTGATCCAGTCCTGAAAGTTGGTAAATCAGAAGTTATGAACGATTTGTTTTTCCCTTCGTACGTGGTCGAGATGAGAAAAATGGCTAAGTCTGAGAAAAAGAGCAGCTTTTGAAAAGGGCGCTTGGATTTTTGAGCCTTCAAATGTTAGTTTTATGATGTTCAGTCTCAAGGTACCTTTTGATCAGTTTTTGTCCTGCTCTGCGATGCACCTGTCAGTCAGCCAATCGGTGGAGTCAGTCAGCTAGGGTCAGAGGATGAACAGAGGTCTCGAAAGAGGTTTAAGTCTAAATTTTCATGAAAATTGGCTAAGTCTGGAATTCGCCTTAAGAGGTCAAAGTTGAGTTTTCGAAATAAGTTGACTGGTGCGCCTTAACTTGAGTTCTGACTTCAGCTCAACTGAACGATTTCTGGGTTGTCATCTTCAGTTCATATATTGGCATGTTGAGTGATCTTTCAATTCGCATGTCGAGTTAACTAGTTTGCATGTCCAGTTAACAACTTTGCATGTTGAGTTAACTTGTTTGCATGTTCACTTAACTGAAAATTATGCTTGAAAATCAACTTGAGTTTGCATGCATGGCGCAATTTTGGTTAAAATTGTGAAGACTTTGTGAAGTTGGCGCTTCATTCATTGTCAACTAGAGTTTTCAAAAGGGTCACCATATTTAAATTAAAGCATGAATTTAGTCTTTGTGAAGTTGACGAATTTTCCTTTGAATGTCAACTGAAGTCTTAAAAGGGACGCCATATTTAGAATTTTTAGGATTTAAAGCATGAGGTTGAAGTGTGGCGCTTCATTCATTGTCAACTTCAGTTCTGAAAGGGATGCTTTAATTCTTAATTGTAAATTTAGTGAATTTTGAAGTATGGCGAATTCAACAAGGATTGTCAACTGAAGTCAAATTCGCATGGTGCTTTAAATAAATTTGCAACTGAAGATTGAAAGGGAAACCCTAAAGCATGGTGCTTTATTTAGCTTATTTTAGTTTTAGTTAACTAAAATGAGGTCCAATCACAAGCCAAGCGCCATTTTTCAAGGTTTCATGCTTTGTGCGAATTTCAATGATGAAAGTCTATTTATTCAAGCATTGGCGTCCATTATTTCTTCATCTTAAGCTTCAAAGTCTACATTCTTCTTGAGTGAGCAGCAAGTTAAAGGTGCTATAGGTGTCAGAATTCAACGTTCTTCATAGCAACAGATTCAGATTGTTCAGAAGAAGAAGATTCAAGACTTTGTTTTCACTTTGCATGCAGGTTTCATCAAGTTCCAAAAAGAGATTGGCGAATTCTTCAGAAGCAGAACAAGCAAAACTTTCTATCTTTTGTCTTATTTCTTCTATTTCTCATCTTAGGTACTTTCTTCGCTTGTCAAAGAAATTCAACATATTTTCAGAGTTTGATCATCTGGGTTTGCATACTTCAGTATTTGCAGCAAAACCCACGTCTTAGATTTTTTCGAGAAAATTGCCCTGTAGTCTTCGTTCTGAAGCTCTATGCTTTTTTTCAAGAATTTCTTTGTATGTGGGCTTGAAACACATTTTTTCGAGAATCAAACTATCTGGGTTGTCTTAGAATTTGATTCTGCACAAAACCCACGTTTCAGAAAAACTTTGAAAATTTCTCCTGCCTTAGGCTATTTTTAGCCTTGTTTAGAGGTTTTCAGTTTTTCTAGAAAGTTGTTCAAGTATATTCGACTTTACAGTCAAAAGTATTCATTTTCAAAATGCAGTTCAATCTCATTGATTATAAGATCAAATCGGCCCTTATGCATAATTTTTTCAAAACTTCAGATATAGACCTAAATCATGTTTATCCAGTGCTTAATCTGAGCAGTCTGGAGGGTGTTAGCAGCAATTCGTTGAGAAATCTTGAGCGTTCCAGATTGCTGGCAGCGGCATCTATTCCTGTTACCGCTTTTGATCTCGAGTTTGTTCTTGCTTGTATCAAGCATTATGACTCATCTTCACGACAAATCAGATCAGTTGATGGGAGGGTTGTCTGCAGTCTCAAACCAAAAGATATAGAGAAATGTTTTTCTATTCCTCCGCGTTCAAATAACTTTACTATGGTTATTGAAGCCTGTGAGAAGATATGGGATGGAGATCAAGAGCGTTCACAGAGAAAGGTGGTGTTGACGTGGTTTTTGCGACCGCACCAACACAGAATAAAGTTTCCCAACGGATACCCTATCCTTTCTTGAACAAAGTATTTCGCACGCTAAGATTGCAAGAAAGTTTGTGCGTTCAACTCCAAGGTTCCTTTAACGCGAATAGACTTAGTTGGCTCGATGTGATTTTGCTGGTATTTCAAGGGGACTTACGCAATTGTTCGACAGTTGACAGCAGATAGCGGATTAAGGGCTTTCGTGTAATACAAATGATTTGGCAAGTGAGCACAAGTTTCCTAATCCTAACTAGAAATGAACTGAATTTAAAAGGGTGTAGGGCCTAAGAAGTTTACGTTCTATCTAAAGATGGGACATGGGATCAATCTCGACAGACTTCGACCAGACTCTGCTCCGCCTCACGTTGGACAACTTACACAAAGTCAGTGCAATCTTCAAGGGAGTGACAAGAAGTTTTCAAATTATAATTCAACATGTAAGTACCATCAGAATTGACGCATACGAACACACGAATCATAATCGAAGTTAAGTTTGTAAATTTTTCCAGTCGACCACACAAGGCAAACTTGTCGTCAACAAGCGGCTAGTGGTATGGATAAAAATGAAGTTATCTCGATTGACACCACAAATCCACAGCTAACATCTACTAGCATTAAAATGAAAACTACTCTACTTTACGCTACTTGAAATCGAAGGGATGAAGAAACCTTGCTAGCTACTTATAACAAAGATGAATTCACCATTCAATGAAAGATCTTTTATTACAATAGTTTTTCGCAACAATCTCTTACAAAGTTTTCAAAGGAAAACTTTCCTTCTTCTTCAAACTACGCTATGCTAAGATATTACAACTAAAGTGTCTCTGCTCTACTCTCTACTCTGATCTCTAAGCTCTGCTTCTACTAAAATACAAATTAGGGGGACTCCCCCTTTTATAGCTGGCTAAGTCCAACAGACGGCTCAGATTACAATCAGCTGGATGGCCCAGATTGTGCCACCTCAGCCCTAAACAAGATTCGCCCTAAAAACCGCCACAAAGAGGAGTGGGGCAATAAAGGAGCAATTAATGGCCACCACCCTTCTAGAGATTCCAATCCAGAGATGTGTTCACACTGTTCTTTTCTTGACTGCAGACTTGATCAAATAAATTCAACTACAGGCACGTTCTCGATTTAACTTCAAGGCGACAACTTCATTCTTCTGCACGATGATGATTTTCAACACTGATGTTGTTCCTTAACACTTAGCCACTTTTTGGAAACTTTTCTTCCTCTGTGATTCATTATCTTGGACTATTTTCTTCATTATTCCAAGTCATCATTGCTTGGTCTTCGACGTTCCTCCTGCAAAACAAGCAAGGAGAAGAGTATTAGAACACTTCATAATATAAATTCAACTTCCTTACCGGGATTTTCATGTTTTGATCTCCAAGGGTTCATCGTTTTACTCTAGCACAACTTTGCTTTCTTCATGATTGACTTCAACTGCATCCCCTTTACTTTTCCAGCTGAGGTGTTCGCAATTTTGATCTCATTCATCTCTGGCTCAGGAAAATTATCTTCACGAAGAACTTGAGCAAATTCACCTAGGCAGTTCCTTTCGAATTCATCGTCTGGAGTATTTTACCTTGAAAACACATTTTATTCACTTTGCCTTAGAAAATTTTCAAATTTTCCCTTAGGAAAACTCATCAATCCAGTGCCCATCAAAAATATCCATCTTGAAAGCCTTGGCGAAGTGTAGAAGACTTGGAAATCAACTTCTCATCGAAGATCTTTAATACCCAGAAGAAAATTTTCCTTAGAACGCATCAAATTCATGGGTATACAACGAACGGGTTCATTTAATTTTCCTGAATTTTGAACCTTGGAAAAATATTTTTTATCAAATTTAATCCATTTCTTCAACTCCAGGCGCATTTCCTTGCTTTGACTTGAAATTTCTCATTGACCCTGTGAAGCTAGAGTATTCTGATTCATTCCTGCCGATTTTATCCATGCCTCTGAAAATTTCATCTCCTTCATCAGACTTAGGCGTAATTTTCTTCTAGAGGTGGAATTTTAATATTTATACTTAGAAAAATATTCTATCATTTCATCACCAGTTTGGGCGCATTTAAGCTTTTGTCTTGCCACTTGCAAAAACTTAGAAAATATTTCTTGACTTTTCACCTTGGGCGCATTTTCAGGGTCATACTCCCATTTTTTTTTTTATACTTAGAAACTTTTCTACCCATCCTTTCAAGGGTGCAAATCATAGCTGAAGCTTTCAATTTTAATACCTTCACCAAATTTCTTGCCTCATCTTCAAGGTTAGGCGCAAATAAGAGGGTTACCTTAGAAAATTTCAAGTTCTCCATTTTTAAGCTCAAGGCGCAAATCATGGGGTCTTTTTTCAATTTAAGCCTCCACACTTAAATTCTCTTCCAACTCACCCCTCTAGTCAAAGGCGCGTTTGACATAGCCAGCTTCCATTTCAAAAAACTTTAGCTACCTTCTTCTTCCTTGGGCGCAAATGACCCCTTCTAGTTTCATTTTCAACACTTAGAAAAATAATTCCAAGTGACTCCCTCAAAGTTGGGCACATTTCAGTTTTCATCTTGCAATTTTCATGCCTTAGAGGATTTCCAAGCTTCTTTTCAAATCTGGGCGCATATGAGCTATGGAGGTTTTAATTTTGACACTTAGGCAAAATTTGGAGTTCTTCAAAGAGGGGCGCATTTGACCCATGGAGCTTTCACTTTAAGGACTTAGAATATTTCAAGTTCATCTTGTCTTCTCAAGGCGCATTTGGAGGCATGAGCTTCCAATTTTCAAACTTAGGAACTTTCAGCCAGCATACTACCTTGGCAAGGTGGGGCGCATTTCACCCCCTATACTTTCATTTTCAACCACTTAGAAATTTTTTTAAACTCAACTTTCACTTAAGGCGCATTTGGCATCATGGACTTTAAATTATCAGAACTTAGAGAAATTTCCAAGTGGCTCTCCTCTTTTTAGGGCGCAAAAGGTAGGCTCAACTTAGAATATTTTGGAAGTCACCCCTTTTTGCTAAGGCGCAAATAGCATGATCTACTTTGAGTTTCAATGCCTTAGCCGTTTTTTGAAGTCATCTTTCAAAGTTAAGGCGCATATACCACCTTCAACTTTTAGTTTCCCACACTTAGCAATTTTTTTGAAGTTTTCTCCTTACTCCAAGTTCCTTGGGCGCATTCCACCCCTCTTACTCTGAGTTTTGGTGCCTTAGAAATATTTTCATCACTCACCAAGGTTAAGGCGCAAATGGCATGTGAAGCTTCCAATCTTGACACTTAGAAGATTTCCTTATCAATTTTCAACCTCCTGGGCGCATTTAAGAGGTCCTTCTTCCAATTTCATCACTAGGGCGCATTTGCTAGGTGCTTAACTTCAAGCCCAAGGGCGCATTTCCACATGTCTACTTCCAATTTAAAATATTTTCAACCTCTCCATGCAAAACAAGGCACATTTAAGAGGCGGAATTTCCAATTACCAAGACTTAGAATATTTTTACCTTCATCTTTTCTTCAAGGGCACATTTTGCTTGTCAAGCTTTTAATTTGTCAACTCTAACCTCAAGGGCTCATTTGGAGGGGTCTACTTCAGATTTGTAACACTTTGACTATTTTTCAACCAGCTTCAAGTTCAAGGGCGCATTTCACCATGGGAGCTTTTAATTTATCAACACTTAGAAGGATTTTAGCCATCTTCAGCTTCTCAAGGCGGATTTGACCTGTGAACTTCAAATTTCAAGTGCTTAAAGAATTTCCACAAATCTTTAGCTTTTAAAGGCGTTCTTCACCGGCTGGACTTGAAAATTTATCAATTTTAGTGAATTTTATGCTCCTTGCCTAATTTAGGGTGACTCGATCATGCTAACCCTAATTTGCTATTTTTAGAAAGTTTTTCAATTTTGCACTTCAAGCTAATTCCAAGCTCCAAAAAGGCTGGATTTTGCTTTGTTCTGAACCTTGGGATGTGTTTGTGCTATTGATGCCTGATATTTGCCTATACCTGCTATTTTTAGCAACCTGCTAAAAATAGCAACTGCTCAAAAAGTCTTCAAATTTTGCATGTTGATTGCTTGAAGGGTGTTGATTGTGCCGCTTCTGCTTGACTTTTGTGCTTTGCCCTTGAATTTAGGAAACCCTAATTTCTCTGCCCAAGCCTGCTAAAAATAGTAAGTGCTTGATTTTCCATCTTTTGCAACTCCGTTCACCTTGAAATTCACGCCATAGGATCTTTATCAGCTGCTTGACCTGTTCATACTGACACTTCACGTTGACCTGCTATTTTTGGCATGTTTCTGGAGGTGGTTTACTATTTATAGTAATTGCTTGCTTCTGAGACTTCCACAACTCTGTCTAACTTGAAATTCGAATGACGCGGTCCTCACCATGTGACCTGCCTGTTGACACTAGCGCATGCGGCTGACTTTCTATTTTTAGCCAGTTTCCAAAATGACTTACTATAAATAGTAAGTGCTCCGTTTGCCTTCAAATTTTATCAGCAGATAGCTTGAGAGATGCTGATCGCGGTGGTATACATCGGTTTTCAAAAATTCTGACTTTTTACGCCTCTTTTTGGGTCCCGAAGCTGGAAACCCTAATTGGTCTTGCATGCGTATCAAATGACCTCTGTTTGTCCTCGTTTCTGTTGCATTGCGATCAGCTCGTGATTCTGAAGTGCTGGGAAGCGGCCGCCGAAATGTATTTGCTAAAAATAGTAAGTTGCTGAAGGAATGATTATCTCTGTTTGCATGTCATACCATCGCGAAGCTCTCGAAAAACCCACAAGGAATATGCAGACATGCAAAGAAAATCCTGACATGCAAACCCTAAAAATAGCCTCTAAAGGCTGAACTCTGAAAGTTGTCGTCTCACTTTGCATGTTACATCATCGCGAAGGTCTCTGAAAACCCAGAAGGAATATGCAGACATGCGTTGACAAACTCTGCATCTAAGCCCTGAAACTGGCTCCGGAAGCTGAACTGATAAAAATAGTAAGTTGTTTGTTTCAGCTCAAATTTAACCTGTGAGTAGCTTGATGTGCTCTGGACGCAGCGTGACCGTCAGATTCACAAAAATGCTGAAGGATTGCCTGTAATTGCACACTTACTAAAAATAGTAAGTACTCAGAATCTGATGAAATTTCAGTGAAAACCTGCTGGAAACATACTGACACCAATGTTAGTCTCAGATTTCAATTTATTCACCTCGTTTGACTTCAAATTGGCTGAAAAGTTCAAAACCCTAATTTTCAGACTTGGCCAATTTCACTCGTTTAAGCTCACAGACGGGCACGTCCCCCGAAAGGAAGACATCAGAAGAGAGAGAGAGAGAGA
>VDFB02000003.1:562543009-562558952 GCA_007258455.2 Sequoia sempervirens | reverse complement strand
TCAATGTAAATAAAATTCTGAAATAGAAATACTCAGCACAGAACTGGAAGAATGTCACACAGGAAAAACTAGTTCATATTTCTGTGAAATGCAATAACAACCAGGAAATGTATCACACTTAAGATTGATTTGATATTCAACTCAGTTGGTACACCTGATCTAGCAGAATTGTTTGATTACAATTACAAACCAGATCAATGGACCCACACCTTTCACCCATTCGTCCTTGAAATCCATGTTGGTGCTAGTCAATTCTCTCAGATGGCCTTGCCCAATGAATGCGTGATGATCAACAATGAATTGCAAGTGGTCAAAGAGGTCGTCGATCTGAAGGATTATGGCACTAGTAGTATACTGGGAGATATGGTGAATGTATGCAAACTTGTCCGTCGTCGTGTAGGATTCCTGAACTGGTATATATATATATATATCGTTCAATGCCAATTTGGGATGGTGAACTGGAGACCCATGATGATTCCAGATAGCTACCGCAATGTCCACCCGCAACTCACTTCAATCCCAGACCTGTGCGTACTTTGTATGGTAGCAAAGTTGTGAACAGGTAACCGAATGATCCCAGGTTGAGGAGTATGGAAGATCGTGGCTAAAGCTAGGGGCTCGGCCACGTTGGTCATGAGCAATCGCCTCCTCTCGACTTTGTCCTCCTGTGTTGACCCTGCGAATTGTAATATGATTGATTAGGATGGGAGTGAAATACTGAATGAACTAAGTCACAGTTCCGGAAGGGTTTTCGTCCTACCAAATCATTGTCAGGTACGCAATCAACTCTCCATGACTCAATTCAATGATCCAAACAATAGCAGCAAGCAACCTTAAATACTCATCAAATTTCCAACTCAAGGAAGTCAGCTAGGAAAATTCAAATATTATTCTAGGCGCCAACCATGAAAGGGGTCGGCCAGATAGATATTAAATTTAAATGTTATTTTTAATAATTTAAATTCATTATTATTTAAATATTTAATATTATATTTAATTATTATAAGTAGCATTTAAAAACACTTTTATAACTTCCCTCCAAAATTAATTCAATCTATTCAGGGACATGACACATGATAGAGACCAACTTAACACATAGACAACATTTTTACTCTTGATTTAGTTTAGCCAAATTATTACACCAAAGGGGACACAAATTGGGATGACACTTTCACAAATAGGACTGAAGTTTTAACCATGGGCATAAAATAGGAATCTAGATATAGGCTGCAACAAGAACCACATTCCTTAGTCACCTGAAAAAATGATTAGCATGGCCTAGCCAATCATCTAATACCATGTTAGAGATTAGGATCTTAGGCAACTAATCATTTAAATACATAAACCAGAAATAGAAATGAGAACCAAATGAAATGAAAATGTACACAACACACATGATTTACAGTGGGGAAAACCTTTTGGTAAAAACCCCAGAAAGCATCATTTAATGTTGAGGAAACTTACATCAAGTCTAAACAATTGCAGAAACAAGAAGAATGGCTTTATTGTATCCTTTCCTTCCTTTCTTCCTCTTAAGATCTTACAAATCCAAGCATTATACAAATGCATACCTCTCATGTTCTACAAGTGCCTTGCATACACAACGGTGTGATATCAATCACAATATGATATGCCTTTTTTAGGGGGGGGTTTAGATCACAGCCTTTCACCTTATAACCAATAGGTTATTTACTTTAAAATCGCCCCTAAATAATATGACCAAGCCACATTATTACATTATAAGGCTAAACCTTATAATATTATAAGGTCACATAAGTTAAATATGGATCTCTAATAAATATTATGCTCTAAAATGTGTTAATACACAGAAGCCTTTTAAAAGTCTTGGTTCTCCAATGTTCTCATTTGAATAAATTCATTGAAAAAGGAGAGCATGCATTTCACTTAACTATGTGTACAAAATCACAGATACATGCATTATCAGATTTCTATATTATACTTTAGGTTTATATCTTCATCCTCCTTGACAATGTACTGAGATGTATAAGTGTTTGGAAAATTTACTGGAAAAAAGTGCACCAGTTGAATATCTTTAGATTTACTTTGAAAAAAACCACATAATTTGAGAATAGATTGTCACCAATGTTTGCTGTGGTGTTGATGCCCATATTGTTTTTTAAATCTTTTCATAGCCTTCTGAATCCTCTGTTTGGCATGTCCATTTATTTGCTTCTCTTTGTTAAATGTGTTTTAATGTTTTCTTTTTAGTATATTGCAATGGGGCGAGGATCGACGAATGGATAAGATGCGCAATGACTTGAAGAAGTTAGCTATATTCTGGAGCTTGCAGGTGTTTCTCAGCATATGTCTGCTTTTATAATCTTCTGTAGCAGTATTGTTCAATTCATTTTTCTGAAAACAAAAGATTTTCTCAAGAAACAATATTTGCAAAGCCATCAAAGAATACATAATGTGAACTTATCTTTTGTAATAGGCAATATGGGTTTGGACTGTAAGTTTGCCGGTCACATTGGCCAATGCAAGCAATCGAAACCCCAGCATCCAGGCCCAGGATATCATTGGGTGGATCATGTATGTTGCTGGTTTACTAATAGAGGCAATATCAGATCAGCAGAAACTCCAATTCAAAAAGGACTCAACAAATAAGGGAAAGTGGTGCAATATAGGCTTGTGGAAGTGGTCTCGCCATCCAAATTACTTTGGCGAGGTACGTTAGTAAATAAATGTAAAAAAAGATATAATTTTCTGTTGTATGGTTTCATGATCTGGGAATTCCCTTTCAACGCACTTGTTCAGATATTACTATGGTGGGGAGTATTTGTAGCTTCATTGGCTGTACTTGGGAGCTCTAAGTGGGTAGCAATTATTGGCCCAATTTTCATCACAGTCCTGCTACTCTTTCTGAGTGGCATACCATTGCTTGAGGTAACTTTTTGAGTAATTTAAATTTTAAATGATCAGTATCTTTGCATGTAGTAATGGATTAGACATAATCTCAGAAATATTTAAATGAAAATATTTCACACGGTTACGTATTTGTGTTTCTATTATGGTGATTTCAGTATTCAGCAGATGAGAAATTTGGTGGCTTGGCCGAGTACCGAGATTACAAAAGGATAACTAGGTAATTTTCCACAAGTTCTTGTACTAGCAGCCTCTTTGTTCAACTTTTCCTATATGAATATATCTCTGTCTACCAGATTAGCATTTCACTATTTAATTAAATTTGACTAGTTGGTTGTAGACTAGGAATAAATTCATCACTATAATTCTGGTCTGTCTGTCAAACCATGTTTAATTTTTTTAGTCTCTTGAAGTGTTTCTCCAGTCTTTCTTTAGCAGGTAAAATTATGGAATATACTAAATCATTCTTTGGTTTCTGAATAAAAATGGAATGCTCAAATTGATCAAGTTTGGAAGTTCCCTTGCTTGAGGTTTTCCTTAGTTGGCATAATCCAGTTTGGTAATTCTATGTGATGTTGTAATTGCAGTCCATTACTCCTGCTTCCGCCAGCAGTTTATGCAAAACTGCCAACACTGTTCAAACAAGTTTTTCTTTTTGAGTTTCCCATATACAGCCGAAAGCTGTCTGCTGAGACGACATCTCATTAAAAGGAAGAAAAATCCCTATGTGCTCTATGCTCATAGCTTGTACAATGCTTTGTTGTAGACCACTTTGTCTTTACAATTATCTTCACGGGCAGCCTGTAAAAAATAATTTGGTGATGTTCAGGATCTTCAACATTTGTGTCATTTGTTTGATGGCAGAAAATCTGTAGCGATATTCTTTTAATGGGATGAATTCTCATGCAAGATTTAAATTTTAAAAGTAATAAAATTACATTGCATATAGGTATAATATGGGAATGTGTTTGTTTATTTTGAATTAGAACTGACATAATACCATGGACTCTAGACTACATTAAGATATTAAAAATGAGTAGAAAAGTGCCTGCTCTTCCCCTAGAAATAGCACGACAATCAGAAAATAGGTTACAGTGTAAGAATTCATGCAAACCTGCTCAAAGTCGACAGATATATGGAAGTATCAAAATATTTTTTTAGTATTTCTGTACTGGAAACTGGGCTCTTAAGGACATGTTATATGCATGTTTCGAACCTAAGAAGCTGGATTTACTTAAAGACAGGCAAAACATTTATGGGGTCCTGTTCCGGTCTTGTATGCATATGGGTGTGCCCTGGTTATGACTCTTAAATGCTCCTTGCCAAGGCCATACCTGGGGTTCTACAGCCCACATTTATAAACAAATTACAATGAAATATATGAAACCATAAAACTAGCTTATCTATCTTATTGCATAATCTATATAGGAAACACCGAAATATATCAACTTGTTTGAATCCATTTTAGAAATTTGATTGTTGTGTGTTGTGTGTTTATCGTAATGGATTCTTTAGTTGCACAATAATATAATATCATTGGCTTATCTTCTAGGAATGTACAACACTGCAACATGTGTATGATATTGAATATAACCGAGGAGAATGAATATTGTCTAAACATGAGGACATTATATTGAATGGATAAGTATATAATTTATATTAGTTGTATTATAAGGCTTATAGCCTATGATTTATCTTAAAACCCTAACCCTAACCCTACCCTTATTGAAATTCAATCATAATCGAACTATATCCCTAACAGTAACCCTAACCTATTGAAGTTCAACCCTAATTGAACTTAAACACTAACCCTAACAATAATTCTAACTGTAACCCTAATTAAACCCTAAACTTAAACTTAAATTAAACCAAATCCCTAATCCTAACCCATTGAAGTTCAACCTTAATTGAACCTAAACACTAACCCTGACCTTATTCTTAACTGTAACCCTAATTAAACCCTAAACTTAATCCTAAATGAACCCTAAACCTAACATTACTTTAACCCTAATTATAATTGAATATAATCCTAACCTTAGTTGAACCCTAAACCTAACTGAATATAAAGCATAACCATAAACCTAATTAATTCCTAATTGAATCTTAACTGTTACTATAATTGTAACTGTAACTCTAGTCCTCATTGAATTCTAACCCCAACCCTAAGCCTAACCCCAAACTTTATCTTAGAACCCTTACCCTAATTGAACATCAATTGAACCCTAACGCACCCTTATTGAATCTTAGCCCTAATTAAATCCTAATCCTAACACTAATTAATCATCTTAATTATAATTGAATCCTAATACTAACCCTAGTTGAACCCTAGTCCTAATTGAATCCTAACCCTAATTGAATTATAATCCTAACTTAAACCTAACCATAACTATAATTGAATTTTAACTCTAACTCTAATTCTAACTCTTACTAATCCCGATTCTAATATCAAGACTAATTATAACTATATTACTAACTGAAACCTAGCCCTAACCATAATTAAAACCTAACCCTAGGTGAACCCTTACCCTAATCTAACATTAACCTTAACCCAAACCCTAATTGTGCTTAACTCTAGTTGGGTCATAACCCTAATTCCAACCCTAATCCTAATCCTAACATTTACCCCAAGCTTTATCCTATAACCCTAACCATAATTGAACCCTACTGTAACCCTAACCCTAATTAAACACTACCCTAATGCTAACCCTAACCCTAAGCTAACCTCAACCCTAAATTATCTCTAATTGAATCCTAATTGAAGCTTAATCCTAATTGATCCCTAACCCTAACCCTATCCCTAATTCAACCTTTATCCTAATTAATCATTAATCCTAACCCTAATTGTCACTCTAATCTAACCTCAATCACCCAAACCCTAACTTCAAGCTTTATCTTAGAATTCTTATTGAACCCTAACCCTAATTTGATCCTAATCACAATCATAATCCAATTTTAAATAATAAAAAATAAATAATAATGTTATATGAATTATTTTTAAATTATATGATTAAATTAAGTGAAAATGTAATTCTTAATTATATTATTTTTTTAAAGATAGATAAGTTGGTTTTAAATATATTATTTTAAAAACTTATTTTTATATATAATAATAAATTTATTATATTTTCTTTGTATTTAATTTTGTAATTTAAAATCGATTTTAGATGGGCACTTATTATGAAATAATTTTATATTAGATGTATATTTAAGTTATTATATTTGTGTACTATTAAATATTTAGTAAAACCTTAAGTTTATAATATTTCTATACGTATATATATTAATTTTGAATAAAATAGAATATTAATGATTTTTTCATTTGAAACATTTCCAATTTTTTAAAAATATTGTTTTTTTTTTAGTGTTTTAAATATATTAATTTAGAAACATATTTTTTATGTGTAATAATAAATTTAGAATATTTATTTTATTTTATTTTCATTTTTTTAATTTTAAATACATTAATTTATTTAGAATTTTTAAAAAGGGCAATTCTTTTTTATTCTTTATAATTTTATTTATATTCTAATATTAAAGGATATTTTACAATGAATCAAAGAATATTTTTCTTTTTTAAAGATTTTTAATATTTTTTTTATTTTAAGTATATTAATAGAAACTTAGTTATATATGCAATAGTAAATTTAAAAGTTCTTTCATTGTTTATCTTATAAATTTTATAAACTTCTTTTATGTGTAGTTCTTTATAAATAATAATTATTTTTTATTGAAAAAGGTTACTTAAATAAATCTCAAGAGATATGTTGTTTTCAAAAGATTTTGATTTTTTTTTTAATTTTAAGTATATTAATTTAGAAACTTACTTAAATGAAATAATAAATTTAGAATATTTGTTTTATATTTAAGTTTTTAAATTTTAGAAATTTCTTTTTATGTCTAATAATTTAAAATATATTTTTTATACTTACCTTTTTGAACATATTTGTTTCATACTTTATATTTGTTCTCTTTATCTTTTATTTAAAATAGCAATTTTTTTATGTACAATAGAAATTGGCTTTCATTGTAAACACCTATCCCTGTAAATATAATAATTCATTGTAAACACAATATAATAATTTCTCCAGTCCTTAAAAGCAACTAAACCAATTACACTCACACCACTCGCTAATTTGTATGTTCCATGCAAATGATTGCTATTTCTTATATTTTATGTATGTTTTGTATGGCTGCAACCCAGCCCAGGTTTTAGAAAGTCAGTAAACATACATATACTCAAGCCCCAAACCTGTACTGGAACCTGAAGTCAAACCAGCAACTTAGTTTTGAACCTCTCATGATGTCCTTTGTCTGATGGTCACCATTTTGAGGCCTTGGGCCTTTTGCGTTTGACCTGTTTTGAATATGACAACGTATTGTTAGCATCCTACCTGTTAACCATATAATAGATGAGCCATACTTGTTTATCTTATAATATATGAGGTGACAATTGTTTCACCTTCAAGCAATTATTTCTGGTATTATCCCACTTGTGATCATTTCTCTCTGTGATACCATTACTGTTTCATGATAGGATCAATAATCAGTTGCAAGGGCTTGCACATTTGCAATGTTAATAGCATAAAGTTATCAGTCTTAACCAACCAATAACTGTTAAACTAGGCTCTTCCCTTTCCTTTTAATAAAGTGACATTATAAAATATCTTTAAATATTTTCTTAGCGTCACTTTATAACAACACTTTAATCTAATTATTTAATATTATCCTTTTAAATATACTTTTTGTCAGGCAATATCAAATAATCAAATTAATTAATTAAATTAATTTCTGTGATGGCGAGTCAAGAATGGGGACATTACACAAGGGCAGGCATTTCAGTGACAGATCTTAAGAAGTTGTGAACATGTCCACTTCTTCATTCTATTCTCTAGTACATCTTCAATGTCTATGGTACAAATAACTACTTTATTTTAATCAGTAAAACAAAGAAAAACCAAGGCATTAGCTTGCTAAAAAAGAGTACCTTGTGCTGGGATTCTGTGTTTTAAGTTCAGTTATAGACACTATCTATTCACTCCCCTGCTACTATTACGGCCCTAAACAATTCGAGCAACTTGAATTCTAAGCTTGCAGCAGCAGTATTGCTGACTACACAAGCTTCAAATTCAAAGACAAAATGAAGCTCAGCCGATCAGTAAACAGCCTTAGGCTAAATCTTTTTAAGAAAAAGACATTTGAGGGGCTTCAAGTAAACGTACTGACTACAGTTTAACGCCATTAGATAAACAATAATGAAAAATGGCATAAGGCCTAAGTAGGCCAGCCCACCATATGTATTTTGTCCTATGGAATATGATGCTTATTAAGTATCACAGCTTTCTGAAAACACGGGTAATATATCCCAGCTTGTAATCAATAATCATCCTTCAAAATCTAACCATTGTGGTTGCCTTGTGTTAATACTTAGTTAAATACTGTATTGCACAGAACTTGGAAATAGGTATAGTTTACTAAACAGAAGTTTCTTTTGAAACGCATGTACCCAACCCCCCTTGGAAATGGGAAATTGGTAAGGAAACAAAGGAAGAAATACATTAAATTAATTTTCAAAAATGACCAATAAGTCAATGTAAAGAAAGAATGAAATAAATTATATTAATTTTCTTGAAGCTGAGGTGAATACAAAACATTGATTATTATTATGTTAAGGACATGTCTATATGGATGGGACGATCGAAGGAAATTACATTTTCTTGTTCTACAACATCACCTACCTGTCTGCTGAAACAGGGTACTGAGAACAGTTTCTGCAAGTGGTAAACACTTCTAAAACACCATTTCAAGATTTAGGCAAGCAGGGAAACATGCAAATATATATATATATATATATATATATATATATATATATATATATATTCAATCCGTGAATGTTCTTAAAATACGAAAAACATTGAACAATTGAAGAAATATTTTACAGAATTAAAATATATGAATACACATGAATGGCAATGGGAGTGCAAAACTAACAATTATCTTATATATAAGAATTCAGAAATTGATTACATCATTACTAAAAAACTAAGCTATTAGGCCCATGTCTTCTAGGCCCTACAGTAAAAAAGGGTCTCTCATCAAATTCAATATAGTATTACATTTAATATCTGGCAGTCTCATGGGTATAAGAGCTAACTGGCATATTAAAACCTGTAAAAGATTGTACACTGTAAATTGTTTTTCGTCCACATCCCAGTCTGTTGCGTCTCCTGATTAATAATAATCGTTCTTCTGTGAGTTGCTGTGAAGATTAAAGTTGGAGACAACACATTTTGCTTTCTTCAAAGCCACATCTTATACTATACTAACTGTATAAACGAATGTGAAAAATTAGAGACCTAAGCAATCATGGAGACTTGTTTTTTTTATTTTCATCGTTTGTTTGTGCTAGTTTTCATTGTCTTTCTTCTATTTTGGTTGTTTCTTGAGTCCCATTCAATATAGCATATTCAAATTTCACTCAAGCTTTTTGGTATCAACGACAGTTTTTCAGGATAGAAATGTTACAAAATGCTTCCCTGTTGTTCCCGTTTCATGGAATGTTTGGGACTCGTTTAGTATTTTTTTTTTTGCGTCTGTTTCTATGTTGGAAACATTTTGACATATAAATATGCATAGCGAGGGAGGGGGCAGGCATTTTGGTGACAAATCTAAAGTATGCGTGGATGTGTCCATTGTCAACTGTCATTTTATTCCCTGTTACATTTTCGATATCTCTATGATACAAACGAATTTTAATAATTGGTAAAGTAAAGGTTAAATGCATCCCCTCCCCATAAAAATAGAAGACAAACCAAGGCATTTTACTCATCATAAAATGGCACTTTGTGCCACGATTCTTGCATTTTAGGTTCAAATGTGTACACTTTTGATTCACCCTCTTAGTATTATTATTGGCACCAAACAACTCTCTATACAGCAACTTGGTTTCTATTATTGTAACAATAGTATTGCTGACTACATAAGCTATAAAGACAAAATGAAACTCTGCCTATCAGTGAACTGCCTCTAAGCTACAAAGACAATGAAGCTCTGCCTATAAACGAACTGCCTTAAGCTGAAAGGTCAAATTAAAAAGGAATCCACAGCCTTACAACAAATACAGCCATTGGGAAAGCTTAGAAGCTATAAAACAAAGTGGCCAAAGGTCTAAACAAGTCAGCCATCATATGTATTTCATACTATGGCCTATGATGCTCAGTAAGCTTTCTGAAAAAGTAGTTAGTAACAATATTCCAAATTTGTAACCAAGAATCAACCTTCAAAATCTAACCACTGTGGTTGCTTCATGTATTAATCTTACTTGCCATTGTAGGGTACAGGTACAGCGTTTTGCTGATGATATATATTATAAAAATTAAAAATATAGCCATAATATAAAAATGTGCATGTAGTTAGTTTAGTTTTTCTTTACTATATAACTTTTCAATTGTTTTTTTTTTTTTGTTTGGGGCTGTGGATGACCCACAGTCTTGGGCTGTACTTGGGATTTACCCTGGGCATGTCTGGTCTGTACCTGGGATGTACTCAGAGCATGCTGGTGCCAAGACTCATAACCAGTAAGGGTACACCATGGATAGGTAATGTAGGTATTAATATATAGTTAAATTCTAAGTTACGAGAAATTTGTAGTATGGTTTTCAACAAAAATGTTTCTTTGGAAATGCAAGCCCCCAAAACCCCCTGGAAATTAGAGAGTAAAGAAAAAATGGAAGAATTACTTGAAAAAGCGTTTAATATCATCAAATCGAGATAATCTTACATTTAATATCCAGCAGTTTCATGGGTATAAGTGCTAACTAGTACTGTAAAACCTGTAGGAGATCATCCCTAGTGAATCCTTCTTGATCCACACCTGTCTGTTACATCCCCCAATAAATAATAATCGTTCTTGAGGTGAATATTAAAATTGGAGAGTGGACATTTACCTTTTTCAAAGCAACATATTATGCTTATACAAAATAGATTTGAAAACGAAGAGGCTTAAACAATCATGAAGCCTGTTTTCATTTTTCATCATTTGTTTGTGCGCCAATCTTCATCGTCTTTCTTCTTTTTTGGTTATTGGTTGATGTTCGCTCAATACAACTTACTCATACACAAGGTCTTTCGTATCAAAACAACAATTTTTCATGCTTGAGCAATTACAAAATGCTTCCCTATTGCTTCTATCTCATGGAATGCTTGAAAATCGTTCAGTAGGTTTTTTGCACTTGTTTCTATGTTAGAAAGGGTTCCACTCATAATTTGTTACAACCCACTCTACTTTTTAGAAAACTTTACAATGTTGAAATGCCTATGTAATGTCTTCAACACTTTCTAATCACCAAGATCCCGAAGTGGGCAAAGTGAGAGAGCATACAATGCTTCCAACCACACAACTATTCTAAATTATTTCAATAAAAATATGATATGGCGGCAAGCCAACCAAAATACATAGCGGGCAGAACCAGCCTAATCAACACCTTTTTGGTAGACTGCATAAAATGCAATGCAAACTACTAGCAGAACGTCTAAGCTTGACTTAGACCAAAATGGTTGATAGTTCTAGCTTCTTCAATGCCAAAATGAACTGAATGATATGTAATAATAATTGCTTGTAAACCATCCAATTTTATAATATGAAATGCATACAAATGATAGCTCTTCAATGGTTTAACCATTCAAAGTTTACAAAATAGATATGAATGCATACATATTGAATCATCTAGCGGTACTTCCATATGAGGTTTACAAGATTATCATAAAACACATTTCAAAACATGACAAGATATATTGTTATTAATCTGATATAAAAAATTTATTATAAAATCAAACTGCTACAATATCGAAATGAGGCCAAATAACATTGATAAATCAATATAATCATGTACCCAACTAAAGAATACCTCATAACAATGATGTGAGGTGTTGATGCAAGACAAGTATCACTCTAATTGTTATTGATACACTGTCAAATCATACCAATGTTAATTTATGTAGCTTGGACAGGTGTCTCCATTCCCAAGAAATTTTTATTTAATTATTTAATTATTTTCTAGAGACTTCTACAATCCAGTTAGTTAGGGTTGTTAGAGTCTATTTAAACTTAGCCATTAATTGAGATTAAATCATGGCCATTGGTTTTCCAATGAGAAAAGTATAAAAGGGGATCAATGGGCATTTGGAGAACACACACTCAAGTAGATTTGCAGTGATAGCAAGTAGACACACTTGAGAAAGACTTGCAGTGATAGCAAGTAGATTTGCAATGAGAGAAAATAGTCTTGTAGTGATAGCAAGGGTGCAATGATAGCATTGGGGATAGCAGCTGTGGAATTTCAGCAGGAGAAATTGAGGGAAGAGTTTCCAAAGAAGAATATTGTCAGAGCTCTACCAATAAGAGGCAAGCAATTTATGTATCTCTTGATTTGATGAAGTTTAATAAAATTCCTCATCTACAGTAGTGGTTTTCCCTTCGGGGTTTTTCCACGGACAATTTGTCCAAAAATATTGTGTTAATTGTTTTGCATGTTTTCTTCTCTATTCCTGTGATTTTATTTGTGCAGTTGCAGTTGTGTTATTTTTCAATATTTGTTGTGAATTAGATTTCAGCAGTCAAATAATCTATTTAGATAGGAGATTAATAATCAGTAACTGCAATAGAATTTTCACATGGTATCAGAGCTAATCTGAGGCCAGTAAAAGCTCAGTGCAGGCACAGGAAGGAAAATTGAGGGTTTATAAAACCCAGTGCTACCTCTTCAAAATTATTTTTATTATTATTTTCTTTTGAGATGGCCTCAGCAGGTTTAAGAGATTAGGACAGATTGGATGGAGCCTCAAATTTTGGTGTCTGGAAAGCCAAAATTTCTTTATTGCTGGAAGAGAATGGTATCAAGGAATATGTGACCAGTGTTGTACCTGTACCTACAGATCTAGCACAGCTCTTAGCACATAAGGAAGATTCCAAGGTGAGGAGGCTGATCCTTAATGGTGTCAAGGACGGTATTGTTCTACATGTCACAGAGTTAGATACAGCGAAGATGTGGGATGCCATTTTGAATCTGTACTAGAGTGCTACCACTAATCGGAAGTTGATTCTTAGAGAAAAGTTGAGGAATACTCGAATGAACAAGGGAGAAGACGTTACAAGTTACCTCACTAGACTCAAACTTGTCAAGGATGAGTTGGCTGCTATTGGAGATAAACCAGATGATGACGAGCTAGTGCGGATAGCCCTAAATGGGTTTACTAAGTAGTGGGATGTCTTTGTTCAAGTTATTAATGGATAAGACACCTTACCAAGTTGGGATCGACTCTGGAGTGACTTCACTCAGGAGGAGCTTAGACTTAGTCTTGTTAGTGGAACCAGCAACAAGAGTCAGAAAAGTGAGGCAAAATAGGAAAACGTTGCCATTGTAGGAAAAGGGAAAGAAGAGAAGGGGTCTAGCAAAGGATCAAATCCACAAAGTGAGAAGAAGAAGGACTTGTCTAAAGTCAAGTGCTATGGTTGTCACGAGTTTGGCCACTATGTCAGCTTTTGCCCACAAAGGAAGAAGAATGAAAAGAAGGGTAAGAAGTAGACAACAGCTTCAACAAGTGTAGATGAACTCTCTAGTAGAATGGAGGATGAGTTCACTCTCATAGCTTGTATGGCTAGCTCAACCTAACAGGGTGTTTGGTATATAGACAGTGGGGTGTCATTTCATTTGACAGGAGTTAGAGAGTACTTCTCCAACTATAAGGAGGACATCAGAATACAAATTTCTATGGGGAACATGTCCAAACTCAATCCAGTTGGGAAAGGGATTGTTCTATTTCGAAGGGAGAATGGCAAGCGGATTCCCATTCATGATGTGTTGCATGTGCCAAGCTTGGGTATGAATTTGATTTCCATATCCGTCATTTAGGATAAAGGTTACAATGTACTCTTTAGAGGGGCGAATGTGTTAATCAAGCACAAGGATTGGAAATCACCCACAACTATTGGAGTTAGGAGCAGCCGACTTTACAGGTTGCAGTTTGATACTCATAAGGCACTAATGAGCAGTAGTAATTCTAGAGATCAAGGAGAGCTATGGCATAGGAGAATGGGCCATATACATCATGGAGCACTTAAATTGCTTCATGAGACAGTGACAAGTGTTCCAGAGGTGAGCATAGAGCATGATGATGTATGTAAGGGATGTGTGTTGGGGAAGTTTGCGAAATAAGCTTTTCCAAGGAGTGACACTAGATCTGAGGGTGTTCTTGATCTAGTACATTTAGACATATGTGGACCAATGTCAATGAAGTCTCTCAGAGGATATGAGTACTTTGTTACTTTTATTGATGATTTCTCCAGGAAGACCTGGATATACTTCTTGAAGACCAAGGATGAGGTTTTCAATCGCTTCCAAGAGTTCAAAACTCTTGTGGAGAATTCGACAGCAAGAATATAAAGGTTCTTCGGTCAGACAATGGAGGTGAGTACAAAAGGAAAGGTTCTAAGAGTTTTGTACCAGGGAAGGAATCAAGAGAGAGTGGACTATTCCTTACAACCCACATTAGAATGGGGTTGCTGAGAGGAAGAATCGATCTACATCAGAGGTGATAAGGGCTATGTTGCATGACCAGAATATGCCACGTTACTTATGGGAAGAGGCATGCACTACAATAGTATACATACAGAATAGGGTTCCACATAAGCTATTGGGCAAGATGACACCAGAGGAGGCGTTCTCAGGGAAGAAACCAGATGTTAGCCACTTCAAGATATTTGGGAGTTTGGCATATTGTCACATTCCAGGGCCTACATGTTCCAAGTTAGATCAGACTGTAGAGAGAGGGTACTTTGTTGGGTACAGTGAAACCTCAAAGGCATATCAGATATTTATTCCAAGTGCCAGGAGCATTATAGTCAGGTGTGATGAAAAGTTCATGGAGGACAAGGCATTTGGGAGGTCCAAAGATTTGTCAGCAGATGATCAGAATGAGTAGCTAGCGGAATCTCCAAGGATTGTTCAACCAAATCAAGGATAGTGAAGCTCGAGTACAATTACTAGTACAAGCACAAGCTCAGGTGCTAAGAGTTCGTAGAGTATGGAGCAACAGATGCAACAGATCCAAGAGATGCATCAGGGAGACATGGAGGTTGATACTTCATCCTCTACAATTGGTAGCAAGAACCAACAGCCACAAAGGGATACTTAGGAGTTTGTGGGAGCTCCTAGGATGAGTAGTAGACAACGAAGACAACCAGCCAGGTATAATGACTATATGGCATTAGTTAGTCAATTGGCAGATAGTGAGCCTTCCAGCTATCAGGGGGCCGCACAGCAGCAGGTGTGGCAAGATGTGATGGTTGAGGAATATACCTCAATAGTGCATAATGATGTGTGGGAGGTTGTACCTAGACCAACAGATCGGGCAATGGTTGGATCACGCTGGATCTATAAGATCAAGCATGGTGCAGATGGTAGCATCGAGAAATACAAGGAAAGGTTTGTGGCCAAGGGGTTCTCTCAGAAGGAGGGAATTGACTATGAGGAGACATTTTCTCCAATGGCCAAGTATACTTCTATATGAGTCGTGATCTCACTTGCAGTACAGATGAGATGGTAGATCCATCAAATGGATGTCAAGACAGCGTTTCTTAATGGTAAATTATTAAAAAGAGGAGGTATACATAGAACAAATAGAGGGATTTAGGCACAATGTTAGGCACAACCCACATGCAGATTGAAGAGAGCTTTGTACGGACTCAAGCAGGCTCCCAGGGCGTGGTATGAGCGCATTGATAGATACTTGCAGGGAATGGGCTTTGTGAAGAGTGAAGTGGATGCTAACCTCTACTACTTGGTGGTTGGGGGTGAGGTTCTCATTCTTGTTCTTTATGTGGACGACTTGTTTTTAACAGGTTCACTAGGGCTCATAGAGGAAAGCAAGAGGGACCTTGCAGCAGAGTTCGAGATGAAGGATTTGGGGCTTATGCACTACTTTCTAGGCATGGAGGTATGGCAGACAGATGGAGAGATTTTCCTTGGACAAGGGAAATACTGCATCGAAATCTTGAGGAGGT
>VDFB02000003.1:562270853-562542909 GCA_007258455.2 Sequoia sempervirens | reverse complement strand
ACATTCTTGATTATAGGCTTATTCTTCGTGGAGTCCTCAAAGTTCAATGCCCTTCAAATCGCTTCTTCCAATGATGTCGGCTCGAAAGCTCTCACCAAACCACGGTAAGATTCTAATAGCCCTTCGATGAAGAGGAACATGAGTCTCATATCGGAAACATTTGGAACCATAATAGCTAGCCTTTGGAATTTTGAAACATAATCATCCACAGTCCCTTGTTGCCTTAGATGTGTTAATCATTGGAAGTATGTTTTTGGATCCCTTCGATCAAACCTCTCTATGAGCTTTTGTGTGAAATCAGCATATGTGGTGACAAGGTTAAACCCTTGTGTCACAACTCCATGATGCCACCACTCATGTGTTATCCCCTCTAGATGCAAAATGGCAATGTAATATCCCTTTTGGGATTGCCCTAAATTTTGCCCTAGACTCACAAATTTGCGGTAGTTAGGGTTACAACTTATCAACTAAATGCTTCAACAAGATATATCTTGTTTTAGGTCCTACAACCATGTTAGATAATATTGGAAATATATTTCATATGATCAAAACATAATAAACATGACTATTTCAAGACTATCTAAACTACTAGTATCCATAATGGATAGTGGAAATTTTATTCATAACAAGGTCTGGATGAGAAGCAAGATAAGTCCACCTAAAGCTATCCATCTAAGCCCAAGAGCACGAGCGTCCGACCAAGACTACCCACCTCTTGGCCCCAAGCAACAGGAATGTCCGACCAAGACTATTCCACCCCCGGAGTGGCGTGCCTAGTGGAAACACTTGTATCTACTTTTCCTATCCATGTTGTCTTGTCCATCCTTATGATTGAGACCATAGTTACGAGACTCAGACTCGGCCCAGACTCGGCTAGGGTGACTCAACTCGGCGACTCGGCGACTCGGACTCGGACTCGGCGCAGACTCAGCAAAATGAAAAAAGTTGAAAAAACCTTAGAAAATTAGAGATTTTTAAAGATTTAAAATTTGTTTCAAGCACCTTTTATTGAATACAACACAAATAAAAGCAAATTTGATCACATACACAAGTATACAATGATCACATAAGTATAAAGTACACAAATTGTAGTTGCGCTGCTGAAGGAAATAACATACTTTGATATATAAAATTAGTCAAATGTATACAAAACTCATGGAATATGAAATCCATGACATCAAATGTTCCATACAAATATGAAATATCAAAAGATTCAAAACAATAGCTATAAGTCTATCACTCTATGCCTATGGCATAGTGGAGCCAGCATCCTTCCTACGAAGGCGTCTAAAGGTCTTGGATGATGTTGCAGCTGCAACCATAGTCTCTGCCTGTGTCTGAGACCCCATACCACTCTCACCACCAGTAGCTATGTCTCCTCGTGCTCTAGCCTCCTCCTCAGCCATGGCTACAACCTCAGCCTCTCTCTCTGCCTGGTCCACCTAATCAAGGTCCTCGTCACTAAAGACTGCGTTTGTAGCCTCAATGATCCACTTAGACTGTGGATCAATCTCCTCTAAACAGATCGGGGTGTTGTCGTGGTCAAAAACCTTCCTGTATCTGAGCCGAAGGTTGTAATGAACATATACCAGGTCATTCATCCTCTCCACTGTCAATCTATTGTGCTTCTTGGAGTGTATGTGCTCAAACATACTCCAATTGCGCTCACAACTGGATGAACTGCATGGCTGGCTCAATATTCGTATGGCAACATTTTGCAGGTTCGGTGTATCAGAACCAAACATCTCCCACCATCTATCTGAGATGAGAAAAAGAAACAAAATCAATCTCATTTCAAGTTTCAAGTTCAAGTTCAGCATTTAATAATAAATTATAATATAAAAAGATGAAAATTATGGCCTTAAATATATTTTTACCTGGCATTAATGTTGTCCTACTATCTTTGCACATTTGACGTGCAAAGAAGTCTCCTTGTGCCTTAGTGAAGGCATCTATCTCGTGCACTAACTGTGTAGTAACAACGGGCAACATTCTCTCTATCGTCAAGTAGAGCCCACTAAGAATTTCTCTATCTGCACGGAGATCACGGCGGAAGTGGAAGGCCGGATTTAGGAAACATGCGGCTGCATGGATGGGCCTATGGAGTTGGTTTTGCCATCTCCTATCAATGATCTCCCAAATGGGACGATACTTATCATCAACTCCACCATAGACTAATCTAATGACCTCTTTGGCCCTATCCATGCCCTCATATATGTAGCCTATTGCGGGCTTCTCCCCATCTGCAACTCGTAGAACTAGCAAGGGCTCAATAAACTGCAAAGTGGAAACATGTTTCACAAATAAGTAAGTGTGACTGTGAACGAAAATGAACAAATAAAAGTAAGATATGATTAAAAATTAAAACATAATAAAGAATTAAATGTTACCTTCACAATCTCATCTGCTGGTGTCCAAAACCCTGCCTCATCAAATATGCAATCAGCCACAACAATCCCTGTAATGCTTGTAGAAAAGGATGAGGAAGACCACTCCTCACCAGCAAACATGCGCCTCAAAGGTGCCTTTGACCAAATCAAGGATTGCAACATGATAAAATTTGATGCAAACCGAGTGATGCCAGGACGAGACAACTCCCTCAACCCTGTGTATTGCCTCATAAGGTTAAGCACCCATGCATGATTGTAAACAAATTTGCAAATGTTTCTTGCTGATTCCATACATGTTTTTATCCATGGGAGCTTGCCAAGATCCTCCATCATGAGGTCAATGCAATGGGCGGCACATGCAGTCCAAAATATAGTTGGGTGCCTCTCCATCAATAATCTACCAGCAGCAACATAATTTGCTGCATTATTTGTCACCACTTGCACTACATTTTCTTCCCCCACATCGGCTATCACCTCCTCTATAGCCTCACATAGGTATGTGGCATTTTTGAATTGGGCGGAAGCATCAATGGACTTTATGAAGACATGTCACCTGAAAAAATAAGCAAAACCAAATTACCAATTATTCAATAAATTAAAAACATAAATCAGCCTTATTAAATTATTAATCACTAAATCAAATTCAAATATCAATGTATTAAGGTAAGTACAATTACCTCCAGAGGAAACTAGGAAGTTCAACAGCGTCCTATTTCTCCTATCGGTCCAACCATCAGTCATGATGGTGCAACCAATCCTCCTCCATTGCACACGCTGCTCCTCTAATTGTGCTTTCACATCCGCCACCTTTTGAGTCAAAAGTGGGCCCTTTAATTCATCTCCGCTGGGGGCTTTGAACCCCGCCCCACATATGGTTATTGCATCAACCATGTTTTGCCAAAAAGGAGACCTAAAACATGTCATAAAATGAAAAGATTTAAGTTTTTAACTTTAAATTTGAATTCGATAGTGAGATACATCTAAATTCTAAAACAATAAAATTTAAATATAAATTTTAAAACAATTAAATGAAAAAAGAATTACCTGGCTACATGGAAGGGAATGGTGCAATAGTACCAAAAGTCTGCAATTGTTTTTTTTGCTGCATCGTGTGCATCCTTGTTCCAACCCATGCTCTCAAGCGACGGTTGGGAACCAGGAGTAGTGCGTGGTACAAAATATGAGTCCACCCTAGATTTACGAACTCTAGGGCCAATGCTAATACTGCCACTACCATTAGCAGTAGCAGCGCCACCAACACTAGGAGTACGCATAGGAATAGATGGTGCAGAAGCACAAGCACTAGCACTAGGACAGTATGGAGGCATGGAAGAAGCACCTCCAACAGCACCAAGTCCCTCTCCAACTCCAACACTCGCCAACTCCTCCCTCTGTCTCTTTCTAACTTCTTTTTGCATTTCAAAATTTTCTAATTGCACCTGCACTTCACAAACAGCCTCAATAGGTGCTAGGGTGCAGCCCACTGCATCATGGATGGGTATGCGTGCAATGTGGTATTTCAATCTATTTATGCCTCCATGATATATTGTTTTGCAGTAGTTACATTTTGTTTCTCCTCTTTTCATTCCGGGAAAATTTTCACAATGTTTCCAAGCAGGGTCTTTTCTGACTGGGGTTTGAGACATTGTGAAAATAATAATATGGTTTGATTTGCAAATGAATGTGGCTGCAATAACAAGTAGGTTTTGTAAAATTATTTAAGTTGCAAGTAGGGTTTGTAAATAAAAATGCAAACTATAATAATTTAAAAACAATGATTTTACAAATTACAATGAATTATTTGTTAAAAAAACACAAAAAACACCATTAAAATCAAACTTACCTCTTAGATTTGGCTTGGAATGCAATGCAAACTCCTCCCAATCACTAGCAATGAACTTTCAATGCACCTCCTTAGCATTATGAAGCTTCCCAAATGATATATGACCTTGCTTTTGTTTTAAACAATTTGTTGGTTGCCCTCTCTTCTCCTCCTATTTTTCTTCACAACTCTCTCTTCTCCTTCTATTTTGCCAAAAGAGTGAAATGAGGTTGCTTTTAGGGTTGGAGAGAACATATAGAACAAAAAAAAAACTAACTTAAACTTTTAATTATATGTTTTTTAAGTGTCTTAAGAGCTTGCTGCCGCGGCCGGGTCCCAAGCTCGGGACTCGCCCAGACCCGGCGAGTCTGGCGAGTCTGGCGAGTCCGACGAGTCCAGCTCTAGACTCGGCGGGTCCGAGTCCCAGGCTCCCCAGACTCGGCCAGACTAGCTCGGCCCAGGACTCGCCGAGTCTGGGCGAGTCTGGGCGAGTCTCATTACAATGATTGAGACTCCTTGAATCCGTCCTAACAATCAATCATAATGTGGCTTGATAGGAAAGCCCTGAGAGGGTTGCCTATAAACTACTCAACCCAACTAAGCCCAAGAGCACGAGCGTCCGACCAAGACTACCTATCTCTTGGCCCCAAGCGGCAGGAACGTCTGACCAAGACTATTCCACCCTCGGAGTGGCATACTTAGCATGGGAGGCCTGTAAACACCATCTAAGCCCAAGAGCATGAGCGTCCGACCAAGACTACCCACCTCTTGGCCCCAAGTGGCAGGAACGTCTGACCAAGACTATTCCACCCTTGGAGTGGCATACTTAGCATGGAAGGCCTATAAACGGCATCCTCCTAACTTGCTTCCTTCAACCTTATATTTGATTGATCATAGGATACGGACATACATAAATATATAGGTACAATCTATTCATGTTTATATTGAAGAGTCATTATTACTTATAAAGATCAATAATTGCTGCAAGCATCATTATTGGGTTATCATAAATCATGTATACATACATACATACATACATACATATAAGCAATGTTATAAGAATCAATAGTACATGCATAATGTTATTATTCCAAAATGACATTAATAAATGACATCCACTAGATAAGTATTATTATGTAAAAACTGTATTTATCAATCATCAATATTGTATCTATTAATCATAATATATTTAAATATATTTATCACTTTTCAAATATTAATATCTACATTAATATCTTTATCAATATCAAATATTAATATATTTATCAAATATTAATATATTTATCAAATATTTATCAATTATCAATTCCAATATATTTGTCAATCATTAATACCTACATTCATAATATATTTAATAGATATTGTTTTCTAAATATATAAAATCTCTATCAACTTCCTATTTAAATTTAGGAAACAACTTACCTTTGGTTCGATCTGCCTCAGCCCTGATGATTATTGCTGATTGAGCTTTATTATCTTGTTGATTGATAAGCTCATAATATTCTGTTCTTCTCCCTTTATCCCACTCCATGTTTCTAGCAGAATCATATCTCATAACATCCTAAACATTACCCAAAGGTATGTAGCCTATACCCAACGGTACCCTGGGCTGTGAATATTCTTAATCCTTTTTTAGGCTAATTCCCCCACACTTATATGCCTAGGGATATCCTTAAATATCCCCAATCAAGTGAGAGTTGTGTTGTACCCCAAAATTAAAATTTTTGCTACACTTAGACATTTTGAATAAATGAGTAAAAAGTCTTGTTAAACTTGTCAAAAAGGTCAAAATTTGGGTATGCGTGTCTTGCATGAGGGGTAAAAACTCAAAATTTCCAAAGTCTGACAATCTGGGTCTACTCAGAGCGACCTAATCTACAAAACCCAGATCTCAGTTTTTCATCCCTACTTTTTAGGAAAATTGCTATTTTTAGAAATTTTCTAAAAATAGTAACTTTTCTGGGTTTCTTTCAAAACGGATATTGGCAAAACTTTCTAAAAATAGAAAGTTGGTCCGTTAGGGTCCAAATTGATTTTGATTGGCTCAAAATACTTCCATATTAGGTTGGTGCAATCAGAATCAAGAAAAGATCAGTTTTGCCCTAGTGGGTCTAATCTATGGAGGTCAGTCAGTTGCCAGAGGCCAGATTCAACACGCAAGCACTAAACAGAAGATGGGATGGTGAACATGCACGAAGAACGAAGAATGAAGGTGAAATCTGCAAAAATTTGACTGTCTACTTGACATGGGCGACCCGAGAGGAGATAGGCGCCCATCTTATGATGGAATCAGGGTTCGAGTTCCCATGCATTGTTGTTCAGAATCCTCCCAGCTCCGCAGTGAATCCAGCAGTGTAGTCAACGGATCATCCAGTCACCCGGAATTCGAGGTCAAACAGGGAAGTTTCAAATAGAAGACAAAATGAAAATCATGAAAATGTTACGAAAAATATTCTAAATCTGGAGCAAATGGGAGCCCCTGGAAGAGAAAGGCTCTGATAATTTCGAAGGCCCAAACGGATGATTTTTCTAGTGAAGCCTCCAAGATGACTTCCTCATAATTGATCATGCTTTCCAACGAGACCATTAGCACATCAATCGGAGTTGGCAATCACCAGATGCAGCAAGCAAAAAAGAGGGTCTAACATGAGCCAAAGTTAAAAGCAAGAAGAAAATACAAAAAAACGGCTAACTCTGGTGAAGTTGGGCGCCCCAACTTGCCAAGGGCGCCCAAGCTTTTGGTGCCTCAAATTCAACTTTCTGACAAAGTGACCTCCAAGAGACCCCTTTTGGAATCTTCTCAGCTCCGCGATGAGCCCAACCATCAGTCAATCAGACGCCCGGATCATCAGATCTGACAAGATCATCTAGAGAAGAGTTGATGAAGAAATAATGAAAAATATTCTAAGTCTGGTCAAAATGGGAGCCTCTGAAGGGAAAGGGCTCCCAAGATTTTGAGGTCTAAAACGATGGAATTTGTCAACACAGCCTCCAAGATCACCTTGTCAGATTCAATCGAACTATCCAAAGAAGCTGACGGTCAGTCAATTGGATCAGTGTAACTCCCGGAATCGAGATTTCATCAGAAGATCAAAGGGGGAATGAAGAACTTGAAAATCATGCAAAAGTGGCTAACACTATGAAAGTTCAGAGCCCCTGGAGGAAATAGGCTCCCATGAATTTGAAGGTCAAAACGAAGTTTTTAGCCAGAAGTGCCTCTAGGGTGACCTTCTCAGAATCAGTTAGGCATTGTGATGAATCATCCAACTCATTCATTGGATCCATCTGGAAGTCGGAGATCAGGGTGAAAGTAGGGGTTCAAAATTGTGAAAAGTTGAAAAAACCCAAAAAATGGTTAAGTCTGAGGGAAGTTGGCGCCCCAAGCCAAGAAGGGTGCCCAACTTGTCATGACTTAGCCAAATTTTCAAAAGTTTCAAAATTTCAAGATGAAGAGAATGTCCAAGTTCATCGAACCAGAAGATTTTAGGGTTTCGAGGATTAAAGCAAAAGAAAGCAAACCTATTTCAAACCCTAAGTCTATTTAATACATCTCTTCAATGCAATTTTCGTCATTATTGCAGGTGGTGTCCAAAGGAAAAGAGTGGAGCAGCAAATTTGAAGTTTTATTTCAAGATCCAAGAACTCAAGGTTGCTGATTTTCATCAATTATTTTCAAAGCAGCAACATAAGACCTTGTTTTTTCATGCTTTTTCATCTAGAAGGTCAAATTTTTGAAGGAGAAGGTCAAAGATTTCAATTTTCAACCATCTGGGTTTCTTCATCTCATTCTTCTGAAGAATTTTTGAGGAAATTTATCAAGTTGCAGCAGCTGCTTTTTCCTTGCATGTTAGTGAAATCTTCAGAGTTTGCAAATTTTGATCATCTAAGTCCTCTTGAAACAGTCTTCTGAAGAAAACCCAGATCTTAGCTTTTTTTAAGCAAATTTCAAGATTCTAGGGTTTGCTGCTTTTTCCATCAACCATTAGTATTTTTCAAATCTGATCAACTGGGTTCATTCCAAATTATATTCTAAACAAAACCCAGGTGCCAGCTTTTTCGGTGAAAAATTGAAGAAATTAGGGTTTGTTGCTTTTTCAGTCTAAATTCAAAATTTTCAAAAACGGACGATCTGGGTTGTCTTGCAATGAAATTTTGAGTAAAACCCATATCTCAGAAAAATTTCCAAAATTTGTTCGTTGGAGGAAGAAAAACCAGCATTCTAAAAATAGTAAGTTTCTCAAAACTTGTCTGAACCTAGGTGAGTTTACAATCATTTTTCAAGATTTTCAAAATGGAATACACTCCCAATGATCTTAAGACCAAATCAGCTCTCTACCATGTCTTCATCAAAACAGTTGAGACGAACTTGCATCACATCTAGCCGGTGTTTGATCTACGTGCTTTGGAGAGCGCAGGCAACACTACAATTAGAAACCTGGGACACTCTGGACTCCTCGCAGCAGCATCTATTCCTATATCAGTCCAGAGTATCAAATTTGTAATCACTTGCATCAAGCATTACAATCCGGCGACACGGGAGATCCAGTCAGTGGATGGCAGATTGATTTGCAATTTGAAACCTGACATGATCGAGAAATGCTTTTCCATTCCCCCTTGGCCTGAAAGCATCACTATCTCTAAGGGAAAATGTGAAAGGATGTGGGAAATGCACAAGGATAAGTATAGTAAGAAGATGGTTCCTACATCAAGCTTGATGAAGTGCAAACTCAATTTTAGAGTGTTGTTCACGGCTGTGATAGCAACAATACAGTTGGTGGCAGAATGAATCACCTTGCCATGATGTCAGCAAGATTTGAAAAAGTGGCCAATGAGGTCGAAGATTCCTGAGATCAATTGCAAATGAAGAAGATATCTTGGAAAAATGCAACTTTGCTATTGATGGGATAGATGCACCCAATCGGGACATAGTTTCCTGCTTTTTAGCGAATGTCATTGAGATTTAAAGCGGCTTTCATCTAGAAGCTTTCTTTCTTCTTTCTTTCTATTCTTAGAACAATTTTATCCATTCTTTGAAGAAGAGAAAGAAGATAAATTGTAATTGTTGGCATTTCCTGCTTTTCCTGCTTTGTTAGGTGTTAAATGTTATCTTCTTTTTAGATTTAGAAATAAAGCTTGCTTGCTGAGCAAGCCCTAGTTGTAAAAGCAAGGAGATTTTAGGGTTCCCTACTCCTCTGCTTGCCTATAAATAAGAGCCTTTGCTCATTATTTTCTGGAAACGGTTATTGTGATAGCAAATTGCAAGTTTGTAATGCAGCAAGTTGTTATTCAGTGTCAGTTTAATTGTGTTTATGATAGTGAATTGCTGAGTCTCTTTTAGCCAGCAAGTAGTTGTCCTAATTGTTGTTCCCTTTGTGTAAGAACAAGTTTGCAAGCCTCTTTAGCTGCAAGTTCTTGTTCCGTGCATGTGTTTAGTGTAATCTTTGTTCCAGAAGTTTGAGAAATAAAGTCTTGAGCCTCCTTTGCCTTGATATAATGTCTCAAGTTTCCGTTATTTGTGTTATGCTTATATGATCTTTAATTTCAACTTGCATTGAAAGTAAGTAGATGTGTGTTGGAAAGAGGGTTTATTTAAGTATTTTGTCAAAGAATCAAACCTTGTTTATTTCTAATTCTCTTGCTCTGCGTTTACTTGAGAAATTAGAAACGTCTTTAGCGTAGGTTAGTCGTAGTTGAAATTCCTTAGACAGAAAATCTCAGCTATGGCGCTTGAGTTTTATAAACCTTGTGCTCTTAGTGATCAAAAAGATAGGCAACTTAGTTTTAGTTTACTTTCTTAAACACCATCAACAAGAGGGAGCTTCCCCTCCTAATTTGAAGAGCAATTTATCTGTGCATAGCTATCCATTTCAAATCCGCATTCCAGAGGTGCGAATTTAAACGCCAACAAGCTGCACCTCTTTGTAATAGTGGTGTCTTTTGAAACAATCGTGTCTTCTAGAAATAGTTGTCTTGTCAAACAATGAGTAATTGCTGCTTTTAGAAAATGTGATGCCTTGCTTAATTTGGTTCTAAGATTTATATTAGAAATAAATATTTCTATATTAATATTTATTCATTTATCTCAGATATGATATTATTAGTATTTATTCATTATTTTTGTGAAAATAATATTAATCAGTTCAGTCTTGTGATGTTATGATAATGATTTTATGATTGTAATGTTATCTATAATTATAATTATAATATTAAATTGCAATCTCTCACATTTATATTTTAATATTTATTTGACCTTTCATTAATTATGATGATAGTATGATAATTATAACATTATTCAGGATAATCAAAATTATAATGATATTTGGATTATAATGTATATATTTGTGTTAAAAACTTGGGGACATGACAGGAAAACTTTACTGCTTCATCTTCGGGCATGGGGCTGAGTGAGAAGTATGTGTCTAGCTTGAGTACCCATGCTCATGCAGTCACTTTTCCCAAGCCATCAAAAGTTGGAAGAGTCAATTTACTCACCCTATGCTGCAGATCTCTGTTGGAATAAAATGTTGATTGTCCTCCTTTTTTGATCCATTCCTCGCATTGTGAAACTGAATGAATGAGATCCGGCTTCTCACATCAGGATCAATCTGCGCATAGGCATCTACACTTGCATTCACATCACCTTCAACAAGTCTCTGCTCTTCTCCTCCATTGTTAGGTCCATTCTTGGGCAAAAATGAGGGTTGTGTGGGGCAGGTGGCCTTATTGCTCTGAGTTTCAAAACCATTTTGATTGGATTGGCTACCTTCTGGACCATTATTTGGTGCAGATCTAAAGGTGTTGGTCATGGTGTTCATGGTCTGCATCATCATGCTCATCATTTGGGATGTTTGTTCTTGTTGTTTGGCCATTTGCTCCTACATTTGAGCCATTTTCCCTAGGGAGGTCTCCCATTGCTCATCCCTATCAGCCATCTTCTTACCTCTGCTTCCTATTTCGGATGACTCAGCTTCTACCTTCCTTCTTTCCCTCTCAATGGCATGCTGCTCTCATAGACTTAGTTGCATAAAGTACCCTTAGGTTGGCAGGGTCTAAGGCTCTGATACCACTGTAATGTAACTGATTCTAATTGCTCAATGTAAATAAAATTCTGAAATAGAAATACTCAGCACAGACCTGGAAGAATGTCACACAGGAAAAACTAGTTCATATTTCTGTGAAATGCAATAACAACAACCAGGAAATGTATCACACTTAAGATTGATTTGATATTCAACTCAGTTGGTACACCTGATCTAGCAGAATTGTTTGATTACAATTACAAACCAGATCAATGGATCCACACCTTTCACCCATTCGTCCTTGAAATCCATGCTGGTGCTAGTCAATTCTCTCAGATGGCCTTGCCCAACGAATGCGTGATGATCAATAATGAATCGCAAGTGGTCAAAGAGGTCGTCGATCTGAAGGATTATGGCACTAGTAGTATACTGGGAGATATGGTGAATGTATGCAAACTTGTCCGTCGTGGTGTAAGATTCCTGAACTGGTATATATATATATATCGTTCAATGCCAATTTGGGATGGTGGAATGGAAACCCGTGATGATTCCAGATAGCTACCGCAATGTCCACCCGCAACTCACTTCAATCCCAGACCCGTGCGTACTTTGTATGGTAGCAAAGTTGTGAACAGGTAACCGAATGATCCCAAGTTGAGGAGTATGGAAGATCGTGGCTAAAGCTAGGGGCTCGGCCACGTTGGTCATGAGCAATCGCCTCCTCTAGACTTTGTCCTCCTGTGTTGACCCTGCGAATTGTAATATGATTGATTAGGATGAGAGTGAAATACTTAATGAACTAAGTCACAGTTCCGGAAGGGTTTTCGTCCTACCAAATCATTGCCAGGTACGCAATCAACTCTCCATGACTCAATTCAATGATCCAAAAAATAGCAGCAAGCAACCTTAAATACTCATCAAATTGCCAACTCAAGGAAGTCAGCTAGGAAAATTCAAATATTATTCTAGGCGCCAACCATGAAAGGGGTCGGCCAGATGGATATTAAATTTAAATGTTATTTTTAATAATTTAAATTCATTATTATTTAAATATTTAATATTATATTTAATTATTATAAGTAGCATTTAAAAACACTTTTATAACTTCCCTCCAAAATTAATTCAATCTATTCGGGGACATGACACATGATAGAGACCAACTTAACACATAGACAACATTTTTACTCTTGATTTAGTTTAGCCAAATTATTACACCAAAGGGGACACAAATTGGGATGACACTTTCACAAATAAGACTGAAGTTTTAACCATGGGCATAAAATAGGAATCTAGATATAGGCTGCAACAAGAACCACATTCCTTAGTCACCTGAAAAAATGATTAGCATGGCCTAGCCAATCATCTAATACCATGTTAGAGATTAGGATCTTAGGCAACTAATCATTTAAATACATAAACAAGAAATAGAAATGAGAACCAAATGAAATGAAAATGTACACAACACACATGATTTACAGTGGGGAAAACCTTTTGGTAAAAACCCCAGAAAGCATCATTTAATGTTGAGGAAACTTACATCAAGTCTAAACAATTGCAGAAACAACAAGAATGGCTTTATTGTATCCTTTCCTTCCTTTCTTCCTCAGAAGATCTTACAAATCCAAGCATTATACAAATGCATACCTCTTATGTTCTACAAGTGCCTTGCATACACAACGGTGTGATATCAATCACAATATGATATGCCTTTTTTAGGGGTGGGTTTAGATCACAGCCTTTCACCTTATAACCAATAGTTTATTTACTTTAAAATCGCCCCTAAATAATATGACCAAGCCACATTATTACATTATAAGGCTAAACCTTACAATATTATAAGGTCACTTAAGTTAAATATGGATCTCTAATAAATATTATGCTCTAAAATGTGTTAATACACAGAAGCCTTTTAAAAGTCTTGGTTCTCCAATGTTCTCACTTGAATAAATTCATTGAAAAAGGAGAGAATGCATTTCACTTAACTATGTGTACAAAATCACAGATACATGCATTATCAGATTTCTATATTATACTTTAGGTTTATATCTTCATCCTCCTTGACAATGTACTGAGATGTATAAGTGTTTGGAAAATTTACTGGAAAAAAGTGCACCAGTTGAATATCTTTAGATTTTCTTTGAAAAAAACCACATAATTTGAGAATAGATTGTCACCAATGTTTGCTGTGGTGTTGATGCCCATATTGTTTTTTAAATCTTTTCATAGCCTTCAGAATCCTCTGTTTGGCATGTCCATTTATTTGCTTCTCTTTGTTAAATGTGTTTTAATGTTTTCTTTTTAGTATATTACAATGGGGCGAGGATCGACGAATGGATAAGATGCGCAATGACTTGAAGAAGTTAGCTATATTCTGGAGCTTGCAGGTGTTTCTCAGGATATGTCTGCTTTTATAATCTTCTGTAGCAGTATTGTTCAATTCATTTTTCTGAAAACAAAAAATTTTCTCAAGAAACAACATTTGCAAAGCCATCAAAGAATACATAATGTGAACTTATCTTTTGTAATAGGCAATATGGGTTTGGACTGTAAGTTTGCCGGTCACATTGGCCAATGCAAGCAATCGAAACCCCAGCATCCAGGCCCGGGATATCATTGGGTGGATCATGTATGTTGCTGGTTTACTAATAGAGGCAATATCAGATCAGCAGAAACTCCAATTCAAACAGGACTCAACAAATAAGGGAAAGTGGTGCAATATAGGCTTGTGGAAGTGGTCTCGCCATCCAAATTACTTTGGCGAGGTACGTTAGTAAATAAATGTAAAAAAAGATATAATTTTCTGTTGTATGGTTTCATGATCTGGGAATTCCCTTTCAACGCACTTGTTCAGATATTACTATGGTGGGGAGTATTTGTAGCTTCATTGGCTGTACTTGGGAGCTCTAAGTGGGTAGCAATTATTGGCCCAATTTTCATCACAGTCCTGCTACTCTTTCTGAGTGGCATACCATTGCTTGAGGTAACTTTTTGAGTAATTTAAATGATCAATATCTTTGCATGTAGTAATGGATTAGACATAATTCTCAGAAATATTTAAATGAAAATATTTCACATGGTTACGTATTTGTGTTTCTATTATGGTGATTTCAGTATTCAGCAGATGAGAAATTTGGTGGCTTGGCCGAGTACCGAGATTACAAAAGGATAACTAGGTAATTTTCCACAAGTTCTTGTACTAGCAGCATCTTTGTTCAACTTTTCCTATATGAATATATCTCTGTCTACCAAATTAGCATTTCACTATTTAATTAAATTTGACTAGTTGGTTGTAGACTAGGAATAAATTCATCACTATAATTCTGGTCTGTCTGTCAAACCATGTTTATTTTTTTAGTCTCTTGAAGTGTTTCTCCAGTCTTTCTTTAGCAGGTAAAATTATGGAATGTACTAAATCATTCTTTGGTTTCTGAATAAAAATGGAATGCTCAAATTGATCAAGTTTGGAAGTTCCCTTGCTTGAGGTTTTCCTTAGTTGGCATAATCCAGTTTGGTAATTCTATGTGATGTTGTTGTAATTGCAGTCCATTACTTCTGCTTCCGCCAGCAGTTTATGCAAAACTGCCAACACTGTTCAAACAAGTTTTTCTTTTTGAGTTTCCCATATACAGCCGAAAGCTGTCTGCTGAGACGACATCTCATTAAAAGGAAGAAAAATCCCTATGTGCTCTATGCTCATAGCTTGTACAATGCTTTGTTGTAGATCACTTTGTCTTTACAATTATCTTCATGAGCAGCCTGTAAAAAATAATTTGGTGATGTTCAGGATCTTCAACATTTGTGTCATTTGTTTGATGGCAGAAAATCTGTAGCGATATTCTTTTAATGGGATGAATTCTAATGCAAGATTTAAATTTTAAAAGTAATAAAATTACATTGCATATAGGTATAATATGGGAATGTGTTTGTTTATTTTGAATTAGAACTGACATAATACCATGGACTCTAGACTACATTAAGATATTAAAAATGAGTAGAAAAGTGCCTGCTCTTCCCCTAGAAATAGCACGACAATCAGAAAATAGGTTACAGTGTAAGAATTCATGCAAACCTACTCAAAGTCTACAGATATATGGAAGTATCAAAATATTTTTTTAGTATTTCTGTACTGGAAACTGGGCTCTTTAAGGACATGTTATATGCATGTTTCGAACCTAAGAAGCTGGATTTACTTAAAGACAGGCAAAACATTTATGGGGTCCTGTTCCAGTCTTGTATGCATATGGGTGTGCCCTGGTTATGACTCTTAAATGCTCCTTGTCAAGGCCATACCTGGGGTTCTACAGCCCACATTTATAAACAAATTACAATGAAATGTATGAAACCATAAAACTAGCTTATCTATCTTATTGCATAATCTATATAGGAAACACCGAAATATATCAACTTGTTTGAATCCATTTTAGAAATTTGATTGTTGTGTGTTGTGTGTTTATCGTAATGGATTCTTTAGTTGCACAATAATATAATATCATTGGCTTATCTTATAGGAATGTACAACACTGCAACATGTGTATGATATTGATTATAACCGAGGAGAAGAAATATTTTCTAAACATGAGGACATTATATTGAATGGATAAGTATATAATTTATATTAGTTGTATTATAAGGCTTGTAGCCTATGATTTATCTTAAAACCCTAACCCTAACCCTACCCTTATTGAAATTCAATCATAATTGAACTATATCCCTAGCGGTAACCCTAACCTATTGAAGTTCAACCCTAATTGAACCTAAACACTAACCCTAACAAGAATTCTAACTGTAACCCTAATTAAACCCTAAACTTAAACTTAAATTAAACCAAATCCCTAATCCTAACCCATTGAAGTTCAACCTTAATTGAACCTAAACGCTAACCCTGACCTTATTCTTAACTGTAACCCTAATTAAACCCTAAACTTAATCCTAAATGAACCCTAAACCTAACATTACTTTAACCCTAATTGTAATTGAATATAATCCTAACCTTAGTTGAACCCTAAACCCTGGTGAATATAAAAGCAACCATAAACCTAATTGTTCTAGTGAATCTTATACTTGTTGCCTCATTTGCTTGGCTTTGTAACTCCTGAGATCCTAATTGAATTCTAACCCCAACCTAAGCCCTAACCCCAAACTTTTATCTTGGAACCCTTACCTAATTGAGACATCAATTTGCAGACCTAAAAGCACCTTCATTGAGATCTTAGCCTCAATTTAAATCCTGTCCTAACGCTAATTAATGTGTGGTATAATTGGATCTGTACTAACCCTGGTTGAGCCTGGTCTGGTGGATCCCTAACCCTGGTGAATTACCAATCCTTAAACCCTAGCTGTGACTACTCAATTTAACTCTATTTCAGGCGATAATTCTAACTCTGTTACTAATCCCAGACCACAATAGCTCAGGACTGGTGTAAAGCTATGTGTGCTAGGCTGACCTGGCCCTGGCCGCCAATTTAAAAACTGACCCTGGACCGCCCTAATCTGGCATAGCTGAGCCCTGGGTGTGCTCTGGTTGGATTCATGACCCTAATTCCAGCCTAATCCTAGCCTAAGCATTTTGCCCCAAACTTTGTCTATAGCCAGTAGTTTGGAACCCTACGGCGGCCTAGCCTGGTGCACTACCTATTACCTTCTTCAGCTAGCATATTTCGTGATTCTCTGGTGGATCTAATTGGAAACTAGTACAATTTGATCCTAGCCCTATTTACTACTCCTAGAATTGTGCTTTATCTAATTAATCGGTAATTACAGCTCATTGTCACTCCTAAATACAGCACTCAATCTTAGAGCCCTAACTTAGAAACTTTATGTAGAGATTCTTGTGGATCTAACCTAATTTGTTGATCTAATCTAATCCTTAATCCAATTTTAAATAATAAAAAAATAAATAATAATAAACATATAGTTCTTTTAAATTATACTTGATTAAATTCAAATGAAAATATGAAAATTGTAATTATATTATTTTTTTAAGACCGTCAATTGGACAATATATTATTTTAAAAACTTATTTTTATATGTATTAATATTTTTTTAATATTTTATTTGTATTAATTTTATAATTTTAAATTGATTTTAGATGGGCACTTATTATGAAATAATTTTATATTAGATGTGTATTCAAGTTGTTATACTTTTGTACTATTAAATCTTTAGTAAAACCTTAAGTTTATAATATTTCTATTCATATATATATATATATATATTAATTTTGATAAATAGAATATTAAACTGATTTTTTCATTTTAGAGCATTTCCAAATTTTTCCAAAAATATTGTTTTTTAGTGTTTTTAATATATTAATTCGAGAAACATATTTTTTATCCCATGTAATAATAAATTTAGAATATTTGACTTTTTTATTTAATTTTCATTTTTTTATTTTAAATGAATTAATTTATTTAGAATTTTTAAAAAGACAATTTTTTTTGTCTTTTATAATTTTATTTCTACTATTTCTAATATTAAAAGGAATGTTTTACAATGGGTGTCAAAGATATTTTCATCTTTTTTAAAGATTTTTTATATTTTTTTATGTTTTAAAATGTAATAATGAAACCTTATATATACAATATAGTAATTTAAAGTTTGTTTTCTGTTCTTTATCTTATAAATTTTATAAACTTCTTTTATGTGTAGTTCTTTATAAATAATTATTATTTTTATTGAAAAAGGTTACTTAAATAAATCTCAAGAGATATGTTGTTTTCAAAAGATTTTGATTTTTTTTTTAATTTTAAGTATATTAACTTAGAAACAAACTTAAATGAAATAATAAATTTAGAATATTTGTTTTAGATTTAAGTTTTTAAATTTTAGAAGTTTCTTTTTACGTCTAATAATTTAAAATATATTTTTTATACTTACCTCTTTGAACATATTTGTTTCATACTTTATATTTGTTCTCTTTATCTTTTATTTAAAATAGCAACTTTTTTTATGTACAATAGAAATTGGCTTTCATTGTAAACACCTATCCCTGTAAATATAATAATTCATTGTAAACACCTATCCCTGTAAATATAATAATTTCTCCAATCCTTAAAAGCAACTAAACCAATTACACTTACACCACTCGCTAATTTGTATGTTTCATGCAAATGATTGCTATTTCTTATATTTTATGTCTGTTTTGTATGGCTGCAACCCAACCCAGGTTTTAGAAAGTCAGTAAACATGCATATACTCAAACCCCAAACCTGTACTGGAACCTGAACTCAAACCAGCAACTTAGTTTTGAACCTCTCATGATGTCCTTTGTCTGATGGTCACCATTTTGAGGCCTTGGGCCTTTTGCGTTTGACCTGTTTTGAATATGACAACGTATTGTTAGCATCCTACCTGTTAACCATATAATAGATGAGCCATACTTGTTTATCTTATAATATGAGGTGACAATTGTTTCACCTTCAAGCAATTATTTCTGGTATTATCCCACTTGTGATCATTTCTCTCTGTGATACCATTACTGTTTCATGATAGGATCAATAATCAGTTGCAAGGGCTTGCACATTTGCAATGTTAATAGCATAAAGTTATCAGTCTTAACCAACCAATAACTGTTAAACTAGGCTCTTCCCTTTCCTTTTAATAAAGTGACATTATAAAATATCTTTAAATATTTTCTTAGCGTCACTTTATAACAACACTTTAATCTAATTATTTAATATTATCCTTTTAAATATACTTTTTGTCAGGCAATATCAAATAATCAAATTAATTAATTAAATTAATTTCTGTGATGGCGAGTCAAGAATGGGGACATTACACAAGGGCAGGCATTTCAGTGACAGATCTTAAGAAGTTGTGAACATGTCCACTTCTTCATTCTATTCTCTAGTACATCTTCAATGTCTATGGTACAAATAACTACTTTATTTTAATCAGTAAAACAAAGAAAAACCAAGGCATTAGCTTGCCAAAAAAAGAGTAACTTGTGCTGGGATTCTGTGTTTTAAGTTCAGTTATAGACACTATCTATTCACTCCCCTGCTACTATTACGGCCCTAAACAATTCGAGCAACCTGAATTCTAAGCTTGCAGCAGCAGTATTGCTGACTAACTTGTGCTGGGATTCTGTGTTTTAAGTTCAGTTATAGACACTATCTATTCACTCCCCTGCTACTATTACGGCCCTAAACAATTCGAGCAACCTGAATTCTAAGCTTGCAGCAGCAGTATTGCTGACTAACTTGTGCTGGGATTCTGTGTTTTAAGTTCAGTTATAGACACTATCTATTCACTCCCCTGCTACTATTACGGCCCTAAACAATTCGAGCAACTTGAATTATAAGCTTGCAGCAGCAGTATTGCTGACTACACAAGCTTCAAATTCAAAGACAAAATGAGCTCAGCCGATCAGTAAACAGCCTTAGGCTAAATCTGTTTAAGAAAAAGACATTTGAGGGGCTTCAAGTAAACGTGCTGACTACAGTTTAACGCCATTAGATAAACAATAATGAAAAATGGCATAAGGCCTAAGTAGGCCAGCCCACCATATGTATTTTGTCCTATGGAATATGATGCTTATGAAGTATCACAGCTTTCTGAAAACACGGGTAATATATCCCAGCTTGTAATCAATAATCATCCTTCAAAATCTAACCATTGTGGTTGCCTTGTGTTAATACTTAGTTAAATACTGTATTGCACAGAACTTGGAAATAGGTATAGTTTACTAAACAGAAGTTTCTTTTGAAACGCATGTACCCAACCCCCCTTGGAAATGGGAAATTGGTAAGGAAACAAAGGAAGAAATACATTAAATTAATTTTCAAAAATGACCAATAAGTCAATGTAAAGAAAGAATGAAATAAATTATATTAATTTTCTTGAAGCTGAGGTGAATACAAAACATTGATTATTATTATGTTAAGGACATGTCTATATGGATGGGACGATCGAAGGAAATTACATTTTCTTGTTCTACAACATCACCTACCTGTCTGCTGAAACAGGGTACTGAGAACAGTTTCTGCAAGTGGTAAACACTTCTAAAACACCATTTCAAGATTTAGGCAAGCAGGGAAACATGCAAATATATATATATATATATATATATATATATATATATATATATATATTCAATCCGTGAATGTTCTTAAAATACGAAAAACATTGAACAATTGAAGAAATATTTTACAGAATTAAAATATATGAATACACATGAATGGCAATGGGAGTGCAAAACTAACAATTATCTTATATATAAGAATTCAGAAATTGATTACATCATTACTAAAAAACTAAGCTATTAGGCCCATGTCTTCTAGGCCCTACAGTAAAAAAGGGTCTCTCATCAAATTCAATATAGTATTACATTTAATATCTGGCAGTCTCATGGGTATAAGAGCTAACTGGCATATTAAAACCTGTAAAAGATTGTACACTGTAAATTGTTTTTCGTCCACATCCCAGTCTGTTGCGTCTCCTGATTAATAATAATCGTTCTTCTGTGAGTTGCTGTGAAGATTAAAGTTGGAGACAACACATTTTGCTTTCTTCAAAGCCACATCTTATACTATACTAACTGTATAAACGAATGTGAAAAATTAGAGACCTAAGCAATCATGGAGACTTGTTTTTTTTATTTTCATCGTTTGTTTGTGCTAGTTTTCATTGTCTTTCTTCTATTTTGGTTGTTTCTTGAGTCCCATTCAATATAGCATATTCAAATTTCACTCAAGCTTTTTGGTATCAACGACAGTTTTTCAGGATAGAAATGTTACAAAATGCTTCCCTGTTGTTCCCGTTTCATGGAATGTTTGGGACTCGTTTAGTATTTTTTTTTTTGCGTCTGTTTCTATGTTGGAAACATTTTGACATATAAATATGCATAGCGAGGGAGGGGGCAGGCATTTTGGTGACAAATCTAAAGTATGCGTGGATGTGTCCATTGTCAACTGTCATTTTATTCCCTGTTACATTTTCGATATCTCTATGATACAAACGAATTTTAATAATTGGTAAAGTAAAGGTTAAATGCATCCCCTCCCCATAAAAATAGAAGACAAACCAAGGCATTTTACTCATCATAAAATGGCACTTTGTGCCACGATTCTTGCATTTTAGGTTCAAATGTGTACACTTTTGATTCACCCTCTTAGTATTATTATTGGCACCAAACAACTCTCTATACAGCAACTTGGTTTCTATTATTGTAACAATAGTATTGCTGACTACATAAGCTATAAAGACAAAATGAAACTCTGCCTATCAGTGAACTGCCTCTAAGCTACAAAGACAATGAAGCTCTGCCTATAAACGAACTGCCTTAAGCTGAAAGGTCAAATTAAAAAGGAATCCACAGCCTTACAACAAATACAGCCATTGGGAAAGCTTAGAAGCTATAAAACAAAGTGGCCAAAGGTCTAAACAAGTCAGCCATCATATGTATTTCATACTATGGCCTATGATGCTCAGTAAGCTTTCTGAAAAAGTAGTTAGTAACAATATTCCAAATTTGTAACCAAGAATCAACCTTCAAAATCTAACCACTGTGGTTGCTTCATGTATTAATCTTACTTGCCATTGTAGGGTACAGGTACAGCGTTTTGCTGATGATATATATTATAAAAATTAAAAATATAGCCATAATATAAAAATGTGCATGTAGTTAGTTTAGTTTTTCTTTACTATATAACTTTTCAATTGTTTTTTTTTTTTTGTTTGGGGCTGTGGATGACCCACAGTCTTGGGCTGTACTTGGGATTTACCCTGGGCATGGTCTGGTCTGTACCTGGGATGTACTCAGAGCATGCTGGTGCCAAGACTCATAACCAGTAAGGGTACACCATGGATAGGTAATGTAGGTATTAATATATAGTTAAATTCTAAGTTACGAGAAATTTGGAGTATGGTTTTCAACAAAAATGTTTCTTTGGAAATGCAAGCCCCCAAAACCCCCTGGAAATTAGAGAGTAAAGAAAAAATGGAAGAATTACTTGAAAAAGCGTTTAATATCATCAAATAGAGATAATCTTACATTTAATATCCAGCAGTTTCATGGGTATAAGTGCTAACTAGTACTGTAAAACCTGTAGGAGATCATCCCTAGTGAATCCTTCTTGATCCACACCTGTCTGTTACATCCCCCAATAAATAATAATCGTTCTTGAGGTGAATATTAAAATTGGAGAGTGGACATTTACCTTTTTCAAAGCAACATATTATGCTTATACAAAATAGATTTGAAAACGAAGAGGCTTAAACAATCATGAAGCCTGTTTTCATTTTTCATCATTTGTTTGTGCGCCAATCTTCATCGTCTTTCTTCTTTTTTGGTTATTGGTTGATGCTCGCTCAATACAACTTACTCATACACAAGGTCTTTCGTATCAAAACAACAATTTTTCATGCTTGAGCAATTACAAAATGCTTCCCTATTGTTTCTATCTCATGGAATGCTTGAAAATCGTTCAGTAGGTTTTTTGCACTTGTTTCTATGTTAGAAAGGGTTCCACTCATAATTTGTTACAACCCACTCTACTTTTTAGAAAACTTTACAATGTTGAAATGCCTATGTAATGTCTTCAACACTTTCTAATCACCAAGATCCCGAAGTGGGCAAAGTGAGAGAGCATACAATGCTTCCAACCACACAACTATTCTAAATTATTTCAATAAAAATATGATATGGCGGCAAGCCAACCAAAATACATAGCGGGCAGAACCATCGTAATCAACACCACTTTGGTAGACTGCATAAAATGCAATGCAAACTACTAGCAGAACGTCTAAGCTTGACTTAGACCAAAATGGTTGATAATTCTAGCTTCTTCAATGCCAAAATGAACTGAATGATATGTAATAATAATTGCTTGTAAACCATCCAATTTTATAATATGAAATGCATACAAATGATAGCTCTTCAATGGTTTAACCATTCAAAGTTTACAAAATAGATACGAATGCATACATATTGAATCATCTAGCGGTACTTCCATATGAGGTTTACAAGATTATCATAAAACACATTTCAAAACATGACAAGATATATTGTTATTAATTTGATATAAAAAATTTATTATAAAATCAAACTGCTACAATATCGAAATGAGGCCAAATAACATTGATAAATCAATATAATCATGTACCCAACTAAAGAATACCTCATAACAATGATGTGAGGTGTTGATGCAAGACAAGTATCACTCTAATTGTTATTGATACACTATCAAATCATACCAATGTTAATTTATATAACTTGGACAGGTGTCTCCATTCCCAAAAAAAAATTATTTAATTATTTAATTATTTTCTAGAGACTTCTACAATCCAGTTAGTTAGGGTTGTTAGAGTCTATTTAAACTTAGCCATTGATTGAGATTAAATCATGGCCATTGGTTTTCCAATGAGAAAAGTATAAAAGGGGATCAATGGGCATTTGGAGAACACACACTCAAGTAGACTTGCAGTGATAGCAAGTAGACACACTTGAGAAAGACTTGCAGTGATAGCAAGTAGATTTGCAGTGAGAGCAAATAGTCTTGCAGTAATAGCAAGGGCGCAGTGATAACTTTGGGGATAGCAGTTATGGAATTTCAGCAGGAGAAATTGAGGGAAGAGTTTCCAAAGAAGAATATTGTCAGAGCTCTACCAATAAGAGGCAAGCAATTTATGTATCTCTTGATTTGATGAAGTTTAATAAAATTCCTCATCTACAGTAGTGGTTTTCCCTTCGGGGTTTTTCCACGGACAATTTGTCCAAAAATATTGTGTTAATTGTTTTGCATGTTTTCTTCTCTATTCCTGTGATTTTATTTGTGCAGTTGCAGTTGTGTTATTTTTCAATATTTGTTGTGAATTAGATTTCAGCAGTCAAATAATCTATTTAGATAGGAGATTAATAATCAGTAACTGCAATAGAATTTTCACATGGTATCAGAGCTAATCTGAGGCCAGTAAAAGCTCAGTGCAGGCACAGGAAGGAAAATTGAGGGTTTATAAAACCCAGTGCTACCTCTTCAAAATTATTTTTATTATTATTTTCTTTTGAGATGGCCTCAGCAGGTTTAAGAGATTAGGACAGATTGGATGGAGCCTCAAATTTTGGTGTCTGGAAAGCCAAAATTTCTTTATTGCTGGAAGAGAATGGTTTCAAGGAATATGTGACCAGTGTTGTACCTGTACCTACAGATCTAGCACAGCTCTTCGCACATAAGAAGGAAGATTCCAAGGTGAGGAGGTTGATCCTTGATGGTGTCAAGGACCATATTGTTCTGCATGTTGCAGAGTTAGATACAGCGAAGATGTGGGATGCCATTTTGAATCTGTACCAGAGTGCTACCACTAATCAGAAGTTGATTCTTAGAGAAAAGTTGAGGAATACTCGAATGAACAAGGGAGAAGACATTACAAGTTACCTCACTAGACTCAGACTTGTCAAGGATGAGCCGGCTGCTATTGGAGATAAACTGGATGATGACGAGCTAGTGCGGATAGCCCTAAATGGGTTTACTAAGTAGTGGGATGTCTTTGTTCAAGTTATTAATGGATAAGACACCTTACTGAGTTGGGATCGACTCTAGAGTGACTTCACTCAGGAGGAGCTTAGACTTAGTCTTGTCAGTGGAACCAGAAACAAGAGTTAGAAAAGTGAGGCAAAATAGGAAAACGTTGCCCTTGTAGGAAAAGGGAAAGCAGAGAAGGGGTCTAGCAAAGGATCAAATCCACAAAGTGAGAAGAAGGACTTGTCTAAAGTCAAGTGCTATGGCTGTCACGAGTTTGGCCACTATGTCAGCTTTTTCCCACAAAGGAAGAAGAACGAAAAGAAGGGTAAGAAGTAGACAACAGCTTCAACAAGTGCAAATGAACTCTCTAGTAGAATGGAGGATGAGTTCACTCTCATAGCTTGTATGGCTAGCTCAACCTAATAGGGTGTTTGGTATATAGATAGTGGGGCGTCATTTCATTTGACAGGAGTTAGAGCGTACTTCTCCAACTATAAGGACATCAGAATACAAATTTCTATGGGGAACATGTCCAAACTCAATCCAGTTGGGAAAGGGATTGTTCTATTTCAGAGGGAGAATGGCAAGCGGATTCCCATTCATGATGTGTTGCATGTGCCAGGCTTGGGTATGAATTTGATTTCTGTATCCGTCCTTTAGGATAAAGGTTACAATGTACTCTTTAGAGGGGCAAATGTGTTAATCAAGCACAAGGATTGGAAATCACCCATAGCTATTGGAGTTAGGAGCAGCCGAATTTACAGGTTGCAGTTTGATACTCATAAGGCACTGATGAGCAGCATTAATTCTAGAGAACAAGGAGAGCTATGGCATAGGAGAATGGGCCATATACATCATGGAGCACTTAAATTGCTTCATGAGACAGTGATAGGTGTTCCAGAGGTGAGCACAGAGCATGATGATGTATGTAAGGGATGTGTGTTGGGGAAGTTTGCAAAATAAGCTTTTCCAAGGAGTGACACTAGATCTGAGGGTGTTCTTGATCTAGTACATTTAGACATATGTGGACCAATGTCAACGAAGTCTCTCAGAGGATATGAGTACTTTGTTACTTTTATTGATGATTTCTCTAGGAAGACCTGGATATACTTCTTGAAGACCAAGGATGAGGTTTTCAATCGCTTCCAAGAGTTCAAAACTCTTGTGGAGAATTCGACAGCGGGAATATAAAGGTTCTTCGGTCAGACAATGGAGGCGAGTACAAAAGGAAAGGTTCTAGGAGTTCTGTACTAGGGGAGGAATCAAGAGAGAGTGGACTATTCCTTACAACCCGCATTAGAATGGGGTTGCTGAGAGGAAGAATCAGTCTACATCAGAGGCGACAAGGGCTATGTTGCATGACCAGAATATGCCATGTTACTTATGGGCAGAGGCATGCACTACAATAGTATACATACAGAACAGGGTTCCACATAAGGTATTGGGCAAGATGACACCAGAGGAGGCGTTCTCAGGGAAGAAACCAGATGTTAGCCACTTCAGGATATTTGGGAGTTTGGCATATTGTCACATTCCAGGGCCTACATGTTCTAAGTTAGATCAGACTGCAGAGAGAGGGTACTTTGTTGGGTATAGTGAAACCTCAAAGGCATATCGGATATTTATTCCAGGGGCCAGGAGCATTATAGTCAGGTTTGATGTCAAGTTCATGGAGGACAAGGCATTTGGGAGGTCCAAAGATTTGTTAGCAGATGATCAGAATGAGTAGCTAGCGGAAGCTCCAAGGATTGTTCAACCAAATCAAGGATAGTGAAGCTCGAGTACAATTACTAGTACAAGCACAAGCTCAGGTGCTAAGATTTCGTAGAGTATGGAGCAACAGATGCAATAGATCCAAGAGATGCATCAGGGAGACATGGAGGTTGATACTTCATCCTCTACAGTTGGTAGCGGGAACCAACAGTCACAAAGGGATACTCAGGAGTTTGTGGGAGCTCCTAGGATGAGTAGTAGACAACGGAGACAACCAGTCAGGTATAATGACTATATGGCATTAGTTAGTCAATTGGTAGATAGTGAGCCTTCCAGCTATCAGGGGGCCGCACAGCAGCAGGTGTGGCAAGATGTGATGGTTGAGGAATATACCTCAATAGTGCATAATGATGTATGGGAGGTTGTACCTAGACCAATAGATCGGGCAGTGGTTGGATCACGCTGGATCTATAAGATCAAGCATGGTGCAAATGGTAGCATCGAGAAATACAAGGCAAGGTTTGTGGCCAAGGGGTTCTCTCAGAAGGAGGGAATTGACTATGAGGAGACATTTGCTTCAATGGCCAAGTATACTTCTATACGAGTCATGATCTCACTTGCAGTACAGATGGGATGGTAGATCCATCAAATGGATGTCAAGACAACGTTTCTTAATGGTGAATTGAAAGAGGAGGTATACATAGAACATAGAGGGCTTTGTGGCACACAGTAGTACAACCCACGTGTGTAGATTGAAGAGAGCTTTGTACAGACTCAAGCAGGCTCCTAGGGCATGGTATGAGTACATTGACAGATACTTGCAGGGAATGGGCCTCATGAAGAGTGAAGCGGATGCTAACCTCTACTACTTGGTGGTTGGGGGTGAGGTTCTCATTCTTGTTCTATATGTGGATGACTTGTTTTTAACAGGTTCACTGGGGTTCATAAAGGAGTGCAAGAGGGACCTTGCAGCAGAGTTTGAGATGAAGGATTTGGGGCTTATGCACTACTTTTTAGGCATGGAGGTATGGCAAACAGATGGAGAGATTTTCCTTGGAAAAGGGAAATACTGCATCGAAATCTTGAGGAGGTTCGAAATGGAGAATTGCAAAGCCATGTCTACTCCTATGATCACGAATTGGAAGAAGGTAGACTCATCTAGAGAGAAGGATGTAGACCCCACCTTATACAGGAAGTTGATTGGGTCTCTCATGTATTTGGTCAACACTAGGCCAGATATATCCTTTGCAGTAAACTCTCTTAGTCAGTTCATGGTTGAGCCAAAGAGAGTTCATTGGACAACAACAAAACATGTGTTGTGGTACTTGTGTGGTACAATCGAGTATGGGATTAGATATGCTCAAGGTGATGGTATCAGGTTGATAGGCTATATTGACGTAGATTGGGCAGGCAATACAGCGGACAGGAAAAACACTTCAGGGTGTTGCTTTAGTTTGGGATCAGGAGTTGTCTCTTGGTACAGCAAGAAGCAAAAGTCTGTGGCTTTGAGTTCTGCAGAGGTAGAATACACATCAGCTAGCATGGCGATGTGTGAGGCGATATGGCTTCGGAAGTTGTTGGTAGCCTTGTTTGGTCAGAGGGTCGAGACTACGGTGATACATTACGACAATTAGAGTTGCATCAAATTGTCTGAGAATCTGGTGTTTCATGATAGGTCTAAGCATATAGATATCAGATATCACTTCATTAGGGATTGTGTACAGCATGGGATTGTTCAGCTACAGTATGTACCTACAGATCAACAGGTAGCAGACATTTTGACCAAGGCATTGGGGAAGGTGAAATTCATCTTCTTTAGAGATAAGTTGGGTGTCATGCAGAACACCTTCCTTGCTAAGAGGGAGTGTTAATTTATGTAGCTTGGACAGGTGTCTCCATTCCCAAGAAATTTTTATTTAATTATTTAATTATTTTCTAGAGACTTCTAGAATCTAGTTAGTTAGGGTTGTTAGAGTCTATTTAATCTTAGCCATTGATTGAGATTAAATCATGGCCATTGGTTTTCCAATGAAAAAATTATAAAAGGAGATCAATGGGCATTTGGAGAACACACACTCAAGTAGACTTGTAGTGATAGCAAGTAGATTTGCAGTGAGAGCAAATAGTCTTGCAGTGATAGCAAAGGCGTAGTGATAACTTTAGGGATAGCAGTTGTGGAATTTTAGCACAAGAAATTGAGGGAAGAATTTCCGGATAAGAATATTGCCTTAGCTCTGCCAGTAAGAGGCAAGCAGTTTATGTATCTCTTGATTTGTTGAAGTTTAATAAAATTCCTCATCTGCAGTAATGGTTTTCCCTTCGGGGTTTTTCCACAAACAATTTGTCCAAAAATATTGTGTTAATTGTTTTGCATTTTTTCTTCTCTATTCCTGTGATTTTATTTTGAAGTTGCAGTTGTGTTATTTTTCAATATTTGCTGTGAATTAAATTTCAACAGTCAAATAATCTATTTAGATTGGAGATTAATAATCAGTAATTGCAATAGAATTTTCACAACCAATTCATTGCTGATAACTCACTTAAACACCACCCACACAACTGCAAACACTATTTGGATGCATACCAGCACAACCAAATTGATCTTACTAATCTCTGACTGCTGCAACATTGAAAATCATTGGTAAACATATCAAGAGTAATCACTCATAAATTCATAATCAACATGCCTAGTATACCACCCAACACATATGAGTTGGTAAACCACATCAAAGTCACTTCAAAACATCCACTAAACACGCCCAAATACACTATAAGAATATTATATCGGACTAATAAATAAAATTAGACACAAACAAGTTTGAAACAAAGATATAATGTTGTAACATTTACAAATTCCATAAAAAAACACACCAATGTTCACCTTTCAATGGATTGACCCTTCAAACCTCAAACATCCTCTTAGAACATGTTAAAATCTTTAACAAAATTGCATTAGTAACATTCTACAATCAACACTTCCTCAAAATATACCAAACATTTCCATTATCAACAAAAAAATTGGAAAAAGACCTAGCATTCAACACAATGGCAATTTATGGATAAAATCATTCAACTAGCTAGGAGGGTTTTCATCCCTGGATTAACCAAAGGGTTTTCATCCTTAGGCAAATAGGGAGAACTCATTTTCTTTCACCAAAGCAAATGAAATAAATAAGCAATAAACCTTCTTCTCAAGACTGAACCTCCTATTATAACCCTTTTAGAGCTATTTAGGAAAAAATGTTCCCTTGCTTTTTGTTGTTTTTTGAAAAATGTTTTTTCTTTTCTCATTAATTTTTTTAAACAAAATGTTTTTTCTTTTCTTTTTGTTGTCTTTTTTCAAAAAATAATTTCCCTTAATAAAATAAAGTGATTTTTTTAAGACTTTTTAATTAATTATCACTTTTAATTCTTCATTTCAATGTCACTTTAAATAATAACTTTTAAGTCACTTGTACTCAATGCCTAGTCCTAATACTTTTAGGCCCTCTTCTAAAAACACTTTATGATGTAGGCCACCCTTCTTTAAAATAAATAAATAAATATAAGTTGTCTTTATAATATAAAGTTACCTTAAGACAATTTAAATGATTTATTTAATTACTTTTATCTACACATCCCATGGTCTTAAGAAAGTTAGAGCCTCCAAGAATGTTGAAAATCTCCAAGAATTATGGAATGCTCCATGATTGTTGAAATTGCATCCATAAAAAATGATTGGACTCCTCTTGTGGTCTCTTGAACTCATTGCCATTGTTAGTGTAGATACCCTTAATTGCCTGACTTGTGAGCAACACCTTTTTACTAATTTTCTCTTTTCTTCCCTAATGATTAAATAATACCTTATTATTTAATTATTATCAATTTTCAGATTCTGCAATTAATTAAGTAATTTTGCATTATTTAATTAATTAATTCAAATTCATCGTTTCTAACTAATTAAATAAATCATATTTATTTAATAATGTCCCGATTTAACAATATTCTACTTGATTAATTAAATAAACCTTATTTATTTAATTATGTCACTAATTTCACCTATTCTTTTATTTTAATTAAATAGTTATCAGTAATTATTTAATTAACATCAAACACCCTTCTTATATTAAATAATTGTTGAAAATTATTTAATTAAACCACTTTACCACTTCTAGATTAAATAATTAAATTAATTATTTAATTCTCCAATATTCACTCAACATGATCTATTACTAAATACACTTTTGTTTATTAATTCAATCTTTGTTTGCAAGTTCCTTTAAAGATTAATTAATTATTTAATTAATTAATTATCCTCAAAAATTTGATTGATCAATCACGCCTATTGATTATTCAATCAAATTTGTTGACTAATCAATCAAACCCATTGATTATTGAATCGAATTTGTTGACTAACAAATCAATTCCACCAATTATTCAATACCACTAATTAATCAATCATCCCCATTGATTGATCAATCAATTTCCATAATTATCCAATCAATTCCCTTGATTGAATCAATTAGGTCATTTTCCAATTTATTTCCTCTCAACGGACCTCGGTCGTTGATCCCGATCTTTCATCTTTTAATCCAGACTGTTCTTCTAAAACTAGCCTTTTATATAAAAGCAATCCTTTGTTGCACATTCATGGCTAACCATGAACTCTTAAACTTTGGTGTTTGCATCATTGCAATCCTCAAATATACTTGAAGCTTCATAGAGACAGAGTAGCATACCCATAACTGAGAGCAAAGCTTACAAAGAAGGAACAACGAAAGTCATCCATGGCAATACGGTGAAGGTGAAGATGTCACTTGCTTGAAATCTAGCTTTACTTATTATTGCATGCTTTCTATTGAATAGATTGGATCTTGTTGAGTAACTAGGATTGCATATAGTGGTTGTGTGCTTCGTTTCCTATTAACTCTATGACCTTGGGTTGAATTTCTAGTTTATAATTAGAATTCCTTTCTAAATAAGTTGATGTCCTGCAAGAATGTTGGAATGGATTGAAAAGGGGACATTACAAGTCCCTCCTCCCTAAAATTGCTTATCCTCAAGCAATTAAATTTCAACCAAAAGTTCAATCCTTGAATAATCAATTTGACTTTAGGATTCCAGATCAATTTAGGAGGTTTGTGAGTCCTTCTGCTTGATGTGTTATGTTTCATTATACCTTCAAAATTAACCTCCTTTACTCTTGCTAAAAGTATAGCAATCTTTTGCAAGAATGGAATGAGCATAGAGTTTGAATTATGGTCTTAACTAGATTTAGATCAATAATTTAAAGTAAACCATTACACCACTATAATTAGTTCATACAATAGAAGCAATAATTTGATCATAAAGTTTAGTTACATAATGCAACACAACAAATTTTCAAGTCCTGAGATGATTCATGCAATACTTGAAAATAATCAAGAAATCTAAAATTGGGTTAAGCTTACAACAAATACAAAATTCCAAAATTTTGTTAGAGTTGGATAGTTATTTTCCTTGAACAATTTGCAATTTCCTTCACAAAATGATTTGCAATTTGATGTGTGAAACCCTTAGATGCTAGTGTCCCTAATGCTTTATCCCTCTAGACTATTGTCAGTGAATATACTTCAAAACATGTGTGCTTTTATGATTGGTATGGTCTGATTTGAGTTAAGTATACCTCTTAAAACTTGGATCCTAGAGATAATTGCAAATAGCCCAGGAATGGAGATGACTATGCACCAGTAGTGCTCCCTTTAACTCACTATAAACTTGATTTCTCTTCAAGGGTTGTCGACACTCAAAAAAATTTAAAAGCCACAATCAACAATCGACAATAAACTACCTAGATTTGAGACTTGTATGTTGGCAAGCTATGAATTCTCTTGTCACAATACATGGTAAAGTTGGAATTTACGATGATTGTTGAAAACCCTAAGACAGGTGTGGTAGGGCTGATGGATTTGATGATTTGTTGAATCTTGAGTGAAAATTTTGCTTCTTGATCTATTGGAGACCCTAATCACCTAGTTCCCACCTCAATAGTAGCTAATGAACTTGAAAGTATGTCTGGTTATCTCTATTGCTTTGTCTTTCTTCTCAAATCTACTTGCACATGAGCCTTTGAATTGCTAATAGAGCACCCAATAGACACCTAATGACCTAACAATGATAGGGTATGCCCAGATCATTAAGGGGTGTCCTGCAACTTGATGTAAATTTGTTGTAATCCCCCCTATATTTGGCAGCCACCTGTCTTATGTTAACACTACAAATTGGGTATGAAAATACGAAATTTGAGTAGTAAAAAGTGATCAGATAAGGCTAGGATTGGTATCCTAACCTTGTAGAGTGATTGAGGGTTTCATCTCAACAACTCACTCAATATTTTTACAAAAACTCATCAATTTTTCTAGATAATTTTTCCTTATTACAAAACAAATATATATACAAACATACATATACATACACACACATGTATACACATACATATACATATATACATACATATATATGTATATGTATATGTATATGTATACACATATATACACATATATACATACATGCATACATACATACATACATACATAGTACTTGAGAGGAGGGCACTAGGACCCAAAATAGGTCGACATGCACATTGAACCTATTATTTATTTTTATTTTTATTTTTATCGATTTAAATATATGTTGGCCAAGCATTGAGTGCCAAGAATTGAATTTCAAATATTTAATTATTATTATTTTATTTATTTTTAAATTGTTGTTAAAAAAACACCCTTTTCCTTCTGTTGGCTAACCCATCTAGGGAGGGAACATGATAGTCCTCCCTTCCCCAAATGGCTTGCCCTCAAGCAATTTCAAATTCAAGTGTTTAAAAACTTCCACTCCTTCCCATGTAGCATCCTCAAGTGGAAGATTCTTCCATTTTATCAAATATTTTGGAATAAACTTGTTTCTCAGCTTCTTTTCTCTTACATCCATAATTTCTTTGAGCTCCAAAATCAATTTTCATTCATCATCAAGTGGGGGAAGCTCTAATGGAGTTACTTGTTGTCCCAAGGCCTTCTTAAGACATGACACATGAAAAACATTATGAATCTTTACGTTATCTAGAAGTTCCAACTCATATGTAACCTCACCAATCCTCCTTATGATCTTATAAGGTCCATAAAATTGGGGCTTCAACTTCTCAACACCACTTAAGGGATGATTTCCTATAGGGTTGTAACCTCAAGAATACATTGTCTCCCACCTCAAAAACCCTTTCAACTCGGTGGAAATCAATATGCAACTTTTGTTGGTTTCGGGACCATTGTAGGTTTCCTTTGAGTGCATTCACAATATCTTTCCCTTAACATATTCAAAGTCAAAATCATAGGCTTGCAACCTAATTACCCATTTTTGTTATCTATCATTCAAATCTCCTGGTTGAGGAGGAATTTCAAACTGTTATGATTTATTTTCACCACAAACTTCTCATAAACTAAGTATTGCTTAAATTTGGCTAATGCATGCATGATGGATACAATCTTGTCATAAATAGAGTAACCTCTCTTTGTCTCCTTGAACTTCCTACCCTGAAACGCTATGAGGTGTTTATTTTGCATCAAGACCATTCCAATCCCCTCTCTTGAAGCATCACATTCTAACACAAAAGGGAGTGAGAAATATGGAATAGCCAAAACATGACATGAAATCATTACCTCCTTGAGCTTGTCAAAAAATCTTTATGCTAAAGTGCTCCAAGAAAAGCTCCCCTTCTTTGTCAAATTTGTCAATGGGGCTACAAGTTGTCAAAAGTCCTTCACAAACCTCCTATAGTAGCCTCAAAGTCCCGGGAATCCCCTCGAATGTGACAAAGTTCTTGGTCTAGGCCAATCTTGTATCACCTTGATCTTCTTCTCATCCATGCTAACCCCTTGGATGCTAATCTTATGCCCCAAATATAATATTATAGTCAAACCAAACTCACATTTAGATGCCTTGGCTAGAATGAATATTGCTCGAGTATGCCAATATCCTCATCTATGTGCCTCAAGTGATCCACCCATGTCTTATTGTAGATCAAGATATCATTGAAGAAAACCAATAGACATTTCTTGAATTGTAAAATAAATACTTGATTCATGCATGACTGAAAAGTGGTGAGTGCATTGGTCAACCCAAATGTTATGACCAAGAACTCATAGTGTCCATAGTGACACCTAAAATTTGTCTTGTGCACATCCTCATAGCTAGAACATGTGTCCCATGTCCAAAAATTCATTAATTGTCTTCTCAATCTCCTCCTTGTACCTCTTGGATTGCAATATGGCATACTAATGATAGATTTTGATCCCTCCTCTAACTCAATCACATGCTAAAACCCCCTAATCAGTGGTAAACCTGGAGGAATCTCACTAAACACCTTGCTACACTTGGCCAAGATAGATTGGATGTCAACATGATAAGATCTCCCTTCTGATAGGCTCTCGTGAAGTCCTAAAACTTTAGTTGAAAATGTGTCAATTATGTTGATCGGGTAGTGTTCGAAGGTTGTATGCAATAGGGGATATCTTTGCCATCTCTCTTAGATTTTTTGAATTTTTGAAACGGTTGTAAATAGAAGTTAAACTAGAAAGCAATTAAACTATAAAGCATGAAGTTGTTTAAGCTAGAAGGCATGAGATTGTTAAATTAGAAAGCATTCAAATTCATATTCTAGAAAGCATATAATTACCTAAGAAGTAACACTTGCAGTTAAACTTTGAAATTTAAATGAAAGCAACTAACTTCTAATACTAAGTGTTGACATAAAGTATACTCTACGACTTGTAACTAACAACAAGAGTGGGTGCTTCAGAATTTTCAAATAACATGACTTAAAGATTTCAAACTTAAAACTACGACCTGTACGAACATTTGACAGAGCTCGACACACAAATAAAATTCATCCAAATTTAACATGTATAAAATGAAACAGTATTAACAAAAGAAATACTTATCTACTCTATGAGATCCCTCTAGTGGCCAGCTCTTGGGTGTTGCTATGATTAGATCAAATCACACGTACTTTCACATCTTCAAAATGAATCCATTCATAGTACTTCCATTACTCAGAACTATTGACTCAGAATAAGACTAAAAATATTTATTTATTCATATCGTAAAAGTGTAACACAGAGACATAGTTGAATAGTATTCAATGCATATCATCATAGCATAACAGTATATCCTTGTTTGGTAGTTACACATATTTATACTATACCACTACATAAATCTTATTTTTCAAATGGTAGGAAAACACCATTGAAAAAGTCTTAAAATAGAATTATAACTAACCAACTTAATAGATGTTTGTGACATAAAACATAATAAAGGCTCTAAGTGGAGCAGTAATTTTTTTAATAGAAAGTTCAATAGAAAGCTTTAAAGGAAATCGTTGCACTATGCACGCCTATATTTTTGGCACCCAAACTTTCAATGCTCTTAACTCGAACCACTTGAAGTCCACTTAAAGTCCACTTCATTCTTTGACCGTGCATAAGTCTTGTACAATGACTTAAAGTCTATACCATCATATCAACATTTTCTAGCTAATTTCAATCAATTTAAGAAATAAATATTTATACATCATTTTATAAAAAGTAGACAATTATTGATCCTAAAAATAAACATATTGGCATGGATAAGGTGGTTGACAAGAACAAAGAAGGGAATTTAGCTTATTATAATTATGAGGTTGTTTATACCTCATCACCCTCCCCCTCCTAAGCCTGAGCAGGCCCTCCTACTCTCTGATGAGTCCTCTTCCTTTCTGCATCCCTTCTATTCAATTCATCATTTTTAGAACTGAGATCATATGGATCCTCTGCTTCCTTATCCAAATCATTAGGACTTTTAAGAAAACCCTCGTTGTACTTAATCGTCATTTTCCAAGTATATAAGTCCTTAGGATTTTGCTCTGTAGTGACAAAAATTACAGGGGGTGGTTGAAGGAGCAATGGATGTATATACCTCATTCCTATCTATTTGGTTTTAAGCTAATGTAATATCTCTACTAATGCCTCAACCCTTCTGTAGGACCACTTTAGATTGGTAGGTGAGATCACCTCCCTCATTTTGAGATAGATAGGTAGAGGAGTGTATCATTCCTCACAAGCATTCCATGCCCTCTCTATTAACTGTGGCGCATGAACATTGAAATTCTCAAAACAAATCCATACATTATCATTGTATTTGCTTCTTACAGCTTCATAGCTCGTAATTCCTCAGAATTGGGCTTTAAAGGCAAAGGATTTCCGATTGGGGTATCTCATTTGAAGTCCAACTATTCTTTCTGCCTACAAATATTCTTTAGTCCTCTCCTACCAATGAATATGATTTTGCATAGTAGACATGAATGCTCTAAGCTATACCTCTCCAACAAAAATATTGATAAAGAAATCAATATGTTTTTCTAAAAACAGATTATGTACAAAGAATTCACACATTAAGTTTTGTTGAATAGGAGTTTCCTCTTTGAATTCCTTTAAAAAAAAATTATCATTTGGATCATGAGTCAAATTGCAAGAAACTCTCAACAACTTCCATCTTAACAATCGTTCATTTAAAAACATAGAATATAATTGAGTTGGTTTCCTATAGGCTAATAAGAACTCCCCAATTTGACATGCATCGGTTTTAGCCTGGTATAACTTATCATAAGATTCTTTTAATAAAACTATTTCCTTCTTAAGTCTAGAATTTTTTTCCCCTGCTTGTCTCAAGAAATAACATCTTTCCATCCACTTAACCAACAATAGAGGAATGTGAACTTGAAACCACTCCATTTTGGTTGGTTCGGCCTACTTCTTTTGATTCCACTGTTGGTTTAACATTGATTTCTTGCAAATATTGTTCCAACTCAATAGTTTTTCTCAAAGCTACATTGAGCTCAGATTTTTGTTTTTCCTGCTCTTCTACAAAAGCTGAGTGATTGCATTAGATTATCAGGTAAATTCTTATTTTGTTTATCTTTTTCAGATAAACTGGCCAAAGATTCTATATTTTTCTCATCAATATGTTGCACTTGAAACTGTAACTCTTCAATGGTTTTATCCTTTTGTTCTACTTGAGCCTTTAAATTTTCAATTTATTGATCTTTTTGCATCAGAAGTTCAGTTTGCATGCTAATTTCTTGCTTTTATTTATTCACGTGTTCCTCATTTTGCTGCAATTTACATTTCAACTGAACAATTTCTGATTTTAATTCTTCTAATTTTGTTTCTATATGATCAAATATTTCAACCTCTACATTGGTAGAATAAGGAAAATTAGGAATCTCTACATCATTACTAGTTATATTTTCTTTATCATGCACCTCTAATGAACCTTGTTCTATATCATTGGCAACCAGGGGAGACAACTATTCTGCAGATTCATCATCAACAACCATATAGTGTGGCGATTGCTCCCCTATCTCTACTTGTCCTAATTCAAGTGGCACATCCTCCCTCTCAGGCTTGGGGGATTTACTGCCAACTAGGGTTTTCTTTTCACCTTCTTGGGTTGTTTCTTCACATGGTTGGACCTCATTTTCTAAAAAATGGGCTATAGTTTTGTGAGGTTGTCGGTCTTGCCCTTTCTTTTTAGGAACATGCAATTGATCACAAGCTATCACACAACTAATTTTATTAGACAACCATTTACTTCTCCTTAAAGGAGAAGGTGTTTGCAATTTTATTTTAGGTCTCCATTCCTTTTTGTGGGAGTGAACATCCTTGTCTCCAGAATTTATTGTGTCTACATTTTCTTGATTCCTAGGGGTCTATGAAATGTTGGGTGGATTTTTGGACGCTTCTCTGTCAAGAGTTATTCTGGCATGTTGGGGCTCAAGAGCATCTTAAGGAATAGGGGAAGGCTCTTTCAAATCTTGAGTTTCCCATCTAGATGAATCACATTCTTCTAAATGTCTTGTAGGCTCAGGGTTTTCAAAATTTTGAAGAATTTTTTGCCATTTTTCTTCCGTTTTACTTCAAAAATGATGTTTACAAATTAAATGAATGAGGCCATGATGTTTTAGCAGTCTTGAAATAATTTTAAATATTTCTATCATGTTAAGAACAATATCACTGAGGAATGAGAGAAGGTTAACCCTAAATTCATGGTTTTCAGTGCCATGGTGCAAATGAGTGAGTAGCTGAAAAGATGGATCGACTATGATAACACATTGTCCCTCACATGCAAAATATTTAATAATCTAAGCAACTACCATTCTCCATGGCTCTAGAATATATATTTTTTGAAATCCCTTATTTTTCCCCTGGGTATTCACAACAAGCAAAGGATGAGGTTCTCCCTCCCGTCTAAAATGTTCTACCATTTTTTTATAAAAAATATTTGTGGTTTCTATCAAATTTATACCCTCATTTCTAATACCAGACAAACAAGAAATGATTTGAGGGATTACCTTGAATTTCTTGCCATGTAATATTGAATGACCATCTGAGAAGTTCTCTACAACTCCACTAGTTGTGCATTGTGCCCCTCAAATTTCTTCATAAACTCAAGCCACCCTACCATCTGAAATATTACTCAATGCCAATAATTTATCTGGGGAAGTTGGCTTTGATTTTCACTTAGCTCCACCCATTATGTCCTTTTCTTGTGATTATGCTCAGTATTTGTTGAATGTCTTGACACTCAAAAGGTGAAATTTTTTTTAAACAAGACTGTGCTACAAATTAAAGAAAATGCAACCTTTCAACCACTTGTACTTTGACACTACTGATGGGACACAAATTAATTGTTGCATTTAACTTCGTTGCATGTGAATCATTATTTTGCATGGGATAGAGTTCTTTTATTGCCACATCTCAAGTGGAAGTACAATCCACACAAGTTACTAAATTTGAAAAGGAAGGTGGAACGTGGCAATTTATTTATCTTTATTCATAGTAATTTACCTACTTAAAATAAAAGATGTACATACCTTATGTCCCATTATCAATTTGAAAGTTGCTTATTTATGCTAATGTAATAGTATCATCAGATGGGATGGTGATGGGTGATAATGAATTTATTATGGATAAAGATGGGATGGCTAAGGGTTGTAATTATTATGATGAAAAGTGGTCATAATAATTTGATTTATTATGGTAAAAGATGACAGTGTAGGGTGTGAATTTTGGAGGTGATCATGGAAAAACTTAATGATGAGCATGGGTATGTTATCAGAACTCTCAGAGCATTTGAAGAGGAGGGGTGATTACAAAAATTCTAAAGCATCATTGGGAGATGCAACTAGGAAAAAAAAAGCAAAATGTCAGAGTATCACTGGGAGATTCAATCGGGACAAAAGAAGCAAAATTCCAGAGCATCATTGGGAGATGCAGATGAAGTGGAAGAGAAAATTATGGAGCATCGTTGAAGGATGCAACCGAAAAGAAAGAGAAAATTTTTGGAGCATTGTTGGGAGATGCAGCCAGAATGTAGCAAAAAAGTTCTAAAGCATCGCTAAAAGATGCCGCTATAGTGCAGGAACAAAATTTTGGAGCATTGCTGAAAGATGCTGTCAGAATGTAGGAAAAAAATTCCAAAGCATCGTTGAAAGATGCCACCGGAATGCAGGAACAAAATTTTAGAGCATCACTGAAAGATGCCTCCGGATTGCAGGAAGAAACAAAATGAAGCACATTGGACTAAATATGTTCTAGAGCAATGCTGAAAGATGCGCCGGATTATAGGAGCAAACCAGGGAATGAAACCAATTGAATGAACAAGTTTTGGAGCATCGTAGCAAGATGCACCAGAATTTTCATTCTACTAAAAATAAAGTCCTCGAAAATAGAAACAAAATTTAGCCAAGTCCAAAAGATCAAAAATTCAAAAGAAATTCCTTGAAGTGATTACAAATACATACACATGCATTTTTTTGTTTTGTTTTTAAGACTGGAAATATGAAAACTACATTGGTTATGTCATAACAGATTCAATGCATTGGATTTCTCCTTTCATTTCTACCATTCTCGTGAATTCCTCTTTATTAATAGTTTTGTGGTAGATTCGTAATCGATGACCATTGACTAAGAGAGTTCGGGTGTCACCATCAATGGGTTTGAGTTGCACTGCTCCATTTGGAAATACTTCAGAAATTTCATATGGACCCAACCAATGAGTCCTCAGTTTCCCTTGATGATCTTTATATCAAGAATCAAATAATAGCGCCCAATCCCCATTGTGGAACTCTCTTTCTTTTATGTGTTTATCATGCCAGGCCTTTCATTGTTGTTGAATTAGCTTAGTTTGGTGGACAACTTCCAAATGAAGTTCATCCAATTCACTAAGTTGTAGGACTCTTTCAGCCTAGGCTCATTTGAGGTATAATCCTAACTTCATTGTCATCCTAAGAGTATGAAGTTCAAATTCGATGGGTAGAAGAGGTTTCTTCCCAAAAACTAACTCGTAAGGGGTAAAACCAATGGTTGATTTCCAAGTTGTCTTATAGTCCCAAATGACTTCGAGTAATTTTATGGCCTAGCCTTTTCTCCCTGATGAAACTATTTTTGTTAAAATATTCTCAAGCTCCTTGTTAGTGACTTCTACTTGACCATTTGCTTATGGGTGATAGGGAAATGACTTCTTATGGCTTACCTAGAAATGATTAGTAAAGGCTAACAAAACTTTGGACATAAACTAGGGTCCTTGATCTGTGACAATTGTTCTAAGGGCTCCAAATCTAAGAAAAATCTTGTTATATGGGAAGTCAACAACTTGTTCTTCCCTAGAGACTCTTAGAGCTTGAACTTCTTCCCACTTAGTCAGATAGTCAGTAAAAACCAAAATGTATTCTTTGCCTTGTGAAGGAGGGTTTATAGTACCTATAAAATCCAATCCCCACTTTTCAAATGGTTCAAAACTACCTGTAGTTGTAGAGGAATATCATTGGATGTAGTGGGTCTTCCTATCATTGGAATTCATCACAATGACGAACATAGTTTTTCATGTCTTTATGCATAGAGGGCCAGTAATATCCTGTGCCTAGGATTTTACGAGATGTCCTCTTGGCAGAGTAATGGCCTCTAGAGGGGTCATCATGGCAAGCTCTAAGAATGCTAATTGTTTCATTTTCTCTAACACAATGTCGTAAAACCATGTTAGGACCACATCGAAATAGCATTCCATTAATCCATTTGAACCAAGAACTTTCTTGCACAAGGAATTCTTCTATTTTGACGTAAAATTTGGTGGGAACTTTGAAGTGGCTAGGTAGTTGGTGGTGTTAATGAACCAAGGGGTTTTAATGGAAATGGAAAATAAATTTTCATCTGGGAATTGCAGGGGCACAATCTCCATTGTCTTGTTTGATCCAAGATAGGAAATCTGTAACTACGTTGAACTTCTCGGGTTTATCAATAATGGTCACATTGAATTCTTGTAGAAGCAATAACCACCTGATTATTCTTCAGTTTACTACAGTTTTGTTCATTAGATACTTTATAGTTGAATGGTCTGTGAACACAATCACTTTGTACCCTATGATGTAATGTTGAAATTTATTGATTGCATGTACTACAACTAAAATTCTCTCCATGGTGGTGTAGTTACGTTCAGTGGGAGTCAAATTCTTACTAATGAAATAGATAACATATTTTCCCCCATTCTCATCTTCCTAACCTAAAATAGCTCCAATAACATCATCAGAAGCATTTGCATAAATATGGAATAGAAGGTTCCAATTACGTCCACTTAGGAAAAGAGCAGAGATGAGCTTCTCCTTAATGATCTCAAATGATGATTGACATTTTGTTGTCCAAAAAGAATCTATATTATTTTGGAGGGAAAACATGGGGGCTACAATCTTGTTGAAATTTTCTATGAGTCTCTAGTAGTATCCAACATGTTCTAAGAAACTTATAATGCTAGTTTTGTTTTTCAGAATCTCAAGTTGTTGTATTACCTCAATTTTCTTAGGATCCACTTTTATCCCTTTAGCTAAAATATGGTGTCCCAACACTATCCCTTGTTCCACCATTATTAGAATTTTTTTGTGACTCAGGGATAGTTTATGGTCCTCACATCGCTTCAATACTTGTCCAAATTTTGAAGGCCTTCATCAAAAGTTGATCCATACATGGTGAATTCATCCATATAGACTTCCACACAATCATTCACTGTTGGATTAGGGACAGGTTGTACTAGAAGTTGTGGTTGGTTTACTTGCTCATTTTGTTGAGGATTTTGAGGAGTTGGTAAAAGGTTTTGCTGAGGATTGGGCATCCTCCTTGGCCCATTGTAAAATTGATTTTGTGGTTGATTCCATTGAGGTGTAGGATTTTGAGGATACCATTGTTGTTGAGTCGTGTTTGGCCATTGGGGATTAAGGTCCCCAATTAGGTGGTGCTTGACGCCAAGGTGTCGCCCATTGATTATTATTTCAATTATTTGGGGTCTGCCAGGAGGGATTTGAATTCTAGTCGTAAGAGAAATTCCCTCCAGGTCTTTCATTCACAAAATTGACCTCCTCCTCAGCATGAGATGTCCTTTTCTTGGAATTTTTGATTGCATTTAGGATCTCACATTGATCAGTAGCATGACTCTTCTCACAAACTTGGAAAACGCCAATTTTGTCCAAAGGATATTCTCTTAATAGATGTTTGTTTTGACACCTAGGACAATAGATGGATAAGGTCTTAGGATTACATTTTTTGGCCTGTATTCCATCTAGCGTGATGTTTAATTAAATGAGAATGCCAATTTTGAGATTTTCTATCTCCTCAAGTAGTTTACCTATTTCATTGGAACCCCTAAAAATAGTAGATTTGCGAACACCTCCTTGAGTATGGGAGAAATTCTGACATAACTCAGTGATATCATCGAGTCCAAGTTGGGACACATCTCCTTTTCCCATTAAATCTAGACTTCTCCTAGCATCTTCATCAAGTCCTTTGAAAAATATAGTCTTCATAATTTCCAGACTTATGGATTCTTCGCCACATCGTTTAGACAAGAAGATGAACCTATCCAAGTAATCTTCTAAGCTTTCATCTTCATTTTTCCTCAGTTTGAATAACTCCTCTTTCCTATCGCTAACTCTACAATAACTTTGGTATTTGTCCAAAAAGGCAAAATCCATATCATCCTAGGTGGATATTGACCCTAAAGCTAATTTCATTGACCAATGCATTACAACATCCTTCAGAGTGGAGGGGAAGAGCTTCAATTTTTGGTTATCATTTTTGTAGTTATAGGTTTGACATAATACTTTAAAAGTCAAAAAGGAACTAGTCAAGGTCTTCAGAGGATAAACCTCTAAAGGTTGGCAAGATGGATGGTGAAATATTTTTCATAGGTGTATCATCGTCTTGGTTGAGAGAAATAGGATAGGTAAATTTTCACGCTCCCACTCTTGGGTTAGCGCCATTTCTACAGTTATCACCCATTACGTTGAAAGGAATGCGTTCCTCTTCAAAAAATTTCTCTAATGGATGAGGTTCTAGGATGTGCAAAGGAATGCTTTCCTCTACAAAGGTTTTCTCTAATGGCTAAGGTTTTGGGGCATCCTATGAGGTCTTAGGTTGATCCTGCTCAATCAATTCTTTAATAATTTCTTCAACTGAGACTTCTACCTTTCCTACTTGTGGTTGGAATGTATTTTGGGAAGGGAGGGTTTGGTATGAATCTTCCGTGTAAACCTTGTTTCCTGACCATTCAGAAAAAGAATCCTGGAAACTCTTTTTTTCTAAAAGAGGTATTCAAGCAATCTCCTATTAGCACTAGAAAAGGAATATCCTTGGCAACGATTCCAAAAAGTGATAGACTATTGTGAGGTCCTAACACTTTAGTTGAAAATGTGTCAATTATGTTGACTAAGTAGTGTTCAAATATTGTATGCAATAGGGGATATCTTGGCCATCTCTCTTAGATTTTTTGAATTTTTGAAACAATTGTGAACATAAGTTAAACTAGAAAGCATGAAGTTGTTTAAACTAGAAAGCATGAGATTGTTAAACTAGAAAGCAATCAAATTCCTATTCTAGAAAGCATATAAATTACCTAAGAAGTAACACTTGCAATTAAATTGTGAAATTTAAATGAAAGCAACTAATGGCTAATGACTAACTATTGGTAGAAAGTATACTCTATGACTTGTAACTAACAACAAGAGTGGGTGCTCCAAAATTTTCAAATGAACAAAACTTAAAGATTGCAAACTTAAAACTATGCCTACAGGAATATTTGACAAAAATCGACACACAAATAACATTCATCCAAATTTAACATGTACAAAATGAAAGTAATAATATTAACAAAAGAAATACTTATCTACTCTATGAGATAGCTCAAGTGGCTAGCTCTCGGGCGTTCCTACGATTAGCTCAAATCACACGTACTTTCACATCTTCAAAATGAATCCATTCATAGTACTTCCATTACTCAGAACTATTGACTCAGAATAAGACTGACAATATTTATTTATTCATATAATAAAAGTGTAACACAGATACATAGTTGAATAGTATTCAAAGCATATCATCACAACATAATAGTATATCCTTGTTTGGTAGCTACACATATTTCTAGCGTCCAGACTTCTGGTGCTCTTAACTCCAACCGCTTAAATTCCACTTCATTCTTTGGCCGTGCATAAGTCTTGTACAATGACTTAAAGTCTATACCATCATATCAACATTTTTTTATCTAATTTCAATCAATTTAAGAAATAAAGATTTATACATCATTTTGTAAAAAGTGGAAAATTATTGATCCTAAAAATAAACATATTGGCATGGCTAAGGTGGTTGGCAAGAACAAATAAGGGCTTTTAGCTTATTATAATTATGAGGTTTTTTATACCTCATCACCTTCCTTGGATGGACATGTATCTATAGTCAAACACTTTGCTACCCAAGCCCTTTGGCCTCTACAAAAATTCCTCTCCATCCTCTTAGCTAAAACCATCATGGGACCCCCATTGGATAGGCCATGAAGAACTACCTCCTTCCCATCATATTTGAATTTCAAAATGTTTTGATAAATCTATGTTCACTCACCAAGTGAGTTCAACCATTTCACTCTAAATACTAAATTTATCTCCCTAATGTCAATCACATATAATTCATCTTGCATCTTGTGCCTATTGGAAATATTGATGAACAATGAACCCAATTAAAGTTGCACACTTTTCAAAGGATCAACCATGAAAGACACCATTCACAAGAAAGTGTTGCAACATGAGCATCAAGATAGATGATTGATCAAATGATGATTTATGATAATATTGAATTGATCTAGAATGGTTTACAAATGTACAAGAACCTTGTATATATAGGAAAGGTGTGATGAGGTAGGATAACTACCATTGATGCAAACATTAAATGCCTAATGCAAATAATAAATGCATGAGATAATGCATAGAAAAACTATTAAATTCCTAGATGACTAAAATTAAATAATGAGACAAGGCCCTATTATAACTAACTTCTAGAAATGACAACTAGGATAACTCCTAAGTAAACTTATTAATGTGAATAGGTCCTCACTAATTTTTAAATAGGAAACAACCACATTCACACCAACACCCCAGACAAGTGCAACTTAGGGAGTGTAGTTATTATGCAAATGATGCAATATGGGTCCTGACAACGAGGCCATGTTAGGTACCCATGTACAACTAATCATGCAACTAATCTCTTACAAATGGAGAAAAGGAGAAAACCCAATGGGACAAAACTCTCCAAAAAGAGATGCAATACAAATCATGTACAAGTGATAGAAGTGATGTATGGAGGTATCAACATCAATACCCCCAAGAGCTACATCCATCACAAGAATACATTAAAATGACCCCTGTAATGAAGGGAAAGATGGAGACAAGATTTCCCCCCATAATGAAGTATCATAAAAACCACTGAAGAAAGTCTGAAGCCAAAATAGAACCCAATGGTGACAAACCACATGTATCCCATTAGGAAGAAAGAAATCCAATGGTAGATGTGGAAGATAGTCTAACTCCATGATAAAATGAGAAGGAAGAAGTCTCATCAATGAAATCTCTGAAGAAGAATCAAGTGCCTCTGTAGATGTCTCACCAAAATCAAGATCCCAATTCAAGGTGGAAACAATGGAATGAGGAGACTCAAGAATGTCCTCCAAAGAAGAATTTGTGAAGAGGAGAATTACCCTATCAAGTATGTCCTCCAAACATGTAGAAGAAGAATGACAAGCCAAATCTGTAATATCGTAAATAATGCCATCCTACAACCTCAAATCTGAAAAATTGAATATATCATGCTCTGTTAAAGTCCTGGAATCAACTGTCAACTTTGATGAAGCATGAGATGATGGAACCACACAAAGAAGAGCCAAATTCAACCAGCCACCATATCCATCATGTGAATTACTACCCACACTAGAAGAAAGAGAATTAGGAACATAAGGATCATCATCATGATAGAAGTGGGAGAAGGTATACACCCTAGACTAATGATCAGCCTAACCCATAGCAATGAGTTCTCATGTCTCCTTACAGATGAAAACCAAATCAGATGTGAACTCAACTATATTTATTGTCTATTTAATCTAATAATATGAAAGAAGATAATGGGCCATCTTAGGAATATACAGGACATTAGATACTAACTCTGTACCCAAATCGACATCACCAACAACAACAGTATTAACAAACTAATTATTTGCAATCAAGATCCCATCAAAATGCGGCACTCTAAGTGATCCTAGAACCATATGATCAAACGTACTAGAAATATGTTTTGAAGCACCACCCGAATCAACAATCCATCCATTAGGTCTATCAACATGAGTGGTAATCAATGCATGACCTTTGCCTCTGAGATCTCTAGAAGTAGTTCCTTTATCCTCTTTGTGTGGAGTATCCTCATGTGTGGTAGAATAAGGTGAACTAGAAGATGAATAAGGAATTGAAATATTGTGATCCTTAAGAAGTTTCAAATCATGGATTTCCTTCTTATAGAAAACTTGTTCACTATGCCCAATCCCTTTGCAAAAGGTACATGTGGGTTTCTCCTTCTTGGGTTTATCCTCCTTAGAAGAGGTGGTGGAAGTCTCACTAGATTATGTCTTAGGCTTGTTCTTTTTCTTCCATTTACCCTTAGGTGGTGTGACAATCAATGCATGAGACTTAGAAGAGACATCATGTTGGCTAAGTTTTGATTGTTTGCTAGTCGATCTCTCACAAAATATCTTAAATGAAGGCATTGAAAATCTATCACCTAACTCATCCATAGTGGAATAAAAGGAAGTGGAAAAATATGCAAACAAACCTTTCAATTTAGACAAAACTAGAAATATACATTCCTTATCATTTTTCTCTTTCCCACAACCCACTAATTGAGATCACAAAGACATAAACTTCACCAAATAATCCTCAATAGTAGGAAACATATCAAGAGAAAGAGATGCTAATTTTTCTTCTAATTATAAAGCTCTTACATCACTAACATAACCAAATAGATCCTTATATTTATCCCATACCTGTCTAGGTGTAGTGCACACCTCAATGTGGAAGAATAAGGACTCAAAAACATGCATAGCAATCAAACCCATAGCCTCATTGCACTTGTTTTGATGTGAAAATCTCTCATATTCCCTAGGAAAATCAAGTTGTTCCTCAGGAAAGGTAGACCATAATCCCCTATACCAAAGAAATCTATGCATCCTCACCTTCCATGTATGATAATTATGAGGATTAAGAACCTAAAATCATTATTTTTCCATTAGAGCCACAAACACAAATCAAGCAAAAGGAAAAATATCTGATAGAAATTGATGTGAAACTCCAAAAATATGATTCACAACTGAAAATGAAGTCTTCCCAATCAAATAGACCTCCAAATAGTAGTATATCCAAGTAATCAAGAAAATTCCACAAATTGAAAAAATTCAATGGTTTGTACCTAGGGTTGAATCTGAAAAAAGTGCATGGATAGAATGATAGAGCTCTTTATCACCTTCACAATGTCACTAGAATCTCCAAAATTAGACAATCTGGTGAAAAGATGCTAGCTCAAGAGTCCAAAAGGAAGAACTAACTTCAATTGGAAATAATTTGTACTTGAAAAAAAATATGGCAAAAATATCTACACCACTGTGAAGTATGCAGAACCAACTTTCCTTTGATATCTTGTTTGCAAAATTTTGAAACCCTGGTGAAAAGTTATGGAAAAATTAAAAAATCCCAATTAGGGCCCATGTAGGCTAAATAGGTGCAAAATTTAAGAACCTTATGGGCTTGGCCCTCGGTCGCTCATGTGACCTTGGGCACGATAGGAGGAAAAAAAGGGCGACACCCAAAGGGTGGCGGTGGGGTGACAAAGGGCGGTGGTGCCGCTTCGCTTGGTGCCTTGCCAAAAGACCCTCAGTGACAATTAACTCGACCCAATAGGAACAAAGAAATAGCAGAGAAATCTATGACGCCAACAAGTTGACTGAGGATGGTGTAATAAATGTTGGGTACATGGCCACTAAGAATTAATGCCCACTAGAAAGGTACACATGACTTGCAATAAATGCTCCCCCAAGATTTGGTCGTAGGAAAAATAATGCAACTGAGAAAACACTGAAATAATATATGTCAATAATAATCCACCAACCAATTAAAAACACAGACTTATTAACACAATCCACAAATATTAAAATCGATCCCTCATAAAACTTTAGCGCTCAAACAAATTTAAAAATAATTCCCTGATAAAATAATTATTTAACCTACAAATATTGACCTCAAAATTTTTCTTTTTATTGACAAGGGTGATTTTTTTCGCAAACTTTATGATCCGTATAGTATGGATGTCCACCCAAATTCTACAAAAACCTCTAATGCTATGGATCAAGTTGTCAAATTTTGATGATTTGGCAGCATTTTAGGGGTTTTGGGACCTTCTAAACACAATGGCGAGGTCAAATATAACCCAAAGTGCTTCAGAAATTAGCTACCTCTTAGATAACGACAACTAGCTTGAAATGAAAACCCTTGAACCTACAATGAAAATCTCCTCATGTCAACTCTCCAATTCGAAATGGACTTTTCAAGGCCTATTTTCTAATACCATCTTGGAAATATTGATGAAAAATGAACCCAATTGAAGTTGCACACTCTTCAAAGGATCAACCATGAAAGACACCATCCACAAGAAAGTGTTGTAACATGAGCATGAAGATAGATGATTGATCAAATGATGATCTATGATGATATTTAATTCATCTAGAATGATTTACAAATGTACAAGCACCTTGTATATATAGGCAAGGTATGATGAGGTAGGATAACTACATGAGGTAGGATAACTACCCTTGATGCAAACAATAAATTCCTAATGCAAATAATAAATGCATGGAATAATGCATAGGAAAACTATTAAATTCCTAGATGAATAAAGTAAATAATGAGACATGGCCCCATTATAACTAACTTCTAGAAATGACAACTAGGATAACTTAACTCCTAAGTAAACTTATTAATGTAAATAGGTCCTCACTAATGATTAGCTAGGAAATAACCCCATTCACACCAATAGTTCCCTCCTAGGGTTAACTCCAACTATTGAATCCTTTGGTTGTATGGAATGGTAAACCCATCAACCACTGTAACATTAAACCCTTCAAAATATTATGTCCTCAAACCCATCTTAGCCACCAACCCTTCATCAATGAAGTTGTAGGTAGCCCCACCATTGATCAAAATTGTCACTCGACGTTGTCACATGACTCCTCTAACATGAAGAGGGTGATATTTAGGTGCTCCTAAAAGTGTTTCACGTGTTCCACATGAATGATCTCCTCCTTGATTCTCCTACTCAACTTCCTCCACAACAATCTCAAGTTTAGACTCTTCTACCTCAAACTCCTCATCAAAAACCACTTCTATGTAATATATTTGTCTTTTCTCCAAGCGTGTGACCTAGCTGTCATGGCTCTCTATAAGTCAAGGATAATTTTTTCCTTTAAAGTTCATTCTTGGATTCCTCAAATTTGTTTGGTTTTGGAGGTAGTGCCTTAAGTTGAGGGAAAATATTATGAAAAGGCTTCTTGGGTTGAATTGGTGGTGTATTCTTGGAGTAGAATTCATTTTTTGTCACCTGAATCCTCCAAATTTAGGGCTCTCCTGATGGCCTCCTATAAGGAATTTGGATCAAATTCCCTTACCAAACCCTTGAGTGGTTCGGATAGGCCCTCTAAAAAAATGAACTATTAGTCTCATCTTTTTCGCATCTAGAACCATCATTGGTAGCCTCTAAAGTTTTTCCATATAGTGCTCAACTATGCCCTCTTGTCTCAATTGTGCTAGCTTTATGAGATGAATCTATGGATCCTTTCTATCAAATATTACCATCAATCTTTGGTTGAACTCCTCTAAGGTAGTGATTGAGGCATGTCCTTGGGTCACCATGCCATGGTACCACCACTCATGCACTACTCCCTCTAAATGCAAGGTGGTGAGATTGATGGATTCTTCTTCAAACACAGGGTTCAAAGAGAAGTATGTATCTATTTTTTTCAACCATGCTCTACCTAAACAACTTCTCAAACCATCAAAATTAATTATTTTAATCTTTCCCAAACATTGTATGTCTCGAAGGGGCTGCTCTCCATACCTTCTCCTCCTATGCCAATTTCTTATCTTCATCTCATAGTCTTCAACAAAAACCATGTCACAATGGATGGTAGCATTTAGGGTATTATATTAAACATGATATCTTTCATTTCATCATCATATCATGGGTGTATAATATTTTCTTCTTCCACAAGTTCTACCTCTTCTCTTTCTATAAATTTGACTCTAAAAGTCCTTGGGTTTGGATTAATTGAAGCCATGCCACTTTCTAAGTTACTTCCTTTTGCACCATTCTAATTAGACCTAACAACACTTAGTTGTTGATTCAATCCTCTTAGGAGGTAGACCATCTCAACCATAAAATCTCTCATTGAAGTTTGAAATTCTTTGTTTTCTCTAAGGAATTCTTGTGTGTTCTCTTCTTCCCTGTCCCCCATGGTTGCCTCATTTTTTTTCTCTTCATTGGCATCTCAACTCTATCACTTGAGCTAATTAAGCTACATCATCATAGGTTGGTAGGACAAGTGGCTCTAATACCACCAAAATGAGCCTAGGGTTTAAAGTTTTGTCTTGACTAGATTTAGATCAGTAATTTAAAATAAACCATTACACCACAATAATTAGTTCATACATTTGAATCACTTTAGTTTACTTAGAATTCAAGTAAAAATAATCTAATCAAAAATTTATTCATAGAATGTAGCATAGAAAATTTTGAAGTCCTACGATGGTTTATGCAATACTTGAAAATAATCAAGAAATCTAAAATTGGGTTAAGCTTATAACAAATAAGAAGATTACAAAATCTTTCTAGATTTGGATAGTTATCTACCTTGAATAGTTTGAAGTCTCCTTCCCAAAATGATCTAAAATTTGATGTGTGAAACCCTCATATGTTAGTCTCCCTAATGCTCTATCCCTCTAGACTCCTGGTAGCGAATAGATTTTAGAAACGTGCATGCTTTTATGACTAGTATGGTCTAATTTGAGATGAGTATACCTCCTAAAACTAGGCTCATATAGATCACTAGAAATAGCCCAAGAATGGAGATGACTATGGACCACTAACACTCCCTTTAACTCAATATAGGCTCACTTGCTCTTCAAGGGTTATCCACACTTGGAAATCTAGAAAGCCAAGATTAATTATCAACAATAAATTTTGCCTATATTTGAGCCTTATATGTTGGCAGGTTATGGATTCTCTTGTCACAACACTATGGAAAAGTTGGAATTTATGATGATTGTTGAAAACTCTATGATACTTGTGGTAGGGTTGATGTGATGCAAGAGCATTCTGGTTCACAAGCAATCCTATGCCAACCCAAAAAATTTCTAGGTTTTAGTTTTGTTTTTGTTGATTTTTGGTAGTCTCTTACTTCTAGAAGATTTTTTTTCCAAATTGAGAATATTGTCTTGTTGAGGGGTTTAATGGGTACTTACATTTTTAATTTGGTAAAAATTGGTGGAAAATTGACCAAGTTATGGCTGATTAGAGGTTTTTACTTTACAAGGAACCAATTGAGGTGCATGGTTCCTAGTTCCTTTCTTTGCTTCAACCAATTTATCATGTCAAAATTTGGACTCAATTTTTTTGATAGTTCCTAATCAAGTTGGAACCTTTAAGAAATTTCAGCGCGGTGTTTTGTGTTGATTCCCAATCGAGTTGAAACCTTTGACAGGGAACCTTTGACATAGTGATTTGTGTTAGTTACCAAATGGGTTGAAACCTCTGACTTGGAACCTTCGACATAGTGCTTAGTTCTAGTTCCCAATCTATTAGGAACCTCCAACTAGGAACCTTCAACGTAGTGCTTGGTTCCAATTCCCAATCTGTTAGGAACCTCCAACTTGGAACCTTTGGCATAGAGCTTGGTACTAGTTCCCAATTGGGCTAAAACCTTCAAAAAAGAGCCAAACATGTTTAGGTGCTAGTTTTTAATGGGGTCTAAAGCTCTAATCAAAAGAGGTAGCAGAGGAATGTGATAGAAGATAGGTTCCAAGTGAAGTAGGAACCATTGATGGAGGGTAGCCAGTTCCTAGTTCCCATTGGGTTGAAAAGTTCCAACGAAGATCAGGGATGACCAGGTTACCAATGGGAAGATGAAACAATGAATTAGGGCAACGATTGAACTTTTTTTGGAAATATGGTGCAGTTACAAGTGGTTCAACTTCCTTACCAAAAGACATACAATGATAAATGTTTACTTTTTAGAGACGTTCAAGGGAAGGAAGATAACATATTTTAGAGATCAACGAAGCAATTTTTTTTAATTTTTATTTGGGATGTGGGGCTCATTAGTTGGGAAATTTGGAAGATGAATTATTTTTGAAAATTAGAGCTTGTTGTTTTGAATCAAATTTATTGTACTTCTGATAAGACTATAATTTGAAGTGAATTAATTGTAATCCTGAGAAATTGAATACCACATATGAATAAAAGTTTAAATCTTATTATTTTTGTGTAGACTTTTTATTGTTGTTGCATTATTGGGTTGTCTGACAAGACCCCCTTATCACAATTGCATTATGTGGTATTAGAGCGAGGTGTTCTTGTTGGAAAGGTTTTGATGAATTGCAGAGGGTAGAAATAATAGATTCTTTGAGGGCTCTAAAATTATTATAGGTAGTGAGGAGTTTTGTGATTGCATAGAGTGGAGAGGGATGTTGGAAATTTTGAAGACAAAGTTTTTGTGGAAACTAGCAAAGGTAAAACTCAAAATTGTTGAAAGGTAAGATGCCCTTGAGAAGAAGAAATCCCAGACTAGAGAAATTTTTTGAACAACTTCGTGTTGAGATGAGAAATGAATTAAAAAAATTAGTTACGGGACTGAGAATAAATCAATAAAATGTTGAAGACCATGCAAGTGATGAAGAAAGTGAAGTTGAGGAACATGATAGCAAAAATGAACAACTAATAGATGCTAGAGAAGAATGATTCCTAAGAGCTCTTTCCAAGATTGAGAAAGGTAATTGAATGGAGGTTTCTAATTTTCTTGAAATATAAATCCTAATGGGTTGATACATTAGATAGGAAAATTAGAAGAGTACTTTGATTTGGAAGAAATTTAGGATCCATATAGAGTAAAGTTGACATAGACAAAACTCAAAGGACATGCTATACTTTGGTGGAGATAATTGTAGAGAGTTGCTAATGGTGAGACCAAGATAATCAGATGGGGTTAGATGGTGGTTAGGATGAAGGAAAAATTTATCCCTAGAGACTATGATTGGAGTTGTTTAGAAAGCTAAAAAACTTGAAGTATAAAGATATGAGTGTGAAGGATTATATAGATGAGTTTTATAAGGATGATTAGATTTAGACAACATCAAGATGGATAGGGAGAAGGTTCCTAGATACATAAATGGATAGAGATTTAACATTCAAGATTCAAGATGATCATGTTGAAGATCACCACGGTCAAAGAGGCTTACCAATATTCCTTAAAATCCAAAGAAAAGATATTGAGGAGGTAATAAAATAATTCCAAAAGTAAACGAACATTCTCAACACAAAGAGGAAAAGCAAGCAATAATAAAGGGAAACAATTATGTGAAGAAGAATCCAAACCCAAGTGGAGTAAAGAATTTGGACAAGGTACACGAGGAAAAGAGTATTCTATAGGAGGATGTGGTAGTAGTAGCAAGGGGTTTGCAGGAAATTGTTTCCAATATGGAGAAGATGGCCATAGAGCCTTTGAGTGTCCAAAAATATAGTAGGGTAGCAAGAAAAACACTAGAAATCACCTAGTACAAGAGGACGAAGAAAATGTGGCATCACCAAAAGTTGAAGAGCCAAAAGAAGGTGAATCTCTCATGTTGAGGAGAGTTTTGGTGAAACCAAATGGAGAAGAAGTGGAGCATCTCAAAGAAGATGTATTTTTTGAACTATGTGCAAGACTAGAGACAAGTGTTGTAAGGTAATTGTAGATAGTTATAGTATTGACAACCTAGTTTATGAAGAAATGGTGGAAAATTTTGGTATGAAAAAGATAAAACATCCTAATCCTTATAAATTTTCTTGGTTACAAAAAGAACATGAATCGGTAGTGGATGAGTGGTGTCTAGTTAGTTTTCATATTGGGTCTTGTAAGGATGAAGTCTTGTTTGATGTAATTTCGATGAATGTCTATCATGTGTTGTTGGGAAGGCCTTGGAAGTTTGATAGAGAAGCCATTTATGATGGTAGAATAAATTTGTACACCATCATGAAGGATGAATAGAAGTATGTTTTGAGTTCTCTAAAGGAAAAGGAGAAGAAAGTAAAGGAAAGCAGCTCTCTAGTTTGTTGCAGTGCAAAAAAACAAATAATGAAGGAGACAAGGGAGGTTGAGAAAATCTCAATGAAGGATCCTACAAATCATATTACAATTGAGAATAGTGGAAAGGATATTGGTTTTGTGTAGTGGTGAAATAAAGAAAGGGAGAAAAGAAGCAAGATTGCAAGCAATCATTAGGAATGTAAAAATTTAAGGAGGAACCATCCTAAATCACAATTTGAATATTTAAAAATTTCCCTTGAAAGTCATGAATTATATTTACAAAGAAGGACAAGTAGTAGTAAGTTGCACATTGAAGATGGAGAACAAGACAAGAAAGGAGGAAAGGGCAAAGAGCAAGTAGATAAAGAAGAGATTTGGATAAGGAACACACATGTGAATACCATCCCAAGCACCTTCAAATGTTCGTGGGATTCCAACTCATGGATCATTTCACATACCTAGGGTGTTTGATGCAAGAGCATTCTATTTCACAAGCAATCTTATGTCAACCAATTTTTTTCAAGTTTTAGTGTTGTTTCTATTGATTTTTGGTAGTCTCTTGCTTCTAGAAGAAATTTTGTCCAAATTGAGAATTCCATCTTGTCGAGGGGCTTAATGGGTACTTGTAGTTTTAATTTGGTGAAAATTGGTGGAAAATTGTCCAAGTTATGGCTGATTAGAGCTTTTTCCTCCACCAAGAACCTCCACTGGGAACCAACTAAGGTGCATGGTCCCTAATTCATTTCTTTGCTTTGACTAGTTCATCACATCAAAATTTAGATTCAGTTTTTTTGATAGTTCCCAATTGGGTTGGAAGCTTCAACAAGGAACTTTTAGTGTGGTGCTTGGTGTTGGTTTCCAATTGAGTCAGATAGGAACCTTTGACAAGGAAATTTTGGTGTGTTTCTCCTTAATGAACATGCACCTTAATGACCTAATAATGATAGGGCATGCCTAGATTAGCAAGGGGTGTCTTGCAACTTGGTGTAAACTTGTTGTAATCCCTCCTAGATCTGGTGGCCATTTGTAGATTAGATTTGTCTTAGGTCAACGCTACATATTGGGTATGAAAATACAAAATTTGAGTACAAAAAGGTGATCAGATAAGGCTAGGGTTGGTGTCCTAACCTTGTAGAATGACTAAGGTTTTCATCTCAACAAATCACACAGTATTTAAAATTTTAACCCATGATCTTCCATAGTATATTCCTTCTATCACAATAACTCTCGCAAGAATACCCATCGATGAAGTAGCTCCACCATGCTTAGGTTGTGTTACTCTGATAATTTATGAGAAATTCTTCTAGAGTTCTCATCATGGTGCTTAAGACATCTCCACTAGGAAGAATTCCTTTCCAAACAACTAATATTTAACTCATGACCGTGTTCATCTCTCTATGGTGATTTTGTAAATGCAATGTCTATCACCAAATCATTTTAATCCAGAGTAAGAAACTTAACATCATGAGAAAATATCTTCTTTAGCTCCATGAATTTACACCTTTTGATGCACTTTCCAAGTGCTATTAGCAGACTAAACCACCATGGTACCAAGAATACTTAAGTCACTTGTAGTTAATCATAATTTTTGAATTGTTCTTCATGACTCCAAGGATATTTTGGCTCCAAAATAGAGTTATTATGTATCTCATCAAATCCTTCAATTATTTGCTTGATCTCCATAGTTCTAGTGTTAAATTCTTGCTCCCTACGTATAGTTGCAATAGTTGACTAACTTTCAACTTTGTATAATGAAAAAATGAGATAGGATTAATTCAAAGTTGAGATCATCAACCTCTTTCTTCTTCTCTTGGTATGCATCTAAGGTCTCTTCCACAAACTTAATGACATGATCCCTACTAGAAATCAAATGTAAATAATTTTATTTCAATATCACCAATTCTTTTTTGATAGTTTCCATATTAGTAAGAGTGGCTCCATCCTTAATTCCTTTATGCATCTCTTTAATTTGAGCCTTACAAAAAATTTCTTCAATAAAATTGTATTTGCTATGAAGTTGTGTTAAATATTTCACAACTTTCTCTTCTAAGACCAATAATTGGTTCTTAAAAACTTGTAATTCTTTAGGGACTTGTTCAAAATAAAAAAGTAACTTTTCTCACCATATAGCAAAGTTTCTAATTTTTCTTCAATTCTAGGGGTAGCATGATTTTCAAAATCAGCTACCTCTTTAATATTTTCCTTGCAATTTTTTTGAATTGATGTACTTTTAGTATTATGCTCAAGCAATGAATCATACAAAGACTCCATTACTTGTTCCTTTTTGAATTTCAATGCCAAAACATATGGATCCTAAGGTCTTATGAATAGAATATTTTGGTTTGGAATTGAAGGATCATTATGATCTCTATGGATAGATGATATCTTCACCCATTCATTTTCATGTTGATTAGAATCATGTATCAATAACAAATCAAAAACAGCTTTTTCATCAAGAACACTACTCTCAAAGGATTTTCTCCCAAATTCAATCTAGTACACTACTGGCATTGTAAATTCCCACTCATATTTAATTGTTTTTTTGAAAATTTCATCTTGCTCAAAATCATCATTCTCTTCTTTTGGAAGTTTGGGAAGGTCAATATGTCAATCTCCTTGTTTAGGAATATTCTCCTCATTATCAGAGAAGTCTATGCCTTAATATGTCTTTGTTGTTTCTTTAAATAAATCAACACCTTACTTTTGATAACTCAAATACTCATTCTCTTCTTGTATCATCCACTTTTTGGACATCGCTTATGTGACTTCTAATTCATCCTTGAAAATTTTACTTCTTTGTTCTGACATCATTTTCTATGCTCCCAATATTCCTTGCATGAGAAAAATAAATTATTTCTTCTTAACTAATTTCTACTATGTTCTTTTTTTCTTGATCCTTTGTCATCTTTCCTATTCTCTAGTAGGTGTCTCTAGTATTTTCTCTTTAATTACCCCTTTGATTGAGAAGTATGATTTCAATTTTTTTTTAAAAATTAACCAACTCATGTGCAACTATAGAAATACTTTGTTATTTCCTCAATGCAACCAACAAAGTAGATAAGAGGGTTGAGTGATTTTGTCACTCTCATTCACAATCAAGCCATGATGTTTTTCATAAAAGCTAAACATTCTCTACATGACTCATACTAATGGCAGCCATGAAATGTTGAAACATTTTAAGAATAATATATTCACAACCAAGATCTATCATTACAACACATGATCTGACTCTTGCAACACAAAAATTTTACCCTCTTAGCAAAAGAAGGATTTCTTGTATCATCCAAAACTTGAAAACATTCAACAATTAGCTAAAATGCCTCCCTAAATATGTCATCATTTTATGGAACTTCAAGAGTTGTACTTATTTTATATTCACTAATGTAGATGGTGATTGCAAGTTTCACATCTTCATCTAGATGTTTCATAAGCTCTAGCTTAACCAAATAATTCACAGTAGGGACCATGACAATTTGCATCTCCATAAAATCAAGTTGATCTATCTTAGATAAACAACTCTCCAGTTATTCCAAAATATAAAGTAGATCATCCTTTGATTGACATAGGTGTTCAATTTTTTCTTCCTTTTCTTCCTTATTTATAATTTCTATGCTTTCCCAACTAGATGAATTGAGACTTTACTAAGCCTCTAAAACTCAACTATTGAAACTAATTTATAAATACTAAAAATATTATGCATTTGTTGAATACTAACACACTAATAAAATTTTATCATGGAAATGAAGATATACAATAAGATGTTAGCTTCCCAACATGTTGGTAAGATCACCAACTTTGATACCATTGCAACAACCCACTCTACTTTTTTTGAAAATTTTGCAATGTTGAAATGCCTATGCAATGTCTTCAACACTTTTTGATCACTAAGGTCTTGGAGTGAACAAGGTGAGAGCATATGGTGCTTCCAATCACATAGCTATTCTAAATGATTGCAATTACAAAATGATATGGTGACAAGCCAACCAAAATACATAGGTGACAGAGCCAACCTAATCAACACTTCTTCAACAGATTGTGTAAAATGCAATGCAAGCCACTAGAAGAATGTCTAAGATTGACTCTTGTAGTGTAGAAAATTGTATACCTTAACAATTTCACATTATGTTTTTCCCCCTAATTTATTGGACTTAATTAAGCTTCTAATTTTCTAAATTATGCATTCCAAATCCTAATTTTTATCGTTTTTGAAAGAGGACAAACATAGAATAAATACATCCAATCATTAATTTACTCCTAACTTTGAGTGTCCTAGAAATTTGGGCCAGGACCCATTCACCCATTGGCGAATGGGTCCCCCTTCTTAGCCAAGACCCAAATTTAAATATGTTTTTGGTAGCATTTTAATATCCAAAATTCAAATATGAAGTGTCAGCTTTTGGAATCTAATTTTTGAAAATTGGATAAACACCTATAAATACCTAGTCATTTTATCATTTGAAATCTAACAAAAGTTAAGGATAAAAATATTGGAAAACTTATGATCAAGAGCACTATTGAGCACGTCAAGAGAAAAATTTTAGAGTTCATTACAATAATTCAAGATCCAACATCATATCAAGGTGTATATGTGTTCATGTGGTTATTGTTTGTGAAGGCTAACATTTTGTTGTAGATCTCCAAAGCATTCAAGCAAAGCAAGATCCAAATCCTTGAAGAGATGTGTATGACTTCAGTCCTTCAAGGAAGCCGTTGAAAGGTGGTGAGTTGCAAAGTTTTGTTCATTCATCATTCCTTCCTTTCAACTATCATTTCTATCATTGACATTGCCATTGTGTAAGTGGAAACTCTTGCATGGGTTTTGACTCAAGCAAGCCCCTATATGGAACAACATTTCCTGTCTTTGTGAATGTGTAGGTTGTAGGTTTAAAGAAGAATGAAGAGAGTTTGAAGATCCATTTTGTATTGTTGTATTTGTTGTCATCAAAGTTGTAAAACCACAGAAAATCAATTATAAAATTTACTGATGACATTTCAACAAGTTTACAACTGGGAATCAAGAGCTCAGATCTAGCACTAGAGGATTGAAAAAATAGTTTCAAGATCCCTCATCAAGGACCCATTCACCCAAGTGTGACCTTATCCTACTACAACACTCATAATCAACTTTTGGTGATAGGTACACATCAGTCTGCACTTTCCAGATCCACTTGTAAATCATTGTTTTTGTCTATTTATCTTCAGGATTCTGCATTTTACATATTATGTCATATAGTATAATTAGGGAAATCACTCCAAATCATTTCCAATTCATTCATAAGACTCAAATAGATGCAGATATAGGTCTAAGTGACTCACCTTGGAGGATGAAAGTCAATCTATGCACCTTGTTGATTTGCATCATAATGAAATATTATAAATGATGGCCCCATTTACCCTAACTTTTGGAAATTAAACTTAGGGTAACCACATTTTTAAGTTTCAACTCTGACCAAAATGGTCGACATTTCCAGCTTGTTCAATGCCAAAACAAGATGAATGATATGTTATAATACTAGTGGTAAACCATCTGGTTTTACAATATGAAATAAATTAGAAATATTGTTGTCATTGATGTCAAAGGAAAGAAGGAATTCATATGATTATAATTTATGTCACGATATCATCACAGGTCCAAGATTGTTGTCATTGATATCAAAGAGAAAACCATTTGTTCAAGAAGAAAATTTATGATTGAGGTTATGACCAAAGGCCATTAATCAATTATATGTTCAAAGTCATATACATATTAATTAAATAAATGAGATTGATTATTAGAAAGGAAACAATACAATATTTAATTTAAATATATCTCTACAACATGGGCCAACCTCATGATTGGCGCCAAAATTTTTTGGTTGACCATAGATTGATATAAGTTAAAATAAATATAAATAAGTTTATTATTAAGGCTCGACCAACCCCCTTTCAATATGACAATGAAACTTATATAAACCAAGGATAAGATAATCACCCAAGATAGAGAAGAATGGAGTATTAATATGTAGCGATGCAGGATAAATATATGCAATGAATTTGTTATGAAGAGTTGCAATTATACTCATTAACATGGGAAGCAAAGAATATTATAAGAGGTAGTGTATAAGAGTGAATTTACACCCTAGGTGCAATTCCCCCTTTTGCCTTGTTACACTTTAGAAAACCTAAGTTGGAGGTTTAAATTCACTTAAGTCCATTGATGGCAATCCACTTGGTGCCTGTTTTGTGTGTCGATGGAGGCGTTTCTATTAGGGACGTCCGTGTGGTGCGCAAATTTTTGCACAATGTGCTTACATCCCTGGTAGATTCCTACGGCTGATCCAACGGAGGCATTACTCTTCCCATTGGAAGCGAAGTTGTAACACCTCCTTTGGCCACCCAACACGAATATGGTTGTTTCCTTTATCATTCCTTCATAATCAATCTTTGAACTTGCATTTGGAGGTTGGATGAAAGATTGGAAGAACTCTACACCACTTCAAGCTCATTTTGCACTCACATTCAAGCATTCCAAGCATTTGATAGCAGTAATATCACACTCCATCACATCGATAGAGCAAGTTTGGAACCACGTCATTGCAGCAAAGGCTTGAGTTCCTCTCATTTCTCTTCCAAGAAGCCTTGAGTTCTCTTGGTGGAGGTGGTAATATTCCCTCTCCTCTCCTCTATCATTTGGTTGAGTAGCATAATACTGTTTGTAGTGCTTGTGTTTTTATCACTTCTTTATCTCTTTTCCATTGGTTGTATGTGGAGGTGGGAACACCTAAATGGGGGTCTAATTGAGGCCAACCCCTATACAGCTACCCCCCAACATTCTCTCTTGTTGTGTGTAGGTGTGAGATCTCTTGGAGGATCAGCTGGCGAATGAGTTCATTAGTGAGATTCTCCTCATCTTTATCACTTTTGCTTATTTGCTTTATAACATTAGTGATTACTTAATCTATTTAGTTACATCATTCTAGCCTATTAGTTGAATAGCTAGGTTGGTAAGTCGTTTTGGTGTGTTTAACCTTGTCTCGGTTGTTTCTAGCCATACAGACTACAGTGCATTTCTGAGACACAAACACATCGTGCTATCATTCGAAGTCCGCGTTGACATCCTCGGGAAAAGAGCTCCCTGAGGTGTAGAGTTGGACCTAAAAAATGACTCACCTAGCCCCACCTCAAAACTCAAGATTGTAGAGTGATTGTAGGACCCAAAAATCCTCATCATTCTCATCCTCATACCCTAAACATGCACTTAGCTGAGGTAAGTTAGGGAAACCTCTCGCATCTTGACCCTCCGTGACCTGGGGTCTTGCATGCAGTGGTCCCCATCTCTTACACTTTTGGTGAACCCGATGTGAACCATTTTGGTTCCATTCTTGTGATACTGACAGTTCCTTTCCTCATACTCTAGGAGTGTTGTAGGTGTGAGTGTTGTAAGGTTGTTGCCTTGCAACCCAACCTATGACCCCTAGGTGGCATAGTTGGAAGGTTCCAAAGGTATTGCATGACAAAACCTTAATTGGGTCACTGTCTTATCCATTGAATTTTAGGGACTCTATGAAAGTACTGTCTAGTGTGCGTAATGGCTTCGTTCTTGCATCAAACCATCCCCTCCGTGTAGCCTATGGAGAAAAGTGTTGGCATAACCTTTACTTCACAGGACCTATAATGGGCTCTAATATATTCCTATGCAGATCAATGGAAACATTGTAGCCAGTGTTCTTGTTGATCTGACGTCACAAGTGAACATAATAATAGAGGAGATTATGCTTATAAACTTTTTACATAAGGATGGATATGATGCTCCTGAAAGTTTCATTTGCACACATGATGACCTTTACGTACCCCCTTTAGGTGGCATTGCCCTGTCAGCCTTAGTCGAACATAAGATCGTGAAGCTCTTGTTTGATATCATTCCTAGGTCTGAACTCTTCCGTGTAAAGTTGGGTATCCCTTGGTTGGTAGTGATGAATGCAGTACCCTCCATTGTGCACGTGTCTAAAATTTATCCATGGAGGTTTTAAACATGTGATCCATGACACCGGCTATTGACCGTTGGTTGCACATGGCAGCTATTGCCTGGATCACACGTGACATGTGCCTATGGGTCCCCTTCCACCTAGGATGAACCTTTTACATAAGACATATTAGAATTATAAGAAAGGACGTCTGTGGCCGAAAATGAGGTACCTTCCCTCACCTTATGCTATTTCACATAGGGCTTGCTTGAAGGCCAACAATGATGTTGTTAAGGCTTGAAAGAGGAAAGAAGAGAAATGGTCTTGTGACCCTCCTTCCTCTTCCGCTACTTAGTCTGACGCTTCCTCTCACTTAGTCGTGGTACCGTAAAGTTCTACTCCTCGTTTGCAAGAAAACTCTTTGGTACCCACTCAGTGAAAGCTTAAGCATCTCGCATTTGAGCTTCTTATCTTGCCGATGGAGCCTAGGCCCACTCGGTATGATAGGAAGAAGGTCTCCTGAGGAGATTCCTCCTCATCTCGACTATCATGGCCTCCTACTACTCCTACTCCTAAGGCAGTGAGTGGAAAGAGGCCTGTTGTCAAGGCTCTCGAGTCAACTTCTCTTGTCACTCCTCAGCCTACTCCCCCTACTCCTGCATAGGAATCCATTCCTCCACCCGACATGACCATAGTGTATGTTCCTATGATCAACCAAGAATCTCCTATCCCTTCTCAAGCTTCCGCTTCTAACTCCAAGATCCATAGAAATTTCCTTGCACGTGAGCGCAAGCATTAGCAAAAGGATCTCCTGGCTGAGCAGGCCGCTTTGCAACATAAGGAGGAAGAAATGACTGCCCCTACTTCAAGGCCCTCTGTAACATCTTCTTCCTCCCTTCTTGTTGTGTCTCTTCTGCCTGATCCACTCCCAGCTTCTGTTGCAAGCACAAAAGCACCTAACCCTAATCAAGTACAAGTGTTTATCACTCCCTCAGCAAAGTCGCCTTTGCTGATGTCCATTTCGGACATTCAACCCTTCCCAAAACCTGTGGATATGGTTAACACTTTGGTCATATCCACTGCATTTTTTTCCTCCTCCTCCTCTGCACCTTTAGCTTTGTCTATGGGGAGTTCATCTCCCCCTGCAAAGGAGGCAAAGGCTAGTACTTCTTGCGATAAAGGACGCAGGAGGAGCCCACCTTCCCAAAGTGGCCTTGTGATGACCTATTCTGTCCTTGTGACAGAATTAGTCCCGACCTCTCCTGAGTTTATTACCACTCTCGAATCATTCAACGAGCCTAGCGGTGGATCTCAGGAACAACTCGTCTCGTTCGTTGAGGTAAGACATGGTGCTCGTATGGGGTGCATATTTAACTCTTTAGATGAAGTCCCGGCCTTGTCGAAGATCTTCGCGAAATCATTGACTTTGACTCCACAAGAGCTTGGTGGAGAGGACCTCAAGGGGCCCTCTTCCTTGTCCCTTGTTGCAAGAGGGACACACATCCATCCTCTTAACATTCCACCTTTATAGGTGTATCCTCCTTCTCCTTATGAAGATTTAGATTGGGAAGCAGATGACCTCTTGGCTAAGAAATGTTAGGAGGAGGTCCCTCTTCTTAATCTTGTGTGTGTGTGTGTGTGTGTGTGTGTCTTGTAATGTGTTCCCCTGTACTCGTGTTGTGTGTGCCTGGATGACCCTTGTCACCCTTGTTGTTGCCTAGATACAGGAATGGTTTTTGTGTCGTAAACCTTCTTCTATTTGTATCATCATTCTTCCATGTTTGTGCCTAATTTTCCATAAATTGGGGACGATGCAAAACGTCAGAAGCATTTAGGCTTCCCTTCTAGGTTGATCCAATTTTTTTTTTAAATTTTACCTTGTTTTTCATGCATTCTTCTCGATTTGGTTGGGGATTGATGATATTTATCCTTACATTGTGATTACCTACTATTATATGAGCTCGAACATATCTGACCCCACTAAACCAGATCCCTCTGTGCCCTTTGTTTATACTTTCTAATTTTTCTTTATCTTTCTCTCTTCTTTGCTTGAGTTGTCCCTCCTATGTGTGACAATGTTCTTTAACACTTCAACTTTTAGAAAATGAATTCACCGCCAACGAATCTTTTCTTGAAAGTCCTCACAATACCTTTTTCTTGGAAGTGCATTCTCAACTTGGAACCCTAACGAAATGTGTTTCCTTCATCATGAGTTTGTAAATAAAGGACTTGGAGACCTTCCTCTGAAGTGGGAATTACTTTGACTTCCCCTCGCATGGGAGCATGACCTTCCTTTTGAATTCCTTGATGAAGTGAACATCTTTTGAAAGGATCCCTTGATGACGAATCACTCTAAGATGGTGACTTTTGAACTGCGTGTCGCTTGAGTGGACCCCCCTTATACTTCATGGTAGGTTCCTCAAGGACCCTTTCTTCAAAATCCCTTGTAACAAATGGACTCCTTTATGTATGGTATGGGGGCAGCATGACTAGACTCATTCCATTCATCCTTTCACGTCTAGCTTGGGGGTATCCTGACTAGACCTTACTGTTCAAATAGTGTGTCCCTTGAGTGGACCCCCCTCCTTTTGAAGGGTTCCTCGAGGGACCCCTTTGAAATTTTTTTGGTCTACGTGACCGACTGCTTTAGACATGTTCTATTTGCGGGTAGACATGTCACGCTTTTAGATGCATTCTATCTACGGGTAGACGTATCGCCACTTTAGACATGTTCTATCTGCGGGTAGATGTGTCACTACTTTTAGATGCATTATATCTACGGGTAGAAATATCAACGCTTTAGACATGCTCTATCTATGGGTAGACATGTCACCACTTTTAGACGCACTCTATCTACTGGTAGATGTATCGACGCTTTAGACACGCTCTATTTGTGGGTAGACGTGTCGCCGCTTCTAACATGTTCTATCTGTGAGTAGACATGTCACTACTTCCTAACTTTGTGAAGTTTGCTTCCTCAGGGCTTCCTCCATGCGAGAGATCTTGGGGGTTGCCTCCTTGCAGGTTTGTAGGCCTGTAAGGTGCTTTGTTGTTCCAACTTCATAGTTCTGAGCAGCTATGGATTCCTTTGTTTTTCCTGCATCTTTAGGTTCACTAGATCACATTTTGCATCCTTGATGGTTTAGGTATACTTTTCTAACCCTACTCTCTTCTTTATCTACTTTACTAAGAACTCATAAGTACTAGTGCTCACTAAAGTGGGGGAAAAATGTATAAGAATGAATTTTCACCCTAGGTGCAATTCCCCCTTTTTCCTTGTTACACTTTAGAAAACTTAAGTCAGAGGCTTAAATTCACTTAAGCCTACTGATGGCAGTCCACTTGGCATATTTTATGTGTCAGTGGAGGTGTTTCTGTCAGGGATGCCCACGCAGCGTGCAAACATCCCTGGAAGATTCCTACGACTGGGCCAACAAAGGCGTTACTCTTCCCATTGGCAGCGAAATTGTAACGCCTCCTTCGGTGACCCGACCCGAATATGGAGGTTTCTTTCTCATTCCTTCATAATCGGTCTTTGAACTTGCATTTGGAGGTTGGATGAAAGATTGGAAGAACTCCACTTCTTCAAGCTCATTTTGCACTCACATTCTAGTGTTCCAAGCATTTGATAGCAGCAATATCACACTCCATCATGTTGGTAGAGCAAGTTTGGGACCACACCATTGTAGTAGAGGCTTGAATTCCTCTCATTTCTCTTCCAAGTAGCCTTGAGTGCTTTTGGTGGAGGTGGTAAGCTTCCCTCTCCTCTCCTCTATAATTTGGTTGAGTAGCATAGTACTGTTTGTAGTGCTTGTGTTTTTATCAATTCTTTATCTCTTTTCCATTGGCTATCTATGGAGGTGGGAACACCTAAATGGGGGTCTGGTTGAGGCAAACCCCTATACAACCACCCCAACATTCTCTCTCTTGTTGTGTGTAGGTGTGTGAGCTCTTGGAGGATCAACTGGCGAACGAGTTCATTGGTGAGATTCTCCTCATCTTTATCACTTTTGCTTATTTTCTTTATAACATTAGAGATTACTTAATCTATTTAGTTACATCATTCTGGCCTATTAGTTAAATAGCTAGGCTGGTAAGTCATTTTGATGTGTTTAACCTTGTCTCGGCTGTTGTCTGGTCGTACAAACTACAACACATTTCTGAGATGCTAGTGTGCCGCACTGTCGTCCAAAGTCCACACTGACGTCCTCAGGTAGAGAGCTCCCTGAGGCATAGAGTTGGACCTAAAAACTGACTCGCCTAGCCCCACCTCGAAAATCAGGATTGCAGAGTGATCATAGAACCCAAAAATCCTCATCATTCTCATCCTCATACCCTAAACATACACTTAGTTGAGGTAAGTTAGGGCAGCCTCTCATGTCTTGACCCTCCGTGACCTGGGTCTTGCATGCTGTGGTCCCCCTCTCTTACAGGTAGTAATTAATAATATGAAGGTGATGATTATATTTATGGAAAGACAACTATTCACATTGCTATGGAGCAGTGATCATAATAAAAGGTTTGAGAATTAGTTTTAAAGTTGCAATCATTTCTTAACAAATAGTCATGTCCATTCATAATGTCATTTATTTATGAAGAAACACCTCCTTTCATTAAGAGGCATGTTAAATGGTATATAAGGAACATAAGGTGGACACTAAATAAGGAAGTAATGAGAAAAAATGAATAAGAGAAGATTCAAGTAGATCTAGAGAAGAGAATGTGAAGAGTTAATTGGATCTATATTAAAATATATGAAGAGTGTTATTATTGTGAAGGGAGAAATATACAATGCACAATTTGGGAGAAAAATTGTAAGTGAAATTAGAGTAGACCTGAAGGCATAATTATGAAGGAAAGTATTGCATTATTTGAGAGAAAATTTGTTGCATAGTGAAAGAAATCAATTACATCATATACAAACCAAATCATGAAGGAGAACACTTGTGTGATACCCATTAGGTCATCCAAAAATAAAGGTGTGAAATAAATTGCATTTATAATCAGATCTTTGTGAAGATAATATCATCCTTTGAAGAACCAGGAGGTTGGTGCCTGTCATTAGAAGAGATTGGTGTCTCTTGCTGAGTTGGTGCTCGGTTGTGGGGATTGGTGTCTCTAGTGGGTTGATGCCTACAAAAGAAGACTTTTAAAAGAAGTACGTTGGTGTGTACAAAAAAGATCAATATATAAGCAATATTTTTCCATGGTTTTCTCTCGCAAGGGTTTCCACATAAATCATGTGTTCTTCTTATGTTCTTAATTGCTAGATCTTGAATGTGTGTGTTTATTGTGGCTGAATAAGTTTTGAAAAGTAAAATATTGTCTTATATTGATTCCCCCTCTTAGTATAACTATGTGCTCATCAATTGGTATCAGAGTGGGCTCCTTTAAATAGTTTAACCACTAGAAGGAATATATTAAGAGCACACATAGCAAAGAGAAAAGGAAATAAGGGAAATTGAAATACCAAGAAATTTTTTGATCAACTAGCACTAACAAAACCAAATACAAGTGATAAAAGAGAATCAAGCAAAAGTGACAAGGTGACAAATAGAACACACATGAAAATAGAAACAAGGAATAATGTCATGATAGATGGAGACAACTTTGTGATTGAAAGAGAAGAAAAATTGGAGTTAGAAGAAGAGAAATCATCTAAAATAGAGGAAGCATTCAAAACATCAGATAAGATGAAGAATAAAAAGTATGAATCAAGTGATAGCTCTAGTGATGAATTAGATGTGAAGGAAGCCCATTTTGATAGAAAGTTCAAAAAAGGATCCAACATGTACATAGGTAAGTATAAATGTTTTAATTGTGGTAAAATAGATCATTTTGATTCTAAGTGTGTGCAGATCAAAATTAAAGACGAAAGAAAAAGAGAAAGATTCAAAAGAAGAATATGATGAAGATGATGAAGAAATGGATCTTGAGGAGGAACTCCATTATGCCTTTAGTGAGATCAAGAAGCTTAAGAAAAGAAATTTGAAACAAGAATTACATCAAGAGGACAATGAATCTAATATAAAGTTAGTATGACGCCTTGAAGAATTTGAGAATATAATCATCTAGCTAAAAATTCAGGTTGAAGAAGGAAACATGATTAAAGAGGAAGTGATAATTTAATTAGAGAAAAAGGAAGAAAATTATGAAATGTTAGAGTCTAAAATTGTTTCCTTGAGAAAGGAATTAGAGAAAGCAAGTGCTCAATTGAAAAAATACTTGAAGAATGAGAAGAGTTCAAACATTTCAGATGATACCATCGATGGCCAGAGGCCATCACACATTAAGATAGGTCTTGGTTATGAAGAAAATCAAAAGATTACAAAAGATCACAAGGAGGCACCAAATTAGGGAAATGAGGAAAAACCAAAAAGCTATGCAAATGCTTTAAGAGTCCTATCAAGAATGAAAACAATAAGAAGAAAGAAAATGGTGTTCCTCAGAAAATGAAAACACGAAGAAGAAATAAAATGGCATTCCTCATAAAACTAGAATTACTCACAAAGACAACAAGGATAAAAATACATTTAGAAGATATTTTCCGTTGAGACAACCTCATATGACCAATTTTTAACATTCCTTTTATGGTAATTTCTATTCTTGTAATCACTTTGGTCATAATGCAAGGGATTGTAGAGCACAAGCAAGAAATGCTGGTTGGAACAAGAATAGGAATCTTTATGAGTTCTCAAGTAGGAGCTATAATTCCTTTGCTCCCTTGGTGGATTACAATGTTGTGTGATATAAGTGCGACAACTATGGTCACATAGAATGCTTATGTAGAAATGGTTTTTGATGAGCACACACTTATATTGAGAAGGGGGTGAATTAGTGAAGACAGTTCTCTACTTTTCAAACTAACAATCATAATAATATTAATTGCACAATATCATTCACATAAGATATAACAATTATGTAACACAAGAACACATGATTTATGTGGGAACCCTTATGAGAGAAAACCATGAAAAAATATTTCTTGTTATTAAAATATCTTACAATATTTGTAGGCACCAACCTACAAGAGTCACCAATCCCTTATACAATTTGTGAGCACCAACCCACTAGAGACACCAATCCCCACTTATAGAATTTGTAGGCACAAACCTACTGGAGACACCAATTCCCACTTGTAGAATTTGTAGGCACCAACCCACTGGAGACATTGATCCCTATAATTGAGGACCAACTCAAAAAGAGACACCAATCTCTCTAATATGAGGCACCAACCTTGTCAATATGGGGCACCAACCTCTCTAATATGAGGTACCAACCTCTCCAATAGAATATTGTTTTATTAAGAATAATTATTCTATAAAAATAGCCTTTAATGATTTCCTTTTATATTCTCATCCTCAAAATCTTCACACATAAATCTGCATATATATTCTCTTTCTTAAATATTTATACACAAATCTGCATATATTTTCTTTCTTAAATCTTCATACACAAATCTAAATATATTCTTCTTAAATCTTCTTGTTCTTGAATGGTATATATTTGTGTCTCAGAAACTTCCCTTCTTTACAAATTTTTTTGTATGATATTACATTTATTGGACACTTTCCTCACATATTTTTTATTCCCTTTTATACCTTCATATTTCTATGAAGAGATATACCCTTTCGAAGATAATGAACCTTAAAATAGTCATATGACTCCTCTCAAATAAAAATTGCTTCCTTTTCAAACATTTCCACAATAATATATATTTTTATCTTCCACACATTTCTCTCTTGACTAATAGATCTTCCTTTTTATTCCACATACATCTCTCTCTTACTTTCGATAAACTTTATTTATATCTTTACATCTCAATGAAGAGTTGCATTTCTTTGAAAGAGATAAACCTTTAAAATGATATATCTTTTTGTTAAGCAAAATTGTTTGAACACTTTTTCTTTCTCCATTTTCTTTCTCTTTAATGACTACCTTTGAATGATCTATTATTTTCTTCACACTCTAATATGTTGGTGTATATATGATATATATTTATTTTTACACACTTCTCACTCACAACTCCACCCATTTCTTATTTCCTTTTTATTTCTTTGTGCCTCTACATGAAGAGAGACATATCTTTAAAAAGAGACATCCTTTTGAAAAGACATAACCTTTGTTAATAATTTTTCCCTATCATAAACACCAATCGTTTCCTTTTAAAATTAATTATTAATCCTTTGTTAACCTTTATAATTTTTATTGCTTACTTTATAAGCACTACCTTTAAACATTTTATTTATCCTTCATATGCCCCTTCATTTGGATCACCCTTTCATAATGAATCATTGTTGTTTAATCCAAGAGTTGCTAATTATTCATTAATCGTTCCATAGTAATTAATTCACTTTATTTATTAATGAAGTCAGACCTTCTCTAATATATTCATATCCTTCACACAATAAATAATCACTTCTTTCTTTTAATTTCTACATCCCATTTAACATAAGCAATTAATATATATTTATATGTGGCTTCAAACATGATCTATCAAGTTTTGTAATCCAAAAATAAAATAAATACTACTTCATATAGCCAACCAACCTTTGTTTAGGAATTATTATTATTTTAATATAAATCTTCTACCATCGAAAATTTATAACAATTAGTGGCTTTTGGAATTAGTGATTTACCTCATTTTTTCTTTGATATCAATGAAAATATGTTTTCCAACAATCTTATGCATACGCCTTTAATTCTCTTCAACAACAAGATCCAACAATATCCTTCATTCACTTTGACATCAATGACAATATTCTAACAATTTTGTGGAAGCCCCTACGTAGACCAAGAAAGTGGAAGCCATGGATAATCAAAAAGAAGAAAATATGAAAGTATGAAGAAGAAAACAAGAGCAGGATAATGAAAAGGAATAATTTGTGCTTATGCAAACTACAATTCATACACAAGTTGTATCATTAAGTTCAAGCAGAGAAGTATAAAATAAGTGGGAGTTAACCATTGCATCATCTTTTAGCTCTATGGAGAAGAAATTTCAGATATAGATCAGATGATGAAGATTCTATGGGAGAGTCATAGGAAAAGGAGAACGATGCCAATGATGTAAAAATAATGACCTTCTTCATTTAGTAGTCATGGATAGAGAAGGAAGAGTTGAATATGTGTGGAGAATAATGAGATAGCTAAACAAACTCTTGATTTGTTAAATTTAAGATGATCCAAAATAGTTTTGGATAGCTATCGAGAAAATATGTCACCCAAGAAATATAGAAACATGAGTAGAGTAGTGATGTATGACCATCCAGGGTGTGAGAGCAATCTTGTATCACCCAAAAAAAATGTTGTTTCTTTTCAATAAGGGCTAAATTTGGTAGGGTTACTATTTTTATTAAGTTTGCATTTATGTATGGTTCGACATGAAATCTTACAAACACCTCCAGAATGGTAAATTGAAGCCAATGGAGAAGAAATCACTTCAATATCATTTGTCATTTGAGAGATATTAGAATTTCAATTTTCAAAAATCCTATTACAATCTTCAAAATCAATTCTGAGGCACTTAGAGGCTTCAAATGGGCTTGAAAATTGGCAGAAAAACAAAAAGTAGAAAGCCTTTAGGCCCTAATTTTTTTCCAAACATCTCTAAGAGATTTTTGAAAAGGTATTATAATAGAAAATCCAATGATTGGATCAAAAGATATGACCCCACGAAGTTGCACTACCAAAATTAATAAAATTTCAAAATATCTTCTTAAGCAAGTTACACTTTCTAGAAGATTCTAGGGTGGTTACACCTTCCAAATAAAGTATGTGAATGGGGGCTATAGAAAGCGGGCCAGAGAAGTGTAGATGGTGGCTCCAATTTACATATTTTTAGATTTATGTAATTAGAAAGCCTGTGTGATGGCAACTATAATGTTGTAATTTTATTTTTCATTTCAGTGATAATAGAAAATATTTGCTTCCTTATTTCATTTTTTTGTACCATTATCTGTTGTTGTGAGTTTTAGATTGTAAGGGGAGTACCCTTCATCAAGTGGTATCAGAGTAGGAGTTCTTGAGCATGTAGATCAATCACTGAATGTTAGGCAATCTGCACTAGGACTTTTCATTGTGGGTCTGTGAGAAAAGATGCCTCCACGAAGAAACTGTGGTGGAAGAAATGTTGGGGTAACAGAAGATGCTTTTAGATCCCTCCAAAGACAAGTTCAAGTACTGCAAGAGGAGTTGCATAGAGGATTTGATATTAGAAGAGGAGATGAAAGTGAAGATGAGGCTGAAAATGAAGAGACATTCAAAGAAGAAGCACAAGATGTAATGGATCCTAGAGAAAATAGACTAATTAGGGCCATTTCCAAGATTGGAAAGAGGCCAAAGATAGAAGTTTCTAATTTTTTTGGAAACCTAAATCTAGAAGAGTTGATTGATTGGATCAATGACATGGAAGAGTATTTTGAGTATGAGGAAATAGAAGATACAAAGAGGTTCAAGTTTGCAAAGGCCAAGCTGAAAGGTCATGGTAGCATATGGTGGAAAGAAGTCTGGTTGGAGAGAAACCAAAGAGGTAAAGAGAAGATAACCAAATGCGATCGGCTGGTGGAAAAATTGAAGAGACAATTTAGTCCTGTGGACTATGAGCTATATTTATTGAAGAAGGTGCAAGGGTTGAAACAAGTGGGAAAATCTATTAAGGAGTACACAGAAGAATTCTATCAAGTCCTAATCAAAATAGGCCATTTCGAGGCCAACAAGGAGAAAGTTTCCCATTACATAAATGGGTTGAAGTCGAGTTTTCACGAAGAGTTGAGTTTAGTGAGGATGACCATGATTGAAGATGCATACTAGTTTTCCCTAAAGGTGGAAGAGAAGCTAAACAAAAGGTTCGAGAACAAGAAAAGGGGTGGAGGTCATGGTGGAAAAACTAGTGGACGGTCTTATGGAGGCCGAAGTGAAGATCAAAATAAGACTGAAGGATCTAGTAGTATTCACAACCAGAAGGGAGACAATTCCTACCATCCTCGAGATCAAAATAATGGAGACCAAAGAGGAAGAGGAAGATATGGAAGGTGATGAGGAAGAGGAGGAGTTTTTTGAACTTGTTTTCAATGTGGAGAAGGACATAGACCCTACGAGTGTCCTTAGCATCAAGGGGGGGGGAAATAGAAGACCTAAAAGTAATTCTTGAGTTGCCTATGTAGATGAAGATGCCCAGTCTTCACATTTTGAAGATGTTGAAAGAGGAGAGGCCCTTGTAGTTAGGAGAGCCTTGTTGAATGAGGAGAAAGAACCAAATCAAAGAAAGAACTTGTTCTGCACTCGATGCAAGTATGAAGGTAAGGTTTGTAATATTTCCATTAATGGAGGTAGAATTGATAATCTTGTTTCATAGGTCATTGTTACTAAATTGTAGTTGGAGAGGAGAAGGCATCTAAAACCATACCAGATCACATGGTTGCAAAAGGACCATAGGGCATTGGTCAATGAGAAATGTTTGGTAAAGTTTAAGATTGGTAACTATAAGGATGATGTCCTGTGTGATATTATACCTATGGATGTTTGTCACATGTTGTTAGGCAGGCTATGGTAGCTTGATTGGTGAGCAGTGCATGATGGGCATGCTAACACCTATTCCTTGACAAAGAATGGTGTTTTTCATAAGTTGAAACCCTTGAAGGAAGAAGAAGAAAAGGTATGCAGTTATGAAAGAATTTGTTTGGTTGATGGAAGAAAGTTCCTAGAAGGTATGAGACATGAGCATTTGTGTTTTTCATCAATCCCTAGAGTTGATAAAGAAGATAATAGTGAGGTACTTGTAAAGGTTTTAGATTTGTTGAATGAGTTTTAGGATATTGTTTCTAATAACGTACCTGAAGGTTTTCCTCTAGCATGGAATATTAGCCATCAGATGGACTTGACTCTTGGAGCCAGTTTCCCAAATAAGACAGTCCATCGAATGACTCCAACAGAGAATGAAGAGTTGAATAGACAAGTGCAAGAGTTGTTAAAAAATGGATTGATTCGAGAGAGCTTAAGCCTTAAGCCCATGTGCGGTACTTGTAGTACTAGCACTAAATAAGGATGGGGAATGGCATATGTGTATAGATTCTAGAGCCATCAACAAGATCACCATCAAGTATAGATTTCCCTTGTCGAGGATGGATGACATCATGGATTGTTTGAGTGGAGTTGAGTACTTCATGAAGATAGACCTGAAGAGTGGTTATCACCAGATCTAGATTAGAGAAGGAGATGAATGGAAGATAGCCTCAAGACCAAAGAGATCTTATACGGGTGATTATTCATGCCTTTTGGGCTGAGAAATGCACTGAGCACATTTATGTGGCTTATGAATGACGTATTGAAAGAATTTTTAGGAAAATTTGTTATTGTTTATTTGGATGATATTTTGATTTTCAGCAAGACATTGGAGGAGCACGTGATGCATATCTAAAGAGTTTTTGAGAAGCTAAGGGAGGAGAATTTTTTGATCAATTTGAAGAAGTGTAGTTTTGTGAAGAGAGTTTTTTTTCTTTGGATTTGTTATCTCAGCAAAGGGTCTTAAGATGGATCCAGAGAAGGTGAAAGATATTGTTGAATTGCCTACACAAAGGAGTGCTATAGAGGTGAGATCTTTTCATGGTTTGTAAAGTTTTTATAGAAATTTTATCAAAGGCTTAAGTAGTACTTGTGCACCTCTAACTGAAACAATGAGAAGGGATAGAAAAGAGTTTAAGTGGACTACAGGAGCAACAAAAAGTTTTGATATGTTGAAGAATAAAGTTACATAGCAACCTATTTTGGAACTTCCAAATTTCAACAAGGTATTTCAGGTAGATTGTGATGCTAGTGGTAATGCCATTGGAGCTTTTTTGAGTCGGGAAGGTAAACCTATTGCTTATTTTAGTGAAAATTTGAATGATGCAAAGAAGAAGTATTATGTTTATGATCAGGAGTTTTATGCTATAGTTCAAACTTTGAAGAAATGGAGACACTATTTGTTGCCAAAAGAGTTTTTTTTTAATTTCCTGATCATCAAGCTTTACAAAATTTAAATAGTCAAGGGAAGTTGAATCAAAGACATTTGAAATGGCTTGATTTTTTGCAAAATTATACTCTTTTTTTTAAGCATAGGAGTGGAAGATCTAATAGAGTTGTAGATGCCTTAAGTAGGAGGAAAAATTTGTTAACAAAAATGTAGATTGAAGTTGTTGGGTTCAATGAACTCAAGAGCTTGTATCTTGAGGATCCTGATTTTGCAAAAACTTGGAGAGCTTGCAAGGAGCCTATCACTTTGGATAGGACAAGATGGTTGAATTTTACAATCCAAGATGGTATGTTGTTTTGAGGGAATCAATTGTGCATTCCAAGGAGTTCTATGAGAGAGACCCTGATCAAAGAGAAACATAGTGGAGGATTAGCTAGACATTTTGGTCATGATAAGACCATTTCTATTGTTGGTGAGCATTATTATTGGCCATAGTTGCAACAAGATGTGAAGAAGTTTGTGCAGAGTTATAGAGTATGTCAAATGGTGAAAGGAACAAGTCAGAATACTGGACTGTATCAACCATTACCTATACCAGAGAGGCCATGGGAGGACATTAGTATGGATTTTGTTCTTGGATTTATGAGGACACAGAGAGGGCATGACTCCATATTTATGGTGGTAGAAATTTTTTTAAGATGGCACACTTCATTCTATGTCATAAAACCAATGATTTTATTCATGTTGTAGAGTTATTTTTCAGAGAGGTGGTGAGACTACATGGTCTACCCAAGAGCATAGTTTCAAATTGAGATACCAAGTGTTTTGGGTATTCTGGAGGACATTGTGGAAGAATTTGAAGACTAATTTGAAGTTTAGTTCTATACACCATCCACAAACTAATGTACAAACAAAGGTGGTGAATAGGAGTTTGGTCAATTTTCTAAGATGCTTAGTAGGAGACAAACCCAAGGGATGAGATTTGATTTTTACTATAGGTAGAATTTTCCTATAACAATTCTATCAATAGGAGCACTAGTAAATCACCATTTTAGATTTTTTATGGGAGTAGTCCAAGAACTGCTTCTAAACTAAGAAATATGGATAAGGGGGATAAGAGTAGTGTTGATGCTGAAGATTTTGTTGAACACCTAAAGAATTTGCAAGAAGAGGTTAAGAAGAATATCAATAAGATGAATTCACAGTATAAGGCTAAGGTAGATAAAAAAGGGAGGTATAGGGAGTTCCACCTGGTAGGAGATGAAGTCATGATTCATTTGCAAAAGGAGGTGTTTCCAGTTGGCACACACAAGTTAAAGATGAAGAAGTTTGGACCTATAGACACTTAAAAATGTCTTGAATGATACTATACACTTGAATCCGATACACTAACATCATTTCATCTTGAAATCCATATTATTTTTGCTTGTTTGATTAAATGAACCTAGTTATTTAATTGAATGCATCATTTTCATCTATTAACCTAATTGATCTAATTGGGTTAATTCACCCCCTCTCACACTAACATTTCACCCTGTTTAATTAAATAATGCAAATTATTTAATTTGAACCCTAAGTCCTCTATTTAATTAAATAACCCTAAGATATTTAATTAAATATCATATTTTCATCCCCTTTCCATTAAATAAATCAATAACTTAATGAATATCCTGACATTATCCATCTTGCACATTCAAATTTAGTTTTAATTACTAAATTTCTAATTTCCTCTCCCATCCACTTGCATAGGGAATATTCCAAAGGAATATTCTCCTATTTGGCTCCAAAAAGGGAATGATTTATTTCAAACAAACTTTCAAAGTTGTTACAAAGTGTGTTTGTTTGAATCATTAATTATTATCCCTTGATCTTTCCTTGATCCTTGTGATCTTTGATTCTCATCCATTGATGAGAATCCTTGATCCATATTTCCCCCTTCATTCAATATTGACCATTGATAGATCAAATCAATTTGAGCCCTTTATTTTTCATTTTCTCTCCTATAAATACATCACTATTTGGAGAGAAATGGATCCATCTTTTGATAGAAAAGTTATGCTATTGAAAGTCATACTCACTTGCATCCATATTGAACATCATTTAGCATTTTAGATGAAATATCCATACACATTAGCTAAATCATCGATTAATGGCTTCCATGTTAACTTAGTTTGCATCCATTTTAGTATAGTTTGTATCCATAGCTTATATCAACCTTTTAGCATTTAGAACTCATCTCATCATGTTAAACTAGTTTTATATCATGTTTCATTCATATCTCATCAGTTTTGTTATTTTTCTTCAATAAAACAATTGAAACAAGCTCATATTATCCAAGAGATTGGGAAAGGGTCACCATTCCACATCAATGTGACACCACTTCCCCAATGGGATAAGATTCAAGGTCTTAGAATATATATTTTATTATGCTTTCATGTTGATTTCATGTTAGTTTAATGGTTATTTAGTTTCTTGTTGATTTCGAATATCACATTGGGATCATGGCTTGGTGGATTAAATATGCCTCAAATCTATATAGATTTGGTGTAGTTAACCTATACTATGACTATGATCCCAGGACCATGCAAGATCCTGAAGAAGAATGATTCAGGAAATATTTATGAGGTAGAGTTTCCAAGTGAGATTCATGTTTCACCTGTGTTTAACATTTTTTATTTGACTGAATATCATGAAGGGGATAAGGAGAATGAATTGAAAGAGGTGCAGTGGATGATTCTAGCACCTACTTCATAAAAGGAAGAGATAGAAGAAATTTTGGATAGCTGTGTGGGAAGAAGCACAAGGAATAGGCAATATGCAGAGTACTTGGTGAAATGGAGAGGAAGGTCTATTGAAGATTCATCATGGTTATCTAAGTTTGAGGTTAACCATCTTGGTTTCCCTCTAACTCCTGAGAAGTGATAGGGTCACTTTTCAAACTACCCCGGGTGTCTAATGCAAGAGCATCCAGGGTGTAAGAGCAATCTTGCATCACCTAAAAAAAATGTTGTTTCTTTTCAATAAGGGCTAAATTTGGTAGGGTTGTTGTTTTTAGTAAGTTTACATTTATGCATGGTTGGACACAAAATCTTACATAGACCTCCAAAATGGTAAATTGAAGCCAATGGAAAAGAAATCCCTTCAATATAATTTGTCATTTGAGAGATATTAGAATTTCAATTTTTGAAAATCCTATTAAAATCGTTGGAGTCAATTTTGAGGCAATTAGAGGCTCTAGATGGGCTTGAAAATTGGTGGAAAGCAAAAAGTAGTTGGCCAGTAGACCCTAATTTTTAGCCAAACATCTCTGAGAGCTTTTTGAAAAGGTATTATAATAGAAAATCCAACGGTCAAATTAAAAGATATGTCCCCACAAAGTTGTACTACCAAAATTAATAAAATTTTGAAATATCTTCTTGAGGAATTTACACTTTCTAGAAGATTCTAGGGCAGTTACACCTTCCAAATAAAGGATGTAAATGGGGGGATATAGAAAGGAGGCCATAGCAGCGTAGATGGTGGCTTCGATTTGTAGATTTATGTAATCTGAAATCCCATGTGATGGAAATTATAATGTTGTAATTTTATTTTCAGTTTAGTAATAATAGAAAATATTTGTTCCTTCTTGTATTTTGTTTGTGTCATTATCTATAGTTGTTGTGAGTTTTAGATTGTGAGGGGAGTACCCTTCATCAAGTAGTAGAGAAAGGAGGATCATAAGAGATTTTTTGATAGCGAGAGAAGTATATTCTTATTGTAGTAGATGTGAGTATTGACCATAAAGAATATGAATGGATGTTTCCCATAATATATTTGTGGAGAAAAGTATGTTGCATCCCTTTGCCATTGATGTCAAAGGGGGAGAGTTAGAGAAAGGGAGATCATTATGTTTTCCATCAATGACAAAGAGGGAGAGGGGGAGATTGTTGGAAATATTGTTATCATTGATGTCAAAGGAAATAAGGAATTCACATTCTTATCATTTATGTCATGATGTCATTGTAGGTCCAAGATTGTTGTCATTGATGTCAAAGAGAAAATTATTTATTCAAGAAGAAACTCTATGATTGATGTTATAGCTAAAGGACACTAATCGATTATATGTTCAAAGGCACACACACACACACATATTAATCAAGTTAAAGACATTGATTATTAGAAAGGAATCAATACAATATTTAATTTAAATATATCTCTACAACATGGGCCAACTCCATGATTGAAACCAAAACTTGTTGGTCAACCATAGATTGATATAAGTTAAAAAAACATATAAATAGGTTTATTATTAAGTAGGTTGACCCCCTTTGAATATGACAATGAAAATTATATAAATCAATGATAAGATAATCACCCAAGTTAGAGAAGAATGAAATATTAATAAGCAGTGATGAAGGATGAATATATGCAAAAAATCTATTATGAAGAGTAGTGATTATTCTCATTAACATGGGAAGCAAAGAATATTAGAATAGGTGGTAATTAATAATATGAAAGTAACGATTATATTTATGGAAAGGCAATGATTCATATTTCTAAGGAGAAACAATCATAATAAAAGGTTTGAGAATTAGTTTTAAAGTTGTAATAATTTCTTAACAAAAAGTCATGTCCATTCATAAGGTCATTTCTTTTTGAAGAAACACATCCTTTCATGAAGAGGAATGTTAAATGGTATATAAGGAACATAAGGTGGAGATTAAATAAGGAAGTAATGAGAAAAGTGAAAAAGATTATATTCAAGAAGATCTAGAGAATAAAATATGAAGAGTAAATCATATCTATATTAACATATATGAAGAGTGTTAATATTGTGAAGGGGGAAATATATGATGCACAATTTGGGGGCCGATTTGTAAGTGAAATTATAGTAGACATTAAGGTCGAATTATAAATGAAAGTATTGCATTATTTGAGAGAAAATTTGTGAAGGAAAGTTGTCGCATCATAATCAAGAAAACTTGTGAAGGAAAGTGATTACATCATCTACAAACCAAGTCATGAAAGAGAGTACTTATGTGATTATCGTTAGATCATCCACGAGAAGAGGTGTGAAATAAAGTGCATTTATAATTTTAGATCTTTGTGAAGACAATATCATCCTTTGAAGAATAGGGAGGTTGGTGTCTCTTGTTGAGTTGGTGCTCAGTTGTGTGGATTGGTATCTCTATTGGGTTGGTGCCTACAAAATAAGACTTGTAAACATAGGTTGGTGCCTACAAAGAAGATCAAATCATAAGCAATATTTTGTCATTGTTTTCTCTTGCAAGGGTTTCCACGTAAATCATGTGTTCTTAATTGCTAAATCTTGCATGTGTGTTATTGTCGTGGTTGAATAAGTTTTGAATAGTGTTCTGCTCATCATGAAATGCATGAAACTCTTGCATGTGTGTTATTGTCGTGGTTGAATAAGTTTTGAATAGTAAAATATTGTCTTATACTGAACATGAAAGCACATTACAACACCATGCACAAAGAGCACCAGAATTTACGTGGAAACCCAAGAGAAAAAATATGGAGAATGCTAATTCTCAATTATAAAACATCGGTTAAGGTGACACCAGTTAAGATGATTTTTACAAAGGGCTCACTGCAGGTAAGGATCACTATCGGTGGGCTCACTGCCCGACTATTACAGCCAAAGATAAAAAGGCTCACTGCCAAAAGAGAAAGGCTCACTGCCTACAAAAAAGAGCTCATTTCCAATAGAAAACAACTCACTGCCGGAAGAATGATGAAAGAGAATCCACCGTTGAAATAACTATCACTAACATTGACACCAGATAGAATCTCACTGTCTGCTACCTCTGGTCATATACTTTCACATACTTCATAATGTCTTTATTTTTTGCATTTATCACACTTGCTTTCATTGAATAGAATCAAATTTTACTTATACAATTCCATACTTCCATAAACTCCTAAGTTGGCCAAACACAATTTGAATTAGGTCACCATAAAACATTCCTGTGGTGGAGAGGAATGAAATGTGGACCAATCTGAACCTCCTCACTCAAATCAACATGCTATCATGATATCCAAAAATAGAATATACTCATTGCAATGCAAATAATATTCTAGGACACATTAACCAATTTCTATATCAGTCTGGACCCATAAGAGTTTGTCTCATTATGATGCAAAATGAATGGGACTAGGACAAGCACAACCAAAGATAGATCATCACAGTACAACATCCAGAACACACCAATCTAGATCACCAAAGCATCATAATCAATCAACCAAGATATGTTGACATCAATGACAACCATTAACGACAACAATCAACAACATCACATTCCAACAATCTCCCCCTTTGTCATTGATGAAAAAATCCATCAACAACAAACTAAACAACTCAATGTCAGCATCATCAGCTTCAAGGACCTTCTTTTCTTCTCCCCCTTTGACATCAAGGACAAAGGGAAAAAATTCCCCTTGAAAAACTTACCCTACTCCCCCTATGAGGAAGCCACCAAGCATTGATCTAGATAAGAGTAGCATACAACACCCTAGACCAATGCAAACCCTAGTGAAAATTACTAAAGACTAGGAAGGGGTAGAACCCCTAACTTTTGTCAGAGATACTCTAAAGTATCCTTGCTCAACAGTTTTGTAAAAATATCTGCAATCTACTCTTTTTTAGGTACATATTCAAGTTTTACCTCATTGTTTAGAACCTTCTCCCTCAAGAAGTGATATTTAATGGATATATGTTTCATTGTGGATTGTTGTACCTAATTCTTGGAAATGTTTATTGCATTGATATTATCACACATAATTGAGATCGATTAATCAAATGATATGCCAATGTCCTTCAGTGTTTGTTTCATCCATAGTACCTAAGTGCAACATGAGGATGTTGCAATGTATTCATCTTTAGCAGTAGATAAAGATACATAATCTTGTTTCTTACTTGACCAAGAAACCAATCGGGAGCCAAGGAAATAAGCTCCACCACTTGTGCTCCACCTGTTCTCAACACATCCAGCCCAATCAACATCAGTATAAGTTGTCAAAGTGAAATATAAGTCCTTTGGATACCATAACCCCATATCTTTTTTACCCTTCAACTATCTAAAGATCATTTTTACTGCAACAACATGTGATTCCTTTGGTTCTTGTTGAGATCTAGCTACTAAAAAAATAACATACATAATGTATGGTTTGGTAGCAGTCAAATATAACTATCCTCCAATCATTGAACTATACATACATCAACTTTACATGAATCATCTTCTTTTGTCAACTTGCATCCAGTACCAATAGGTGTACAAATAGGTTTGGAGTTCTCCAACCCAAACTTCTTCAATAATTCTTTGGTATACTTGGACTGAGAAATGAAAATTACTTTGTTGTTCTAATTTACTTGTAGTCCAAGGAAGAAATTTAGCTCACCTATCATAGACATTTCAAATTCCTTCTACGTTTCATCTACAAATTTTCTACACATATAATCATTTCCTCCAAAAATTATGTCATCAACATAGACCACAACAATCAACATTTGATCTGAGTGAATTTTGTAGTATAAATTACTGTCAGTAGATCCCTTTTGAAATCCTTGTCCAACCAGATACTTATCTAATCTACCATACCAAGATCTAGGTTCCTGCTTCAACCCGTATAAATATTTCTTCAACTTGCAAACAACATCTGGATCACTTCCAAACTTGAATCCCTTTGGTTGCTCAATGTAGACTTCTTCCTTCAGTTCTCCATTCAAGAATGCAGATTTTACATCAATTTGATGGACTTTGAAATCCTTAAAAGATGCAAAAGCTAAGAATATCTGAATTGCTTCAATCTAGGCAACAGGGGCATAAGTTTCTTCAAAGTCAACACCTTTGACTTGAGTGTAACCTTTGTAAACCAATCTTGCCTTGTTTCTCATTACTTTTTCATTTTTGTCCAGCTTATTCCAGAATACCCACTTTGTTCCAATTACATTTTTGTCTGCCGGTTTGGGCACAAGTTACCAAGTCTGATTTTTCTCTATCTAATCAAGCTCTTCTTTCATTTCCTTCATCCAATTCTAATCATTGCATGTTTCTTCCACAATATTTGGCTCAGTCTATGAGAGTAGACACAATAATACTTTCTCTTTGGTTGCTTTGCTTCTTGTGATGATTCCCTTATTTTTATCTCCAATAATTTGGTTTTCAAAGTGGTTTTTCTATACATACTTTTGGGTTTTAGTTGTAGTTTTTGGAGCCTCCTTTGTCTCTTCTTATTTCTTATCTTTCTTTTCTTTGTCATCATTTGATTCATATTCAATATGCCTGTTAGAATTTCTCTTAATATCTACATCTACTTTCACATTCGCACTTTCAACTATCTTGTTCAATCTCTTGTTGTAACACTGATACGCTTTACTTCTTGTAGAGTAACCCAAAAATATTCCTTCATCTGCTCTGCTATTGAGCTTTCCAAGACTGTCCTCATCTCTTTGAATGTAGGATTTGCTTCAAAAAAAATTGAAGTACTTTACTGTGGGAGCTCTTCCATGCCATAGTTCATATGATGTCTTCCCATATTTCCTCCAAAACAATATTTTGTTAAGAGTGTAAACTATTGTGTGTATTGCTTCTCTCCAGTACACCTATGGTAAAACTACTTCATTGATAATTGTTCTAGCTACTTCTTGAACTATTTGGTTCATTCTTTCCACTACACCATTCTGCTGAGGTGTTCTAGGGGTAGATAGTTGTCTTTTAATACCATGTTTTTCACAAAATTTGTTGAATTCATTAGAAGTAAACTCTCTTCCTCTTCCAGATCTTAAACACTTGATTCTTTTGTCAACTTCATTCTCAACTCTTACCATGAAAATCTTGAATTTTTCTAAATCCTTTAATTTTTCTCTTAAAAATGCAACCCAAGTTAATATGGAATAGTCATCTATTAAAAGCATAAAATATCTCACCTTGTAAGCTTCTTTTTTTGGTCAAACCACATAGGTTAGTATGTACAAGGTCCAACCAACCAGTAGATGATTCTTCTTTTCTCTAGAATGTTTCTCTGGTCTACTTTCCTTATTGACATCCTTTGTAGATAGTGTTTTATGATTTGGTTAGTCTTGGAAAATCTCCGACTACTCTAGTTGAGCTTGTCCTTACCAAATTGTCAAAGTTGATGTGACACATCCTCCGTTGCCAGATCCAACTTCATTAGACTAGGAAAATAAGCATCTCTTTGTAGCTCCTTTCAATTGATACATATTCCCACATGTTCTTTTTTCAGCTGCAATAATAGTTTTGGATCTCTTCCGGATCTCACAACCGTCATCCTAAAACACCACAATTTAGCCATTTTGGCACATCTATCCAACACTCAGAAGATTATGATATAAACCCTTCACATAGTAAAAATTTCTAGTGTTATGCTTTCTATCAAATATAATAGAACCAATTCCAACAATCTATGTTTTTTATCATCTCCAAATCTAACAGAACCTCCATATTTTTCAAGCTTCACAAACTTACTTTTACCACCGGTCATATGATTTTAACATCCACTATCAATCAGCCATTCATCTTTGTTTCTTTTAACAAATAATGTGGCTTTAGTGTTATCATTAGATTTTAGACAAATATTAGAGATATCAAATCTAGGTTCATCCTTTTCCACCAAAAACAAACAATCCTCATGATCTGATTCATCATCTAAAATGCCAACATTCTCATTAACATAATAGGCCTTCTTCTTGACATTTTTAAACTTTTTCCTTGTTCCTTTTTCCAAACACTAAGTTGCTAAATGACCAATCTTTCCACATCTAAATCATTTAAGAGGCAACATACCTTTGTACTTGTTGGTACCTTTCTTTAGTTTCCTTGTGAAATTTTCTTCCAACTCATCTGAACTTTCATCATCTGGCTCTTCTTCTATCTTTGTGGCTTTGAAGGCTGTTTCAAATTTATCCTTTTCTTTTCCAAATTTTCTCATCTCAAATGCAGTCAAGGTGCCAAATAGTTTCTCTCTAGTGAATTTCTTTGGATCATAAACTTCCTCAATAGCTGAGATCTTGTCACTGTAACTCTCTGGTAGGGTCATCATAATCTTCTCCATAACATCTTCATTTGTCAAAGTGCCACCTTGATTTTTGACCTCATTTACTGCACTATCAACTCTCTAAAAGTAGCTCGCTATATCCTCACCTTCTTCCATCCTCAAGTTTTCATATTTGTGCTTAGTTGTCAACTTCTTTGATAATTTGAATCTATCATTTCCTTCATAGATTTCTTTCAAATTTTCCCAAACTTCATAAGCTATGCCCAATGAAATAACTATTGTTAATCCAATCTTAGACAAAGCACTAAATATTGCATACCTTGCCTTTTCATTCTCTTCATAAGCTGCAATCTCATTCGTAGAACTACGACGAGCTGCAAGCTCAACATATTTCTTCTCAACAACTTTCCAAGTATTGTTGCCTAGAGAGATCAGATAACCTCTCATCTGTACTTTCTAGAAACTATAGTCAAATCCATCAAATAAAAGAATTGTCAGTTTGTGCACCATCGGATCTACCCCAAGCAGTTAAGCCCTTCTTCAAGGAACCAAATCTTTGATACCAATTGTTGAACAGTCCATATAACTAAGATGGGGGGTGAATCAATTATTATAAAAAAAAAATTATTGACTTTAATTAATATAGAGCAAACTTAAATCAATGAAATAATGATCTAACATAAATGAACATGAAAGCACATAACAACACCATGCACAAAGAACACCAGAATTTACGTGGAAACCCAAGAAGGGAAAAACCAAAGAGAATGCTAATTCTCAATTATAAAACACTGATTAAGGTGAAATTGGTTAAGGTGATTTTTACAAAGGGCTCACTGTAGGTAAGGCTCACTACTAATGGGCTCACTGCTTGGCTATTACAGCCAAAGATAAAAAAGGAAAACTACCAAAAGAGAAAGGCTTGCTTCCTATAGAAAAAAGGGCTCACTGCCAACAAAAAATGACTCACTGCCAGAAGAATGATGAAAGGGAATCCATCACTAAAATAACTATCACCAACAATGACACCAAATAGAATCTCACTGTCTGCTACCTTCGGTCATATACTTTCGCATACTTCACAATGTTTGAATTTTCGCATTCATCACACTTGATTTCAACGAATAGAATCAACTTTTACTTATACCATTCCATGCTTCCATAAACTCCTAAGTTTTCCAAACACAATGTCTTCATAATCTCCTAAGTTGGCCAAACATAGTTTGAATTAGGTCACTACAAAACATTCCTGCATTGGAGAGGAATGAATTGTGGACCAATTAGAACCTCCTCACTCAAATCAACATGCTACCATGATATCCAAAAATAGAATATACATGTTACAATGCGAATAATATTTTGGGACACATTAACCAATTTCTAGATCGGTCAGGACCCATAAGAGTGTGTCTTATTATGATGCAAAATGAATGTGACTAGGGAGAGCATGACCAAAGATAGATCATCACAGTACAACATCCAAAGCACACCAATCCAGATCATCAAAGCATCATAATCAATCAACCAAGATATTTTGACATCAATGACAACCATTAATGACAACAATCAACATCACATTCCAACAATAAGATATATTGTTACTATTAATTTGATATAAAGTTATGAATATAAATCAGATTGTTGCAATATTGAAATGAGGCAAAGTAACATTAATAAATCAATATAATCACGTTTCCAACTAAAGAACACCTCATAAGGATGATGTAAGTTGTCGATGCAAGACTAATATCACTATGATTAGTGTCGATACACTATCAAATCAGGTTGATACACTATTGATAACTCTTTTAAACACCACCCACATAGTTGCAAACACTATTTGGATGCATACTAGAACCACCAAACTGATCTTATTGATCTCTATGACTAGTGAAATATTAAAAATCATTGGTAAACATGTTAGAACAAGGTAATCACTAAAAAATTCATAACTAGCATGCCTAATACACCACCCAACACATATGAGTTGGTAAACCACATCAAAGTCACTCCAAGAAATCCACTAAACATACCCAAACACACTATAAGAAAATTATATCAAAAAAATAAATAGAATTAGACACAAATAAGTTTGAAACAAAGATTTAATGTTGTAGGTACAATAGGTACAAATTCCATAAAAAAATCTCACCAATATTCAACTTTTATTGGATTGACCCTTCAAGCATTAAACACTCTCAAAACATGTTAAAATCTTCAATGAAATTGCATCAGTAACATCTAGCAATCAAAATTTCCTCAAAATACATTAAACATCTCCATTGTATTTAACAATTTTTAAAAATACTTAACATTAAGCACAATGGTGATTTTTGGATGAAATCACTCAACCAACTAGGAGGGTTTTTGTCTTCGAAATCGGATTCACCAAAGGTTTTTTTCCTTAGGAAAATAGGGAGAACTCACGTTATTTCACCAAAGAAAATGAAATTAATAAGTACTAATCCTTCTTCTGAAGATCCAATATATTTTTATAACCCTTTTAGAGCTATTTTATGGAATTTTTTATAAATTTTTTATTGTTTTTCAAAAAATGCTTTTTTCTTTTTTTCTCAAATTTTTTTTTTGTTTATTAAAATAAATTGAATTTTCCAAGAACTTTTAATTAAATATCACTTTTGATTCTCCCTTTCAATGTGAATTATAAATAATAGCATTTATGTCACTTGCACCCTATGGCCAGTGCTAACACTTTCAGGCCATATTTTAAAAAATATTTTATGATGTAGGTCACCCTTCTTTAAAATAAATAAATAAACAAAATTTGTCTTTATAATATAAATTCACTTTAAGAAAACTCAAATTATTTGTTTAATTGTTTTTAACTACACATCTTAAGTTCTTAGGAAAGTTGGAGCCTCCAAAAATATTGAAAATTTTCAAGAATTGTGGAATGCTCCCAAAATGTCAAAACTACATCTGGAAAGAACCATTGGGATCATCTTGGTCTTTTGAATTCACTACCATTGTCAGAAGTTCTTTTTGAATAATTTGGCATTCTCCAAGAATCTTGGAACTTTCCAAGAATGTTGGAATGGACCGAAAAAGGGATATTACATAATTATTCACGAGGGAGAAGGGGTATGAATTTTTTGACATATCTAATGAAGATGCAAACATGTATGTCCTCTTCTTTATTATTTATGATCTAAAAATCATTATTTTTGAATGATGAAATGTGGGTAAATTGGCCCCATTTCCCATAAAAATAAAAGAAAAACAAGGCATTTACTTGCCAAAAAAGTACCTTGTATTGAACATTTTAAATTTTAGTTTCATATAAAAGAATTATTTTCACCCCCTAACATGAAAGAAATATCTAAAGGACAACTTAGCTTCTAGCTTTGTAGCAATTGAATTGCTAACTAACCAAGCTTCAAAGGAAAAATGAAACTCTACTATCAATGAGGGACCTTAAACTAAAGTTTCAAAAGTAAAATTTTATTTGAGGTTTGAAGTTTACTTTTTTGAACTTAGGACATATAACACCATTAGGTAAACTCTAAAGTGAATAAAGTATAAATAAAAGGTAAGAAATATTTTTATAACATGAGATTCCACATATGAGTGGCAACTTGTATTATGTTTCTTCCATTGTTTGTGTATCTTGGATAGTTTTGGTTTACTGCATTACAAAATCTCTTCAATACAAAAGATTCCCTACTTTCTATTCACCATAGGTTCTTCCTTAATTCTTTCCACATGATGATAGGCTTCTTCCAATGTTTTATCCTTTGCTAGCTTTGGTTTGGATGAGATGAATAAATGTAGTAAAATATGTTATTTGGAAACTTTGTGTTGCTTTGACTTTGGTGTAGAAACACCTTTGAACAAGAATTGTCAAGCAAGGTTGATCAGGAGTAGGCTTTAGGTTTTGGAGTCTTTTGTCTAAATAAGGTCTTGGAGACCATTTTATATTTTTTTGAGTCAAGTTTGAGTTTTAATAGTTGTTTAGGGGGTCAATAATGTTGATTTTGTAATATTGCACATAGTTGCAAAAGTTGTCAATTAAAAAGTTGCAAAATTACATTTTTATGGAATACAAACAGTCGAGTCATTTTGAAAGTCAGTTTAGGCAGTTGTAGGAGTTGGTTTAGAAGGGAATAAGTATTCAAGGCATGAAAATAATTGATGTAATCTTGATCTTGAAGTTTTGAAGTGAAATAAAGAAAGTAACCCCTATTTTCTTACATAAATTACTAGTAATTCTTCTTTTGCAGTCACTGTATGGTTTCCTACATGCCATTTTCAATCTAAATTGCTTTGGAAACTATAGACAGATGTTTTATCTTTGAATTGAATCTATTTTGAGGGTCTAATATTCAGTTTGATAAACGTTAGAGGCAATTTCCTAAGACAGCCTATGAGTTTCCAGATTTAAGGGTTTTGTAAGTTTAAATTTCAAAATGGACCCATTCCACCTTCCATGATGTGTTGTACCTTAGTGGAATGGGTGGATACAATTATTATAGGGTGTGAACATTTTTTTTGTGTGTATGGGAGGCCGAGAGATGTGTTGGGCATGAAGCCCTAGAGTGAAATTTTTTGTTTTCCTAGTGAAATTGTGAGATTTTGATATGGAAAAGTATGAATTATGTTGGGGAAGCATTATTTCATGATTGAATAAGAACATGTAGAGGTATTTGAACCTGTTTGATGTGTTGGAAATATTGGGTGAGGGTTGGATGTGTGCTTTTCAATAAGCCCTAGGTTATTTGCTTAAAAAGGAGGGTTTTGAGGAATGGTGTTTTGGAGACATGATATCCTGATGAAAGTTGTGAATTCTTAGGTTTTGAAACCTATGGATTTCCTCCCTTGGAGTTTAGAAGGTTTACAATAAGTTTTGAGACATATTACTTTGTAAAATAGACCTAATTTAAGGTCTAGTTCTGCATGGTTGCCCTATTTTTGTGAAGTTGTTGCAAAGAAGCCTATTGATAGTTCGTGGTATATGTTTGTGTGTCCAAAACGGTGTTTGAAAACCTGTTGATCCAGATATGAAAGGACCCCATTGAAACGATATACCCGATTTAGTCAAATTGCAATGCTACAAGGAATTGAGTTGATTTGGTGAAAAGAGGAGAATTTTGAAGAATTGTGACTTGAATGTTATTGTTTTTGTGTGAAATTGTGTTGTGTGCTTATAGGACCTCCCCTAGTTGCTATCAAGTGATATTAGAGTGAAGGTAGCAGATCTTTGTGGAAGATGATTGTAGTTTGTGAAAGAAAGGTTGGAAGGTGAAAAGGAAAAATTGAGAAGATGCCTCCAAAAGGAAACAATGTGGAAAAGGAAGTGAATGAATTGAAGGATCAGTATATTAGAGAGATCAGAGAATTGAAAGAGATATTCGTAGCCTTGGAAACAAATAAGTGAATAGAAGAAGTTGAAAGTAGTGATTTAGATGATGAAGATGAAGAAGAGTTTGAAGATGTTGAGGAAGAACTTGATCCAAAAGATCAGAGAATGGCCAAATTGTTGAAGGAATTCAAAGGTGAAAAACATAAAGTGAAAATTGATGTTCAAAATTTTGGTGGAAACCTTAATGAAGAAGAGTTACTAGATTGGATAGCATCTTTGGACAACTATTTTGAGTGTGAAGACATTCCTGGAGAACAAAGAGTCAAGATTGCAAAGACAAAGTTAAAAGGTCATGCACTTTTGTGGTGGAATTATTTGCAATCAGAAAGAAGGGAGAAAGGCAAATCAAAAATTGTGACATGGGAAAAGATGGTAGCTAAGATGAAAGGTAAATTTCTCCCTTCTGATTATTCTATTCAAATGTTTAAGAGGTTGCAAAGTTTAAGGAAAAAGGAAATGGATGTAAAAGCATACACTGAAGAGTTTTAAAAATTAAGTATGAGATCTAACCATAATGAGAATGATGATGAGAATATTGCTAGGTACTTGGGTGGTTTGAGATTGAACATATAGGATGAATTGGCTTTAACAAATCCTAGGAGTGTAGAAGAATGTTATCAAATGTCACTGAAGGCTGAAGAAAAAGTAAAAAGAAGATAAGAGAAAATTGTTAGAGGAAGAGGCAACACAACAAGAGGAAGAGGATCTTTCCGAGACAAGCAAGTGAGAACCAATAAGATGCACCTAAAAGAGATGAGCAAGTTGCAGATTTTATGGTGGAAGGAATCCTAACATTTTTGTAGGTAGGTTTTTCAATTGCCAAGAGTTTAGTCATCCTTCTTGGAAATTCCCTAAAAAAATTGGTTCAACATCAAGTGGAGGGGTAAGGAAAATTGAAAGAATAGCACAAATTGTTCAAGAAGATGAAGCTAAAAGTTCAAACTCCAATAGTATTCATGCTACTCCTAAAGTAGGTGAAATTTTGATGATGGAGAGACAACTCCTGAAGACATCCAAGGAGAAAGAGCTAATTCAAAGAAGAGCATTGTTTAGGACAACCTGCAGATGCAAAAATAAGGTATGTAAGGTAATAGTTGATTTTGGATGCACTGATAACATGGTATCTAGTGAAATGGTGGAAAAATTAAATTTGGAAAGAGTATCTAGGGAAAATCCATATAAAGTGTCTTGGCTTAGTGATAATCAATCCATTGTGGTAAGTGAACAAGCTTCAGTTGAATTTCAGATTGGTAGATACAGGGATAAGGTTGTTTGTGGCATATTGCCTATGAGTTGTTGCCAATATGTGTTGCTAGGAAGGCCCTAGCAGTTTGATAGGTTAGTAATAAATAATGGGAGAAAAAACACTTATTCAATTGAAAAATATGGGAAGACATACATACTAACTCCATTGGTTGAAGAGGAAAAAGAAAAAGGTGAGATCATCATGCTAGGGAGAAAATAATATGTGAGTGTTGAGGAAGGTAAGAGTATGAGTTTGGAAGCCTATGCAAGGCATAACAAAGTTGGGAAAATAGATAGAGGAAATGAAGATAGTGTGCAGATAGTGATGAAGAAGGATGCTTTCATGTGGAAGAGAAAAGCAAATGGAATGGTGTCTCAAACTGGTACAGTGCAACATAAGTGTGAAAAGACTATGGAAAGGAAAGAAGAATGTGATGAAATCATTGTGGGGATAGTGCTTTGTCCCGTGGTGGAAAAAAAATTTATGGACAGTTGAATATTGTGAGAATAGAAGTTTATAAGGCTGAGAGGATAGTGGATAAGAGGACAGGGGTTTGTGAAGTTCTTAGGACAGTGAACAAGGTGATTGCAGTTCTAACATAGATGTCAAAGTGTGATGGTACAGTTGACAGAGGAAAAGGTGCAGTTAATAAGGGCATTGGAAAAAGATCCAAGAATGAAGAGAAAGTGGAAGTGATGATAGTTGGTGAAGATATGTATACAGTTGTAAAAGGAGGTATAACATCAGAGTTTGGTGAAGCAAAAGTTGAAGAACACCCCACAGAGCAGTATGTACAGTTGGAGCATGTTTCAAGAAGAGACAAGGTCAAGGATGTCAAGAACAGTGAAGGAAAAAGGTAAGGTGAACCTATTGAAGGAAAACATGAAGGTCAGAGGCATGAAGAGCACAAAGGTAGACAAGTTACAACAATCTTTCCAAGAGACTTGGAAAAGTTCAAAGTTGGGGTGTATAGTGCAAGAGCACCTTTGGACAAGAATCGTCAAGCAAGTTTGATCAAGAGTAGGCTTTAGGTTTTGGATTCTTTTGTCTAAATAAGGTCTTGGAGACCATTTATATTTTTTTTAGTCAAGTTTGAGTTTTAATAGGTGTTTAGGGGGTCAATATTGTTGATTTTTCAATATTTCACATAGTTGCAAAAGTTGTCAATTAAAAAGTTGCAAAATTGCATTTTTATGGAATACAAATGGTCAAGTCATTTTAAAAGTCAGTTTAGGTGGTTGTAGAAGTTTTTTTAGGAGGGAATAAGTATTAAAGGCATGAAAATCATTGATGTAAGCTTGATCTTGAAGTTTTGAAGTGAAATAAAGAGAGCAACCCTTGTTTTCTTACAAAAATTATTGGTAATTCTTCTTTTGCAGTCACTATACGGTTCTGTACAGGCCATTTTCAATTTAAATTGCTTTGGAAACTATAGATAGATGTGTTAGCTTTGAATTGAATATATTTTGAGGGTCTAATATTCAATTTGATAAAAGTTAAAGGCAATTTCCTAAGACAGCCTGTGAGTTTCCAGATTTAAGGGTTTTGTAAGTTTAAATTTCAAAATGGACCCATTCCACCTTCTGTGATGTTTGCACCTTGGTGGAATGGGTGGATACAATTAGTATAGGGTGTGAAAAAAAAAATTTGTGCAGGGGAGGCCAAGAGATGTGTTGGGCATGAAGCCTTAGAGTGAAAAATTATGTTTTCTTAGTGAAATTGTGAGGTTTTGATATGGAAAAGTATGAATTATGTTGGGGAAGCATTATTTCATAATTGAATAAGCACATGTAGAGGTATTTTAACTTTTTTGAGGTGTTGGAAAGATTGGGTGGGGGTTGGATGTGTGTTTTTCAATAAGCCCTAGGTTATTTGCTTAAAATGGAGGGTTTCAAGGAATGGTGTTTTGGAGACTTGATCTCTTGATGAAAGTTGTGAATTTTTAGGTTTTGGAACCTGTGGATTGCTTCCCTTGGGGTTTTGAAGGTTGAAAATAATTTTTGAGACATGTTACCTTGTAAAATAGACCTAATTTGAGGTATAGGTCTACGTGGTTGCCCTATTTTTGTGAAATTGTTGCAAATAATCCAATTGAGAGTTTTTGGTATGTGTTTGTGTGTCCAAAAGGGTGTTTGAAAACCTTCTGGTGCAAATTTGAAAGGACCCCATTGAAAGGATATACCTGATTCAGTCAATTTGCAATGCTAGAAGGAATTGAGTTGATTTAGTGAAAAGAGGAGAATTTTGAAGAATTGTGACTTGAAGATTATTTTTTTGTGTGGAATTGTATTGTGTGGTTGCAAGACCTCCCTTGGTTGCTATTAGACTTAAATGAACCTATTTTTGTGTTGGAAGTTTGGAGATGTGGGAATATTGAGTTATTTTTGAGTTGCTTGAGTGTTGTCATTAATGTCAACCCCTTGTATAAAGAGAGTGTTGGAATGCTACTAGTATTGATGATGTGGCTGAAATTGTTGGTATTGATGTTAACACATGTTGGTTTTGTCATGGTGTTGTCATTGATGTCCTGCTTCAGTATAGTTGTAGAGGTTTTTGGCCTGACTTGTGTTTGGGGAGATTGTTGTAGTTGGAAAGTGGAGAATGTTGCAAATATTTTAGATGTGTTGCAAAGATGTTAGTAATGTTTCTGATGAAGTTGGTTCACTTGGTTTCCAAGTGATTTTGAGAAAATGAGCAAAAAAGAGTTTAGTGTGACAAAATGGTGTGTAGTGTTTTTCTCCGCATTTCTTCGTGATTGAATATATTCTCATATGGTTTGGACATGATGATCAAAGGTGTTCAAAGTTGTCATATCTATAATTTTAGGTTCTAGATTGTACTATAGTGGAATATGTGTTTGATGTAGTATGTTTGTCTATTGAAACAGGGTGTCTGGGAGAAATGAGATTGATTTGCATTTCTCTGTAGTGAAGGTTCTTGTGTTGTGGATCTAGGAACATGCTTATATTTTTGTATCTACCTCCTGTTGAAGTTTTAGGTGTTGATTTGTTCCACAAATTTGTAGATGGTGTTTTGGATGTATGTGCCAGTATGTCTAGTTGCACATAATGAAGGTGTTCTTGAAATTCAGGTGGTTACAGTAGTTGTGGAAAATATTATGATGATGTGGAATATTATAAGATGTTTTGGAATGTTTCTGTGTGGTATGTGAGATGTTTCTAGACCTGGAGAGGTGTGTTTGGAGTTGTTTGTTATTGTTAGTACAGGTTTGGCTAACCTGGTGTACTAGTGCTAATTGCAGAGGATAATTGTTGTTTGAGGAAGTGTTGAGAATCATGTCAGTGTAGATTTGGGTCCCAACTAAGTAGTGGTGTGTTCTACCTTCACTTCTTTCCACTGTGGAAGTTTTGGTACCAACCTATTTGATGTTGCATGGTTGAAGTGTATACATTTCCTTAAGGCCAACATAATTGAGATTATTTTAGGTCGTGGAGGGTATAAATGCAAGGAGAATTGTTATGTGGATATAGAGTAGAGTGTGTGATGCGAAATATGTGAATGTGATCAAGTGTGATGATTTGAGTATGAGCCATAATTTCTATGACTTTTAGATGCAGTGAGTAGAAGGTGTCTACATTTTAGTCAGTTGATGAGTTTGTGCTTCAGTGGACCTGTACCTTCAACATATGAGAGATGTATTGTTAGTATTTCAAATTGTTAGTGATCCATTCCTTCTTCCATTCTTCATTCTTCTTTATATTTGGTTTGAATGTTTTAAAGTTTGCAATTGATTCACCCCCTTTCAGTTGTCATGTGCAACTAACATTTTGCACATAGATAATAGAAGGTAGTTGTATTGGTTTATCAAATGAGTCACAATTCATGATTATATTATCAAGTGTGTGCACAATTAGTCCAAGATTTTTTTCATGACTTACCTTCACAAGGAGATTAATTTTCATTATTTCCAGATGCTTGTGTTAAGGTCAATTGGCATTTTGGGACAATCTAGTGCATCTTAAGGTTGATAGAAGATAAATGTATAGGCAATAGAAAGGTGTAGTTTTTGTGTTGTGATACTTTCTTTGATTTTCATAGGAAGTGAATTTTCCTCAAATTTGACTATTTTGAATTTGGCTCTTGGTGAAAGCGACTCATCCATGGTAATTTCAAAGTCACCTTTTGGTAGAAACTATGATTTTACCACAATACATATAGAGAATGAAATGTGAAGGGTTAGACCAATTCATTTCAAATTTGGAGCATGGGAAATTGTGTGTTGGTGCGTCTAGAGAATTTGGAGGACTAAAATACACTATTATACATCATGTAGATGGGTTATCTTTGTTGTTACCCTCTTGAAAATGCTCATTTTGTAGGTTTTTTTTATTGTGGGATAAGGGTTTTAGAGATAATAGATAGTATTGTAGGGTTTTGCAATCTATTGCAACTTGTTGAAGTATTTTGTTAATGTGTTGTCAAATTATTATATTTTTTAATTAGTGTGTAGTGGATTAATGAGAAACTTGCTCACTCTAGTTGGAGTTTTCCCTTTTAGGGTTTCTCTAGAGTAACCTCTCAAATTTTTAGTGCATGTTTCCATTTGTTTCAAGTTTCATTTTACAAGCTTTCTTGTGTTTTGAATATTGCAAATTGAAGCAAGACTACTGTTAGTGATAGGTTAACACATATGTAATCAACTTGAGGTGTTTTGAAGGGATAAAAGAGTATAAATTTGTTGTTGATTCATAGTGTGTGGAACACCCATATTATTTATAGGTCAAGCAATATCATAGTAGGTTATAATTACCTATTGATATTGGTTTTTTATTTTTTTGGTGAAATTCTAAGGGTGTTATCATTACTAGGTTTGGTGGATGTGTTGATTTGAGTGCACATTTGAGCCTAATATCGAGACTAGAATGTGTAATATAGCACATTCCCCACAATGTTATGAAATTTGTTTTATACTAATCTTCAACTACAATTACAATTTGACTATACATGAAGTATCCATCAAGTAGGTGTATCTCTGATCTTATTACTATTTGTGAATTATGATCTATGATGGGAAGTGGAGAGTTGTCTTTCAATGAAGCTTGATTCAAATTGGGAACAATTTACAAATATTTGAGTCTCTCCATTCTTCTTACTAACAAGAACAATATTAGATACTTGCATAGAATGGTAGATATGGAACATTATCCTTGCAACTAACATTTATTGAAACCCCACATATACCATTTCTATTTGGAAGGCTTGATGGCCATTTTGTGAGGGATATTGTGAGACAACTCATTTATTTAAATATATTAAAATTCCCATAAGCCATACAAGCATTTTTTTTACTATCAAAACAACACTTCAATTTATCTCTTCTATTGAATGACACTTTCTTAAGTTGACCATTCTTGGTCTATTTGAAATACCAATATCTATATTTCTATACTCTATGGATTAAATTATTGAGAATTGATTTGATCTTGAAAATATCTATCATGTCGATCAAATATATGAAGGGAACACAATCTAGTGAGAGGGGGGGTGAATCAATAGATAAAATATTTTTAAATTTCTTAACTCTACCACATCTATCAGAATATATTATTCTTCACTAATAACCTCAACATAAGTAACTGAACATGAAACATGAATCTTCACTACTACTAAGCAACATCAAGAGTACACATACACATGAGAGAACGCCAAATATATGTGGAAATCTAAGATAGGAAAAAACACGGTGAGAATAGTTGCTTGAATCTACTACCCAAATCTAGTCTCACAAAGTAAAAATATACAAGTGAATGAAGTAGGCACCAACCTACCAGAGACACCAAATCCCTATTCTATTTGTAGGCACCCACCTATTGGAGACACCAAACCTCAATAGAATGATGCAAGAGGTAGAACACCAGTCCTACTAGATTACATAGATAATTCTTGTGGATATTCTATATATATCATACATGTGTCAAAGTCATATTTGAAACTCTTTCTCATTGCATATGATCTTTTGATACTAATGCACACATTGAAATGCAATTATCCCTTTTTTATTCACCACCTTCTCTTCTATTTACACCTACAACCAAATTTTGTTCACATTGGTGTAATTATACTTGACACACATCACACAATGCCTCTTAAAATTTGAGAAATATATACATGACATTACATTAACACACTTATATGGCATCTATGGATCCATAAATAACTAGGACAACATAAGGTGGACCTAAATTCAAATTACATGAAACGTGTAACTGGTTGGTCCAAAATCAAATTTTGTTGCTGCCAAAAGAACATGATACCATGCACTACCACAAGAACTTTAATTAGGTCCTATCTTAACATCACACTCAATATTTGAATTATGCATGCTACTATCCATTATCGCACAAGCCTTGAACACCAACAGGTTGAAAAACAGGCACAAAGAACCTTCTATCACTCCAAAAATTTGGTATGTTGAACATATCCTTGAAAAAATATAGAATATGATAGAACAAGTGTAGGCATACTATCCTTTAAAACCATAGAGCCTACAACATCTCTAAGAGGGAGACTTGAGAAACACTAAACCAAATAAATATTGAGCTAAAACATTTTGGTACAATCTTCCAGAACACCACTGTCATAGTGAATAAATACATGCATAATATTTTAAAGCAGACCAACTCTCAAAGGGAAATCACTCCTAAATAAAACTAATAATGTGTGTTTCTTGATTTAGTGATATGATTGATAAGACAATTTCTAACACACAACATGCTACTAGAAACATAACATATATTTTTGTAAATTTCTACAACTCTAAATGATAAGTCAAGGAGAATATAATGATAATTCAAGTAATCCTTGACACAAATACAACCTTTGAAATTAATCCTCTTCATCAATGACAACCTTCATTAAACAATATCCCCATTTTTCATTGATGACAAACAACAAAATTTTGGGCCACCCATAAAAGCAACTAGACACACATGAGGACATTTTCTCCCTCTTAGATTGATTTCTCCCCCTTGGAAGATATAGCATTTTGAGTTCAATTTCTTCCCATTTGACATAAATGGAAAAGGTAAACACTCCAAAAATATCCCCCTTTTTTTATTTCCAAAACTCTACACAAACTAGAAACATGTTTCCTAGACAGACTGCCCCTAAGTTCATGCTTCATTGCTTCTGAAAATATTCTACAAGACCACCAAGCTTTCTTACAACAGGAACACCAAGCTCCCCCTCAACCTATGCTTCCTTTTAATTCAAGATGGAGCAATAACTCCAAAATTCTATTGGAGAAACTCAAATGTTTCCTTGGGAAGTGTTTTTTTTAATATATTTGCTACTTGCTCCTTGGTCTCAACATGCTCCAATTTCACCTCCTTTTCAACAAATTTCTCTCTAAAAAAATGATACTCAATTTCAATGTAATTTTTCCTTGAGTGCATTAATGATTATTTGATATGTTTATGGAATTGGTATTATCACAAAGAATAGAGATAGCTTCATCAAACTCAATATTCATCTCCTTCAGGTTTTGCTTCATCCACAATACTTGAGTGCAACATGAGGCTACATCAATGTATGGGTAAAAGCAAGAAGTTGGGTCCATGAAGAGGGGAATTTTTGGCCAAAAAAATCCAAAAGGAATGGGTACCCTCTTGGGAATAGGTTCCCGAGCCTAAATCCAAAACGGGTACCCGTTCTGCTTTGAGTACTTGTTTTGAAAAGGTATTTTAAAAAAATTGGTTGTCGGCTCATTTTCACCTACAATTTTTGTGGTGAGAGAGAGTGAAAAAAGGGAATGGGTACACATTTTTAAAGCCCTATACACCACCAAATTGTGGTTGTCACCTCCTCCCTTCAACATATTTGATCTCAGTGACCTCCAGGCTAGTTTTCCTACTTTTTTGCTTTATATTTAATATTTTTTGTTTGTAATTATGGTTTAGGGTTTTTCTATTTTAATTGTTATAATTAGATTGAATTATATAGTTCTTAAATTATATTTATAAATATATTCATCAAAATAAACCTCAAACCCTAAATCCTAAATTATAAACCACAAAACCTAGACCTAAAACTAAAACCATAAACCATTCCTTTTGTGGTATTGGCATGGTGTGTTGGTTTAAAGGTGGTATTGTTGTTCTTGCCACCAAGGTTCAAACCCCGTTGGGGTGGTATTTTTGAATGGTTGTATTCTGGTTCGTAGCTCCGGTCAAAAGCATTTACCCCTTGAATAAAAAAAAACTAAAACCATAAACCATAAACCATAAACCACAAACCCTAAATCATAGAGCATAAACCATAAACCCTAAAACCTAAACCCTAAACACTATATTGATATGGAAATCAAGACAACCACTTCTTATTGACAAAATTACCAATGTAAGAAAAAAGACAAGGTGTGAAGAGAGAAATGAACACTATAAACATAATGGATACCAAGGAAAATGAGATTTTTTAAAAACATTCTATCAAAGAATGACACAAAAAATAGTCATGCTAAAAGCTTCATCTTAAAAAATACGTCTTGTAGGAATCTAAGGTGAACAATATTGAGTGCACCTTCAACCTAAATGATTGGTTTTCATGTTCCAACCTAAACAAAGTTACTTTAAATAGTAGGTATGATTCTTAGTTTGATAATGAGATGATAAAACTCTTATAGTCAAGGTACAACTCAAGGGAAGGTACATAAATATTTGATTTGAAAGTTATTTTCAAGAAAAATTGATTTATATAATTCTAGTCTTGATGAGCTTGAATTACAAACTAGGAGACAATTGAGTCCATATAATTTGGGTTGGATACATTTTTTTAAGACTTTATTCAAAATATAATGTGTGATTAAGTTTACTCACCATAGTCTTAAATGATGAGGTGGTTGTTGATATCATCTCATTGGATATTTGTGGAGTAGCGTTTAGAAGACCCTATCTCTATAAAAAAAGAAGACATATATTAAATATAAATAAAAATAGGTATAGAATATGGTCAAAGGAGGTTAATAATATATGATAAAGCCATATGAGGGAAAATATATTTTTTTCATGATAAGTGGAGTACAAGCTCAACACTTAACCAATGCCAATGGCTAGTTTTTGTTGCTCATTTTAAGTGGTAAGCACTTGTTCAAAGATAAATTAATTGTCATTCATGAAATATAAATTAAAATATATATATAAATGCTCTATAATATCTCATATGGGGGCTACTTTAAAATAGGAAACTGAGCATGAAATGTGATTGTTATCCAATTATAGGCTAAATTTTATGCTTCTTTTGACAAGTAAGAAAGAAGAGAAAGTTGTTGAGATAAAATCCATTCATGAATTATACATTAGGAAAAATATAAAAATGATCTATATATTTCATGCATAAACTTAGTGATCATGTTTTTTCAAGTAATATTATATTCATTAGGCCAAGGTCTTTTCCTTTATATCTAGAGTGTGCTAATATCTTGAACCCTTTTCCATATAAAATTTCAAGTTTATGAGAAGAGAATGGGGGATCTACAATACTAGGATCAACTAAACTAATTCCATGATGATCAATGATGTGTTTTTATGTGAAGAATATGATATTTTTATGTGAAGAAGATAATATTTCCCTTCTCTTAAAAATGACCAATGATGTGTTTTTAATTGTGAGGTGCCCCTTTATTTTTTGAGAAAATCATGGGTTGAGTTTTAGTTGGGTTAAAAACCCAACTATTTTGATATGAGGTCATTTCAAGGAGTTGGGTGTGGCATGCCCCAAAATAGAGTAGGAGCATGTGTCAATCCTCAATGACGTGCTCTAATTCCACTAATTGTTGATCCTCCATCTCCTAGTATGTTGACACCATTTCAGCACCAGACAATGATGTCGACACTAGGAGCATTGAGTTCTCTCTCAGAAGATCTCACTAATTAGGCTACCCACATGGCAGTTGAAGTGGGTGATAGAGAGCATGGAGGAGATGGTCCTAGCATCTCACATGTGTCACAACCACATTTTTTCTGAGTTGTAGTCATCCATGTTATGGGCCTACTTAGGCATCCACATTAGATGTACCTACATTAGAGGTGGAATCATTTTTAGATTTACTATGTTTTGGTGATCATCATACGTACATCTTGAGGCACATTTTTGATTTGTTTGAAATGTGAAAAATCATGTTTAATAACATTAAATTATGTATAATATTAATTTGAAGTGTGTGATGTAGATGCATGACCATAAGAGGCCATCTCGATGTGATCGTGTTTGTTTTACATCAACAATTGTACAAGTGGGCACACCTTATAGTCAAGTAAACCAATATATTGACCCTAGAAAATTGCATATGTATAGATCTAGTTTTAATTTAACGTTGCATCATTCAAATTCTTATTTGTATATTTTGATTTATGCTCAAAATTTAATTTAATTGTACATGTGTGAAACAATATATTGTATATATGTAGGGAGTTCATGCAATATCCATGGTTGACCAACCACAAGGTGTGATGAGTGCTTCTAAGGCATCATCATCTTTTATGCATGGACTATCGCTGGTGCATGTTTTTAAAAGTTATCTAAGTTTTAAATTTACATGTACTTTAAAAAATCACTAGATGTACTATGTTAATTTTAAGATTTAAAATTCAAAGAAAATTGAATTTATATTTAAATTTAAATGTATGTGTTTAATATATGTATATATGCAAAATGATAGTAGTATCTTGATAGGTGCTAGCCAGGCTCCTGATCGGGGTCATTTTCATGAGGCCATGTCATTTTAGGTCCTAAACTTTACTAGATTTCCTATACAATTTTTAGGTCTTTTAAATTTATAGATTCAATTAAAATTATTTTTTACCACAAATATTGTCTAACCTATTCTTTTCTTTATTTGAATATCCAAGACTTAGAAACTCAATCATTTTGTCCTTAATCAATAGTTTACCACCCGTTGAACAAAATATGCCATAATATTCACATGATCAGATGATAATTTATGCATACTTTTGGTTGTTTAGATTTAAAATTTTAATTTCATGATTTGATCAGTTATGTTAAATTAAATCAAAATTTCTAACTTTATCTAATTTCAAGTTTCTTGTACTCTTCTACAACATGATACAGGTCCATCTAGTCCATGTGGAACAAAGAACATACTTGATTTGACTGATCATCCTAACAATTGGATAGTTTTATTTTATAGACTATATATGTACATGTATACACATGTATACACATGTGAATATATGTATATATTTTATTTATATATGTGTCATTTGACATATATTTCACATGTTATTTCATGTCCACTTCTAGACATATTTTAGTACATTTCATGAGTTCTATATGATCATTTGTATTTATTTATATGAGTTGACTTTAATATATTTTTGTAGATACATTTTCATACATGTTTTAAATTTTAGACTATCTCTAGATATATCTAGCATTTCATGTGGAATTTAATATAGTTGATTAAATGTACTCACATAAATTATGTTCATTATGATGATTAAATGCACTCACATATATATATTAGACATTTTCAAGTATGCACTATAAATTCTTGTCTAATCAAATTAAAATACTTAGATGTCATTTTGAATGAATTTTAGATGCCTTAAAATGATTAACTTTCAAAGTTCAATAAAATCACATAGTTAGGTGACAATTTAATACATTCCTTATAGTTTATCATATTCATAATAAAGTAAGGGCCTAGTTTTAACTATTTTCCAATTATAAAATATTCATTACTAAACAAAAATCTATACAACATATATGTCACTTAATGCAAACTTATCAAAGTAAACTTATCAAAGTAGTCTTATGTTGATATTAGGGATTAATTCAAGCATTTGATTATGTGAGTAACAACCTTACATAAATGAGAGAATCTCAAGATCTATAGAAAAATCAACAATGATTTGGACACACTTAGTTTAATCCAAATCTAATGCAATTAACAACTTGGAAATTTATTGACCTCACATTAAGGTCACATATAGATGGTCAAATAATAATTTAAAGAAATATATATTACATACACAATCTGTATAAGATAAAAGCATAACAATATAAAATGTGATTTATAAGTTCATTGAAGTTCATACATTGAAGACACGTATAACATATTGATGTTTAATACAACTATAATATGATGAAACATATGTGCATATAAATACAATTATCTTGTCCACTTTTAGTTTAAGACCACAAATTGATATAACAATTTATATGATGAATTCTTTTTATAGTGACAATCATGGTGGATCAACTTGATGGGAACCTGAAAAAATAATTATTGTGAGTAACTATATATTTTATGAGTCATTTAACTCCAAGTCATATGAGGAAATAACAATTTAGTAAAAGTTAGAAATTTGGATCTTATAAATTCCTTACAAATTCAAGTGATGTCTACCATATGGAAAATTATCTACTATATTAATTGTCATGAGTTGTTGAATGCATAGGTATTGGCCACTAATTCCATCTAGTTATGGGAGACCTAAAACAAAAATGATTAAATACAATTAGGAAATTACTTAAGGGTATGCAAGATGATGGATTTAAGGGTACAAAATCTAGGATGGCGTAAGGGGACCTAAGAGGATAGGCTTAAGGGGTCCTAAGAGGATGGCTTAAGAGGAGTTAAGAGAATGACTTAAGGGGATGCAAAAGGATGGATGTAGGGTAGCTAAGAGGATGAATTAAGGGGTCCTAAGAGGATGGCTTAAGGAAAGTTAAGAGAATGACTTAAGGGGATGTAAAAGGATTTATTTAGGGTACCTAAGAGGATATGACTTAAGGGGTCCTAAGAGGATAGCTTAAGGGGAGTTAAGAGAATGACTTAAGGGGATGCAAGAGGATGGATTAAGGGTAGCTAAGACGATGACTAAAGGGTTCCTAAGAGGATGGCTTAAGGGGAGTTAAGAGAATGACTTAAGGGGATGCAAGAGGATTGATTTAGGGTACCTAAGAGGATATGAATTAAGGGGTCCTAAGAGGATGGCTTAAGGGGAGTTAAGAGAATGACTTAAGGGGATGCAAGAGGATGGATTAAGGGTAGCTAATATGATTACTAAAGGGATCCTAAGAGGATGGATTAAGGGGATTTAAGAGAATGACTTAAGGGGAAGCAAGAGGATGGATTAAGGGAAGGTAAGATGATGACTAAAGGGGTCCTAAGAGGATGGTTTAAAGGGAGTTAATAAAATGACTTAAGGAGATGCAATACCCTCAACCCTAAACCTTATATCCTATACCTTCAACCCTAGGCCCTAAAGCCTATAGGATAAACCCTCAACCCTACACCATACACCCTCATCTTAAGTATTTAGATTTGTTATTCTAAGCATCTTGTCAACCCTAAACCCTATCCCTCAACCCTAAACCATATTCCTCAACCTCAAGCCCTAAATCCCAAGGGATGAACCCTCAACCTATACCATATACCCTCTTGAATCTAACCCTATCCCTCAACCTTAGGCCCTAATGCCTATATAATAGATTTGTGATTCTAAGCATCTTGTCATTATTGAATTTTCATCTTAAGTGTTTAGATTTGTTAATCTAAGCATCTTGTCAACCCTAAACCCTATCCTTCATCCCTATGCCTTAAATCCTAGGGGATGAACCCTCAACCCTCAACCTTATACCATATACCCTATTGACCCTAAACCCTATAACTTATCCTTGGATCCTAAGGCCTATATAATATATTTTTTATTCTAACCATCTTGTCATTATTGCATTTTCATCTTAAGTGTTTAGATTTATTATTCTAAGAATCTTGTCAACCCTAAACCCTATCCCTCAACCCTATGCCCTAAATCCTAGGGGATGAACCCTCAACCCTATACCATATACCCCCTTTACCCTAACCCTATCTATCAACCTTGGGACCTAAGACCTATATAATAGATTTGTTATTCTAAGAATCCTATCATTATTGCATTTTCATCTTAAGTGTTTAGATTTTTTATTCTAGGAATCTTGTCAACCCTAAACCCTATCCCTCAACCCTCAACCCTATACCCTCTTGACCCTAAATCCTATCCCTCAACCTTGGTCCCTAAGGCCTATATAATATTTTTTTTATTCTAAGCATCTTGTCATTATTGCATTTTCATCTTACATGTTTATATTTGTTATTATAAGCATCTTGTCAACCCTAAACCCTATCCCTCAATCCTAAACCCTATCCCTCAACCCTAAACCATATCCCTCAACCCTAGGCCCTAAATTCTATGGGATGAACCCTCAACCCTATACACTCAATCCTAAATGATATACCCTCAACCCTATAGACTATATCATATACCCTCAACTCTCAAGGTTCATATACCATAAAACCTAAACATTGTAACTTAATATTATACTTTCAACCCTAAACCATATACCCTATATCATAAACTATAAACCCTACACCCTATGATCTAAACCTTGATCCATAAACCAATACTCCTTAAACCCAACATTAATAATTTAACACTAAGACCTGTATAATTAAATTTAATCCATAAACCCTCAACTCTCAACTCTCCATCATAAACCATCAACCCTAAACCCATGAAGCATAGGCCTTACACCCTAAATAATGAATAATTTATATATATTAAAGGGAGAGAGGAAAGAGAGATATGGGAGAGAGATAGAGAGGTGAGATATATAGAGGCAGATAGTGGAGAGAGAGAGAGAGAGGTTAGAAAGGGAGAGGTAGATTTAGGGGGGAGAGAGAAGTGAGATGGAGAACAATAGAGATGGGGAGGTGAGTAGAGAGGGGGGAGATGTGAGATAATATATAAAGAGGTAGGTAGATGATAACTAAAGGGTTCCTGAGAGGATGACTTAAGGGGAGTTAAGAGAATGACTTGAGGGGATGCAACAGGATGGATTTAGGGTACCTAATAGGATATGTCTTAAAGGGTCCTAAGAGGATGTATTAAGGGAAGTTAAGAGAATTACTTAAGGAGATGCAAGAGGATGGATTTAGGGTAGCTAGGAGGATGACTTAAGGGGTCCTAAGATGATGGATTAAGGGGAGTTAGGAGAATGACTTCAGAGGATACTAGAGGATGGATTAAAGGTAGCTAAGGGGTCCTAAGAGGATGGCTTAATGGGATATGAAATCAATTCTAAACTTTTTGTAAAATGACAATGAATTATTTAGCTTTATATTTTGACTATCAATTAAATGTATATAACTATATGGTTGTATTTATTCAAATTCCATTGTAACATATATGCATCCTCTCTTTTTTATAATGCATCTAGTTGGAGACCTGAAACAAAAATGAATTAACTATAATTAGGAAATGACTTAAGACTAACATAAGAACATGGATTAAGGGGAGATACACATGAGCCTTGACTCTAAGTTATGTGAGAAATTTTTAACTATATATATAGACTATCAATTAAATATTTACAACTATATACTTACTTGTATTTATTTATTCCATTGTACATCTACATTCTCTATTTTTTGTAATGTATTTATGATTGTATCAAGATCATCCATTTAAAGTTCCCATAACACTTTATTAGCAAGCCTCCCTTGATATCTAACTAGTTTTACATTGGTTTCCAAAATCAGATGTGAGTAATGTATAATCTTCTTGTGCCTTCTATAGTCTTCAAATGTAGACAAACCATTCTTTCTTATTAGATATTTTTGAAGCTAGGTGCCAACAAAAACCACAAAACTAATTGGCTACTCAAAGTTGTCATCATCCACTCTAAGATGTACCAACTTATGTTTTCTCTCAACACATCTAGCCAACCAATACTTTATCTCCTCTTCATACCCTCAAGTGCAACAACACCATATACATGTCCTATAAAAAATATTTAATTTAATAAAGAATGACATAATTCACATATAAACATGCATAAATATAAAATTGTATATATTACAAAATAATGTAATAAAAAATTGAAATCAATTTAATACCTTCTTGTACAAGGTTCGAAACACAATCATAATCATTCAATGCGGACACTCGATTATCTTCTTCAATTGTCATTCCATGTTGATCATCTGTTGATGTAGGTGTTAAGGATCTTTGTTGCCATTCTTTGAACCATTCTATATTTTCACACATCTCCCAATCACCTGCAATACAAAATTGATAAAAACATGAAAGCTCCCCTATCCATATTGTCCACATGTTTGCATGTGAACTCTTAAAAAAATTCCATTTTGTTGATCCATTAATTATTTCACAATCTTGTTGAGTAAAAATATTCTCTTCTTCAACTAACCAAAAGAAACATCAAATTACTATAGATAATTTTGTATTGCACAAATCTACAATTGCACGTGCATCTCTAAATGTCACTGCATCCTCAAATTTTAGTTGTTCTCTAGCGAGAGCTCTTTTCACACATGCACCTACTCTGTCATGTTCTCCTTTACCATGTCCAGCTTCAAAAAATCTCATCTGTTGGATATTATTCTCCTTATGAGCTTTGCATAACCAATAAAACATTCTAGCATTCTTGAATTGTCTCGTACAATTATCCAACCATATGATATGTTATCTCATTTGAATTTCTCTTTCTTTTAACTCTATAAAATATATTAGAACAATATAAAACAAACTTTGATGAGTGTAATCAATTATCACTCACATGAAAATGGTACTCTCTCAAAAAAAATCTATTATCTTTTGTACTATCATTTGCATGTCTATATACAATATGAACAAATATGGCTACCTATGTTGAATTATAATATTGGGACTGGATTTCCTCTTATGGAGCAAGAGTATAGTTTCTGCAAAATCAATAATTAACAATATAGTTCCAATTGGAAATGTGTTGTTACATGTACGAAATTGATCATCAAGCCAGTGAGCATATTGAGAGTGTTTGAAAAAATTGTGTACAATCTTATCTTTAAATTCTCTAATGAATGCACGCACACTAATTTTTTCTATGATTAGCTTGCAACATTTTCTATTTTTTCCATCCTCTAAAGAATATTCAACATTTTTTAATTTTTTAACACCTCTAATTATTGTCCAAATTCATGTAAACTAATTTCATGCATGCATTCTCCTAACAATGAAAGGTTTCTCATAGCTCTAGGTCAATAGTGTTTACCCCTTTTTGGGGTGGTGGGCCTAGCTCGATTGGCTAAAGAATCCTATTGTAGGAAAGAGGTCACGAGGTCTAGTCTCCCCATTTTCCCCATGGTACCAGAGGGTGTGTCGTGCCAACACCACTGGTCACATGAAAAAAATTTACCAGGCACACTGCAATTAAGAGGGCGACAAATACCCGACCGATTTATGTAATCTAAAAAAAAATAATGAAAGGTTGCCACATTGATTGCATTGTCCAAAAATATATGCATTTAAATAAAATAAGTGTACATTAGATGGTTCACAAAACAAACTTGCTATAAAATCCTTGATTATTTCAAGTGGCATATTAATACCACAAATGTCTTACATAATTTTGTTAGTATGCAAAGTACAACGTATATATCAAAAATATCATAATAATAATGAAATTGTACATAAGTTTTACAACAACAAGAGATTCATTGTTTATTAATTCTGACATACCAAGGTTTACATTTTTCAAATGATCTTTGACTTATGCTAATATTTGGTAAGATTGAATCATCTAAAAAATTTGTAAAATTTAGTTTGAATCATATATAATAGATGTTTTGGATGAGGGTCATAGATTTGTAATCCCACCCTCAATTTTAAAACATCTCTAATATTAGGTGATACTCTTGTATTATCATGCCAATATTTTTTTATTAAAGATTTGATTTAATTAGTTAATTTCATGTCCGACCTTGGGAATCTACCACTAAAATTCAAACATTAATTAATTGGATCATTTTCAATACTTTCTCTTCTCTTAGTCACTTTTATCAAATTTTTAGGATTTACTTTTATACATTTACTAATCTTAACATAATTTTATTTGAAGCTGATTTATTAAATAAAGCAGTTGTTATTGCATGATGTGTTGCATTCTTATCTTTAGATCTAATTTTCTTTCCTATAGAATCAATAGCATTAGCAACACTAGATATGACTTGTTCTACTAAATCATCTTTTCTTTTTGGTTTTTAAAAAATGCCTAATTTTTTCATCATTTTTTCGTATTTTCCACATTTTCATCAATTACATCATGAGTTGACATTGAAATCCTAATTTCTTTCTATAGAAAAACATTCTCTATAATCTATTTCCATGAGTTCTCATTTGTCTCCAAGAAAATTTTCCAGGAAGGTTATCTAAGACATCTCTTTAAATTGTAGAAAAAAAAAATCATTTTCATTCATACAAGTGGTTTCATTTTCATTCATACAAGGGGTTTTATTTTCATTTTCAACCCTACAAGGGATTTCATTCTCATTTTCATCGATACAAGTAATTTCATTCTCATTTACATTCATACAAGATATTTCATTATTATTTTGTTTTTGCATTGTTTCACTAACATAATTGATATCATTATTGGTGTATCCAGCTTCATCTAAACAATTAAGACCAATATTATCAAAATAATGGATCAAAGAAATACCTAGATAAATTATTTGAATAGCTTCATTTTACATGTCATTGAGAGGTGGATTTGAAGACATAACAAAGCTATTTGCATTCACTATTTCCATATCATTCAAAGTTGAAGTTGAAGGCATAGTTGGGTTTGTCTCCATAATTACATTTTCTTCCATATTCACCATTTCTATATTTGTATCATCTACACTCATCTCATCCTTCATGATTTCCTCTTCAAGATTCATGGAACTAGATGCTTCCAAATTTTGTATTTGATAGATCCTTGTTCTTCTATCTCTATCCTTTTTCCTCCATCTCTCTATTTGCTTCAATTTTTTCGAATGTCATTAACTTTCTACATTTTTTTCTTTGCCTTTGCTTTGATCCCATGATTACCAAACCCTCTTGATAAAAAAACAAATGATTCTTAACTTTTTTTCCAATTGCTTCCTCCTTCAAATTTTGAAATAAAAGTATATATGTAGATCCTTTGTTCTATAAACTTTGAAGTACAAAAACATATTAATACATCAAAAATCCCTCTTTTTTCAAATCTTCTTGAGAAAAGTCCTTATACTTGATTCCACTTTAGAAAATTCCAACTTGTAATTGTCTCCTTGAAAAAATTGAATAGAATATGACCTGTTAAGAGATTGCGCAAGACAAAATTGAATTAAAAAATACAAAAAATGGAATTGTAGGTCCGTACTACAGAAAATGAATGTTGCAGAAAAAATGTGGTGAGTTAATTTTTTCCAAATTGGGAAAAATGGATATATCATAAATGGGTACCCATTCCTGATTTCAAATGGGAAAATTAGGAATGGGTACTTGTTTCTATTCCAGAATGGATACCCATTTAAAATGAGTAAACCTGTTCCTTAAAGCTAGAATTCCCAAACCACTTTTTGCTTTGGTTTTAGGCTTGGGAAATGTTTGGCAACCCGACTCTTAGACTTTGACTTTCAACTAAAAAACTAAGGCAAATTCAAGACAAATGTCCAACTTTGGCAATATGGTTGATGGACTTTTTTTTCGAATTAATCTATGAAACTAAAACCCATTATAGATCATGATGTCTAGTTTTCAAATATATAATTTTTTAAAGATTTAATTATTTTTTCTATTTTTAAATTAATTTATAAGCAAATTGGTCCATGAACTTGAAATATCAAGCCTTTTTTTTAATAACTTTTTTTTGTTAATATTTTTGCAAAAAAACTTATGACATAAATCTTCAAAAAATTCTCTACATAATGGAAAAATTCAAAAAATATTTAGTTTAGGTCCAATTATGTTGTTTGTACATGTTGATTTTTAAAAATAACAATTAGGGCCAATAAAAATTTAATAAAAAATTACAAAAATATCCTCATCAATCTTTGGGTTGTTACGTCGATATTGGCATGGTGTGATGATTTAATGGTGGCATTGTTGTTCTTGCCACCAAGGTTCAAACCCCATCAGGGTGGTATTGTTGAGTGGTTGTAGTTTGGTTCATACCTCTAGTTTAAAAGCATTTACCCCTTAAATAAATAAATATATATATATATATATATTCGGGTTGTTACATATCTTTCCCCAAAAGGAATTAGAAAAATACTTGTATTTAGATAAAAAAGTGGTGTTCGTACATATGCATGGTATGATAAAAAAATGACTTTTAAAAAGTGGCTTTTATACATGCCTATTAAAATTTAATTTGTACCATCTGGTTGTTAAAATAAATTACATATTTGGAAATTAGATTCAAAATACTAAATTTTATATTACTAACTTTTTCAAGATTCAATGTGTAAGTGCTTCAAATTTTTAGTTCAAGTGTGACAAATTTTGAAAAACAACAAAAACACTTCCACTTTTTGAGCTTTTTGTGGACCCAACTTCTTGTATCAACCCCAACCATAGCAATGTCCAACATATTTTCAAAAACCATGGGGGGGATGATAATTTTAACTTCAACAAAATTTTCATGGGTGGACATGGTTTTGAGGAAATGACAAAAACCGCGATAACAATTGGCTCTGATTGGGGATGAGTACTGTAAAGGACAAAGCAAGGGAACTAGAATCTTAACAGTAGGCCAATGTTTGAAATCCATTGGGAAATAGAGTCAGATTCATTGGAGAGGAGGATCCAGAACAAGCCAAAAATGATACAAAGTAGAAAAACAACTAGACTAATAGAACGACAAGATTTCAAAATATGTGCAAGGTAGGGAAACCCTACCTCCAAAGATATTTAGGGTTATTCATGCAAAACCATTAATAGACTATAAGAAGTATGATTCATTATGGAAAAGGAATGTATTTCCATGTAACACTTGCAAATTAAGGAATAACATGTAGCCCCAAATAAGACTCGCCTAGTAAAGTGAATACTTGTGTGTAGTTTCACCACCAAACAACCACTTTTCATCATATATTACTATCACTTCCTAGATATAAGTTAGCAAATTTCCAGCCACATCCCCATTTGTTATCTCAAATAGTATTTCTTGGATGGTTTCTTCACTGGTTGAAATAGAGGGTGATTGTATCTTATTTGAGTTTGAACTAGGATCAATTTGTATCGTAAGTGACTGATAAACATGGGCTTCATTATCATCTCCAACAAATGTGGGTTTGTTACTTATTGGAATAATTTCCACCAGTTTTGTAGAAGTTTTCTCAAAATTCATATCATTCCTCATTAATAGAAACCTCAGATCATCAATTTCTCTTATTTCCTGCAAGGGAGGCAAGGCGACTTCACATAGAAATTCATTATTAGATATTTTCAACTCTTGGCTCAGAATGTGAGAAGGTTTTTTTTAGTAGAAGGAACCTCCACATCTTGATCTACATCCATTTCATTTTTTCTCCATGGTTTAATTTCTTCTTCATGTTCTTCATTACATTTCTTATCCCTAAGGCTAACATTCCCAAGCATCATACCATCATAAGAAGTAGAAGTAGGTGTTCTTAGGTCATCCAATTTAGAATTGTTTGGACATTGAAAAATGTCTTGAATGGTATCATGCACTCGAAACATGTATGCTAACATCATTTCCTCTTAAAACCCATCCTCTTTTCACTTAATTGATTAAATTAGCCTAGCTATTTAATTAATTGCCTCATTTTCATATATTAACCTAATTCACTTAATCAGGTTAATTCCCCTCTTTCATGCTAACATTTCATCTCATTAAATTAAATAAATCAAACTATTTAATTTAATTCCTTAAATCTTCTTATTTAATTAAATAACCCTGAGTTATTTAATTAAATGTCATTTCACCTTTCCCCCATTCATTAAATCATTTTATATAATGAATACCATTTTAATTCTTCTAAATCCCCAATAATTGCATGATTAAACCCTTGTTTAAATTAGCAATTATTAATTAATCTAATCCCCCCTTACAAGGGACTATTCCAAAGGAATATTCCTCCTTTGGACATTCCTCCAAAAGGGGAATATTCCCATAGAATATTACCTCCCCTTTTGCATAATTAATTTTTTTTTTAATTTGCAAAATATCATTTTTCCTCACCCATGAGAATATTCCAAAGAATATTATCTCTCCTCCAATCATTTAAAAAATTGAATATTCTCACTTAGCTTCATGTGCAAGTTAACTTGTGATTTCTTGTGCAAGTTAACTTTTGACCTCTTGTACAGGTCAAAAGTGTGCTTGTTTGAAGGAATGAGAACCCTTGATTAAATCTCATCTTGCATTCTCATTTGTTGATGATAATCCATTATCCATGCCTCCAATTCCCTCCATCCTTGATCATTGATTAGCCTTTTTGATATCAACCCTCCATTTCTCATTTGATTTCCTATAAATAGGTCACTATTTGGAGACAAATGGATCCATCTTTCAAATAGCAAAACCTATGTTGTTGAAATCACTCACACTCACACTCATATTTTGTAAATATTTAGCATATTTTAGTTTTAATTAGTTGCATAATATCTTAGCTTCCATAAATGGCTTCCATAATGCATCCATTTAGCTAATTAGATAACTAGGGTTTGCATCTTTTTAGTTTAAATCTCATTTAGATTAGATTAGCATTTGTATATCTAAATCATTTTAGCATAAATCATGTTAGATTAGCTTTTGCATTGTGCTCATTTAGATTAAAATCATGTTTTCATACACATCTCACAACCGTTCTATCAATTTTCTTCAACTGGAACAAGCTCACTAATCCACAGGATTGGGAAAGGGTCATCGTTCCACATCAACACAACACTACTCCTAAAATGAGATAGGTTTCAAATGGATTAGAGTAAACATTTTAACACTTTTATAGTTTGGAATGCTTTGTTTTAATGAATGTATAGTTTAACTTCAATTTGATTGATCATGTTTAGATTGGGCATTAGTGGCTTCATTATGCTTTGATGACTAATTTTTAGCATGTTTCTTAATTTGTTTTCTTTATCTGATTACTATCATGCCTCTAATGTTGTTCTAGGTTTTAGGCTAACTAGGTTTTGCATGTTGGACGATAAAAGTTGAAGTGAAGAAGCATATTTATCTCAAGATCTTATAATTGTAACAAGTGTTTGATGCTTTCAGGGAAATTAAAACCCAATTTCTTATGCTTTTCATTTTATGCTTTAGGACCTCACTAATTTTCATTTGGGTTTAGAAAGAATGCTCAAACAATACTAAAATTCAACCCTCGTTTCATCATTGTATTTTGGGTTTAAAATTGAACAAGGCAACTTAACATTTCATTTGGTGCATAAAATGAATTCATCTTAGCTCTATAGGTTAAAATGAATGAGTTCTTGCTTTGTTGTGACACACTTTTAGTGCGTATCCAATCCCCTTGCACTTCATGCGATCTTGGGTGAAGAGAAACACTCCAAGTGTACTTTGTTTTTTGTGTGCACTTATAGTACATATCCAATCCCCTTGCGCTTCGTGTGATCTTGGGTGAAGATAAATACTTAAGTACACCTTTATGCTTTGTGTCACCCTTAAGAGAGGACTTACTATGAGACACACCCCACAACGAGAAACTCATAAGAAAGTTCTTGCAAGCACATTTATCGGTGGGCTATATTAAAGGTTGGGAAATTATGAGAAAGTACCTTCTATCCTAGACTATATAACATGTTGCACCTAGTACCATGCCTTAAGTGGAAGGGGAATGGTAGTAAGAGCCTTAAGTGGCAAAGTGGGTGTGTATATGGCTAGGTGTTCTCAACTTGTTACTAAGAACCATTGTTTAGTTACCAAAAATACTTAATGCTTGTTGGTGCAAGAATGTTCATTCTAAAGCCACCCCACATTTGTACTATTCATTGTTGAAAAAAATATCCTTAGGATCTTCAAGATTTTTAGATTTGGTGGTCCTAAGAAGTGTGTGTCATGGAGGGGAGCCAATGCCACCAAATCTCTAACTGTTCACATTGTCTTAGTGTTTGGATAAATATGAGTGGGGACTCAAGAAGTATGGCCATTCAACCTAGGTGGTAAATTATTGTGAGTTAGTTTAATACTTTTCTTGGTTCTAAAACATTACAAACATTCACAATCTTCCTAAAAATTTCAAACCCTTTGGTCTAAATATGAATACCTTTTGAAAAAGCCTTGATATTAATGCTTGTCCTAAGGATTTCTATCCTTAGATATTTCTAAATATCTTGACTTATATTAGAATCCATATTTTCCAAAGTTAACATAAGCAACTATGCCTTCAACCTTATGATTTACACAAAATGGACATTGTGAAATTTATGATGTTTTGGACATAGACATTTAGTTTGAAAACATAATGAAGACAAGTTTTTGTGGTATAATAAACTCACTTAAGCAAGATAAACTTGAAAAATTGAATCCCACATGACCATTGGAGACCGATTTCTCTCGTTGAACAACCTAATATTACACCTACTATTATTCAACCAAAATTTGAACTCATTGAATGAGAACAAACCAATATAATTATCATTTTAAGAAGCTTCACTTTTGAAACAAAAGAAACACCTACTCAATGGAGAAATGCCGCAAACATCTTAGGTGAAGAAGAAGAACAAATTGATATTGAGGCTGGAAGGCCCATATTACCACCACCCGTGTGCCAATAAATATCCTCTTTTTTTTTCATAAACTTAGACTTCTCTAAATGATCTCACCCAAAATTAGAATCCCCAAGAGATCTACATGTCGTCATTTTAAACTTAGGCACCTTACTCCAAAATCTTTAAAAAAAACATCTTGCAACACTTCACCAAAATAGAACCAAGTTGTTATATTACTTCTACAAATGTGTTTCAAGGAACAATCCAAAATTGTATATGTTCTTTTTCGGCCAAAACCCGTCTTTTTCATGACAATGAACCTATTTAAAACATTGGGTCTTTAGGATTTGAAAACTTTAGAGGTATAGCATGTTTCTCACTACCTTGGTATTATCAAACAAAGGTTCACTTTAAGTCAACATTGGTTCAAACATTTCACTCACCCCTTCATCAAATTTCATCCTTCACTTCACCAAACTTTGCAAAATTTTGAGCACACCAATACTTTTTGACTTGAACATCTATCAAACCAACCCCTAACTTAGCTATTGTGTATGTGAAATGTATCATTTTCCATGCACTTAGTTGAGTTAGTTATCATATTTGAATTGATTTATCTTGAAGGTCACAAGTCTACACTAAATATTTCTAAGTTCATCAACATCCTTTATTCTAACATCAAAACATCAAACTCAAGTCCAAAGTGTTGTCCCAACATGTTTACAAAGCTCACCTTCCATATCACCTACCTTTTCATCCCCCATTATCATCATTGCTCAAAAAAAACTTAGAGCATCCCTTTTACCTAAATTTGAGTCAACTAGAGAGTTCAAACATTACAAATCTCAACACAACTCTCACAAGGTGACCCAAAATTTATGATAAAGGCAAGATCACAACACAAGAGAATCATGGAGAAAACCAAAGTCACATTTACCTCAAGTGATCCAAATCCTCTAGAATTTGATCTAAGAAGTCAGGTTACCATCACAACAACCATCATCTTCGTTAGGACCATATGAGATAGAAGACATCACAAACAATCCATTTGAACTTACTAGGGAGGAAATCATGGAACACCAAGCCTTTGAAAACATAGCTCCAATTTCCCCATCATTTGTTGCACAAAATTTGACACAAGGATTCACAACTCCATCACTAGCACTAAATAAAATATCCACTCCCAATCTTACAACTATCCTTACCAAGGACATTGGTCTAACTCTTCCATTCGAAATAAATACACTTGTGGGTACCCTCGATGCTAATCCTCCATCCCAAACCACTACTTGAACACCTACCTTTGGTGCTCCTCCCATTCCTGAAGATCCCAAATAGCCATACAAACCCCTTGAACTTCATTACTCCACAAAAACCTCTACATATCGAGGACACACCTCTTCATCCATACCCATTCCTACCACAAGTGTTCCCACCATGATACAAAGCAGTGTGGACCAAGTGTCTCAAATCAATGCGCAAGGGCAAGCCAACACCATAACACAAAGTCAACCCTTAATGAAAATAGGGAAATCTCTACCTAATCCTCTAATTAGTTCATCCATACCATTGGCTTCATAAAACACATCCATCCCATCCATTAACAACCCATCTCAAAACAATCCCTTGGTCACAAATCCCATCAACTCAGGTAATACCTTGACCACATCTCTAGCACAAGGAAATCCTCAAGACATGGGACAAGGGAACCTTTTCCATCAATGGACTCAAGGTCCTAGTGTGTCATTACCATTGTAAAATCTAATGGCATCATCCTCATCTTTCCCCACAGTCCTCTTCACCATGCAAAATCCAATGGGACATCAAACTTACATTCCTGCACCCTAATCCACCATCTTACAAGGAATGCTAAACCAAGGGAATCCACAACCTCTCATCAGCAATCCACTACCCACTCAAAATATTAACACTCACAACCCATCACAGATGTACCAGCAACCACCTAATCCTACATTGTAAGTGCAAGCCTTAGCCTTATAACAAGCACAATAGATGTATTAGCAAGCCATCCAATAGCAACAACTATAGCAAGCAGGCCTAGCAGCCCAACAATAGTAACAACAACAAGTAGCCCTAGCAACACAATAATAGTAGCAACAACAAGAAGAAGTCTTAGTGGCACAACAAGCATCACAACAACAAGAAGCCTTAGCAACACAACAAAAAGAGCAACAACAACAAACAACCTTAGCAACACAAGCAAGCTTAGCAAAACAACATCAAGCTCATCAAGCAAACTTAGCATCGCAACAACAACAATAGGAACAAAAGCAAGCCCTAGTGGCACAACACCAATAGCAAGCCCTTATGGTGCAACAACAATAGCAAGCCTTACTATCTCAGCATTATGCCCAACAACAATAACAACAACAGCAACCAAGTTATGACTATAATCCTCAACTGAAAAATCATTAATACAAACAAATTAGGAGCATATATATCAACACCTCAATCACCTTCACAAAGTACCACACCACCATACACACCATACAACACATTATCATATCAAAATCCCATGTATAACCCATCTACCATCCCACCATATGCAACATATCTTCCTCCACTAAACCCGCAAGATGATCTAGCATCACAACTTAAGGCCTTATCACAAGAAATGCAGGATCTTCAGATGGGAAAGACAAAGAACCCCCATACATAGAATCTATGTCCCTATCCATTTGATCAAAACATGCAATGGTACCATTCCCTCCCATCTTTGAAATCCCAAAATTCAATAAATACAAAGGGAGAGGAAGTCCCATGGACCATGTCAAGGAATTTAACGTCATGTGTATGGAGGTTCCCTACAATGATTCTTACTTAATGTGCCTCTTCCCTCAAAGCTTAACAAGTCCTGCCATGGATTAGTTTTCCCACCTACCTCCCACTATCAAAACTTTTCAAGAAATTAGCAATAAATTAATTGATCACTTCTCCTTTAATCTTAACATGGACGTAAGTCTAGAAGAGTTGTATACTCTTATAAAAAATAAAGGAGAATCTTTCACTAATTTCTTACAATGGTGTAGAAAAAGAGCTAGTAAAAGCAACTAGCCTCTTCCTGAAGAACAACAAGTGGGAATCATCATAGAAAATCAAGATCCAGATCTATCCTTCCACTTAAAAATGTAGTGCATCACATTTTATGATGATCTTATCTCTAGAGCCTTTAACATCGAGAGAGATCTAATCTCATAAGGAAATACTCAATCTTACAAAGACAATCACCCATCAACTAGTTCAAACAACAAGCCTTGTGTCTGGGCTAATAATAAGAACATAACAAATGATGGTGTGGTAGATGCTAAGGTAGTCCTAAGTGCTCCTAGGAAAAACAACAATCATGTTGCTAAAATTAAAACAATTGTACAAAAAATAATACCTCCTCAGAACAATCAGATCAACAACACTGAAATGCAACATAGGTGAACCCCTAACAAGAACAATTATCCTAAATGCAAGTACACACAGCTATTGGAACTCATCGAAACCATCATGAAGAAGTTGGTAGAGTCAAACCTAATAACACTTGCCAACTTAGAAAACTACCAAGAACTACAGGAGAAACCATTTTGGTACAATGAGAACGATCTTTGTGACTTTCACAAAATCAAAGGACACAAAATGGAAAATTGCATGAGGCTCAAAAATATTATCCAAGACCTCATAGAAAATGACACCATATTTTTTGAGGTACCAGCTGAGAATCAGGATCTTAAGATATACAAGAACCCTATGTCAGATCATAGCAAAGCAAACAATACTGGGAAAGCTAAGGATTACAAAAAATTACAACATACCTATTCCAACATGGTCACTTTTTGTGATAGCGTCATTACCGTCATCACCATCAAAAGGCCTAGTGTGGAGTGTGGAGTCACCACGTGATGTGGAAAATCTACCATCCAAGGAGTCTCATATCAATTTAGGACACAACCTACTTTTCCAACATCCAATCCTAGCAAGTACAATCTCCTAGACCAGCTTTAAAAGACCCTCACATAGATATCAATCTTAGAATTGTTAAGGCTATCCCCCACACATAGGGAAATCCTAGAGAAAGCTTTGTCAGAATCATTTGTCCCTAAGGATATTGATATAGATCAGTTTCAAGCTATGGTAGGGCATATCGCTAATTATCTTCTCATCTTCTCAGAAAAAGACCTACCATCACAACCATTTGTTGCAAGTATGAGCAAGTTTTGGTGGTGTTGTCATTGATGTCAACATAGTTCAGTATGTTGTAGATTGTACATGTACAACTGAGATGTTGTTGAGTGTTTTGAGTACATGGAGTTATCTTTATGTCATTGCAGATGTGTTGTGTCGATAAGTTTCTAAGTGCTTCTAAGAAAATTAATAAAGAAGAGAAGTCAGAGTGATGAATTTGCTACGTTTTTCTCTTGTGTTGATCCTATGCTTATGTGGATCTAAAGATTTGATAATGGTGATCTTGTGGTGATATATCATGAGTTTTTAGCTTCTCGTGTGATAGTACATGAAAGTTACATTCATCAGTGTGTGAATTGTTCTAGCAGAGTTGATCTTCTATGGACTGATAGAAATGCTTCTGCTCCATATTCCTCTTTTTTTTGTTTCATATCTTGCAGATCTGAGATATGTCTTGAGATGGTGTTCTTTGGGTCTTGGCAAAGAAGGTTGAATTTTGGTGATTCAGAAGTTATGTTTCAGTGTTTTAGTATGAGTTTTCACAGTTCAAATGGACTGGTGAAAGGTGTTCATAGTTTGAAGCATATTGCATTTGTTGTAGATGTATCTAAAGAAATATGAGATGTATTATCATGCATAATGAAGTGTGTTGTGGAGTTTGTGTGTCATCTTGTTGTTGGGAAGCATATACATCAATGTTCATTTGTGTTCTCATTAGGCTTGTTTGATCTGGTGTTTACACTTCATTCAAAGAATAAAATTAAATTGATGAAGCGTGTGGTTGATCCAAGACATTATTTTTGGTCTTGGTTAAATGTTTTATTGGTCCACTCTCATTCCTTTCCACCATGGGAATGTTGAGTTGCTGACCTAATTTTAATTTATGAAATGAGGTATTTGTGGCTGACCTTGGAGGAAGTTTCTAAGGTTCAGGATGGTATAAAATCAAGTTGAATTGTGAAGAATTGTATGACAGTGTGATGAAAACTAATGAAAGTGAGCCACAAATCATAAGAGCAGAAGTGTGTGTGTGAGTGAGTTGAGATAGCAGTTCTTTATTGTGTTTGATTCCTAAAGGTAGTGAGCTAAAGGTTTCTGCAATCCTTATTCAAAGTTGTGGATGTGTGTTAATTGTTGTGGTGGATCTTTTGTTCTCTTTTGTATCTGTAGGCAGTGAGCCTCCTTGTTGGACAGTGAGTCCTTTTTGTAGGCAGTGAGCCTTTATACTTGGATAGTGAGTCCTCTTTTGCGTAGTGAGCTTCTGTATTTAGTTTTATAATCTTTTTATGTTGTGAGTTAACCCTCACCATGATTTTTCCCTTATTGGGTTTTCCACGTAAAAATCTAGTATTCATTGTGTTGATTTACTTTCTATTATTTATGTTTCATACTCTTACTTAATAACAGAGTAGTGTGGTTGTGAATTGATAAGTGTTGAAGTATTAAGTTTTAATTTTGTGACAACTAATTCACCCCCCTCTCAGTTGTCTTGTGCCTATTTAACAATTGGTATCAGAGCATTGGTTCCTTGGTGTAGAGCTTAACCACTTAAGGAAGATCTGATGGCGCATAAGTTGGTGATCCCTATGTTTGATGGAACTGACTACAATGATTGGAAGGGACATATGAAAGGATATATTATCTCTCCTAGTTTCAAGACCTGGAAGGCTGTTGAGACGAAGTATACACCCCCATCTGGTGGTCTTACTACTGCAGATGAGATTTCTACATATGAAGAAAATGAGAAGGAAAAGTATGCTATTTGCAGTGGCTTATCTAAAAATGAGCGAGCTAAGGTTCTTTCTTTATATATTGCATATGAAGTCTAGAAGAAGTTGGAAGACATGTATGAAGGAAATGAAAGAGTGAAATTGAAAAATATGTTGGCGAAAAAGCACAGATTTGTAAATTTGAAAATGGAAGAAGGTGAAGAATTTACAATCTTCTTTCAGAGGGTTGAACTAACTACAAATGAAGTTAGAAAGGAAGGGGGAAAACTATCAGATGAAGATATAATTTAGAAGATCTTGATCACCCTATCGGATTGTCACAATGATAAGGTCTTAGTTATTGAAGAAATGTATGATCCTAAGTACACTTTAGAATAGTTGTTTGACACCTTGCAAGCATTTGAGATGAGAAATTTTCAAAAAGATGATAAGATAAAAGAAAAGATAGAAATGGAATTTAATGAAATGAATATTGAAGACGAACCAGATAGTGATGGTGATGATGAGTTGGAAGCAAACTTCACCAAGAAGTTGAAGAAAGGCACCGGAAAGTATAAAGGTATGTTTCCCTTTAAATGTTTTAGTTGTGTTAATATTGGTCATTATGCTTCAAGATGTTCAAATACAGTTGTACTTAAGAAGAACAAGGATTATAAGGATAAGGATAGAAAGGATAAGAAATTTAAGAAGTTGTACTATGTTAAAGAAGCAGGAATTTTTGATGATGAATATGAGAATGAGGTTGATGATAGTGAATGCTTATTCTTAGCTTTGGAAAGTAAATCTATATTCACTAACCCTAGAAAATCTGTAAGCAAGAAGGCTTTAGAGAATAAGAGGAATAGGATGGAAGGTACTTTGGTTACTGCTTTTCATGCAAGATGGGATGAAGACTATTGGGTAATTGATAGTGGATGTTCTAATCACATGATCGGAGATAAGAGCAAGTTCACTAAACTTGAGAAATACGATGGTGGTTTAGTTATGTTTGGTGATGATTCAGGATCTGAGATTTGTGGGAAAGGTTCAATTAGTTTTGATGGAGTGCACAATACTGATAATATATATTATGTGAAGGGTTTGAGGCATAACCTTCTAAGTGTTGGTTAGATGTGTAGAAATGGTTTTAAACTTGTGTTTTAGAATAATACTTGTGAAATCAGAAAAGGATCCAAAAATGGAGATATGGTTGTTGCTAGAAGAACTCATGGAAACATCTATCAGCTTAAGAGAGTTCATGGTCAATGCCTTGTATCTCAAATTAGTGAAAGTTGGTTATGGCACCGGAGAATGGGACATTTAAATTTTGATAACCTGGTCAAAATCAATTCAAAAGAGATTGTTTGAGGGCTGCCCAGAATCACAAGACCTGTTAATGCTATTTGTAGAAGTTGTCAATTAGGGAAACAAACAAGTTGTAGCTTTAAGAGAAAAGAGCACTCTACTATCTGAATGTTGGAGTTAGTTCATACTGATCTTTGTGTTTCAACTAGAACTACAAGCCTAAATGATGAAAGGTATTTCATGTTGCTTATTGATGATTATACTCGAATGAAATGGGTTGCTTTTCTTAGAGAAAATACTAGTCAAGATCTGGATAGGTTTAAGGTATTCAAAGAAAGAGTGGAAAATGAAGTAAATTTGAAAATAAAGTGTTTGATATTTGATAGAGGTGGAGAATTCACTTGTGGTGAATTTAATGCATTCTCTGAACAACATGGTGTAAAAAGATAGATTTCTGCTATGAGAACCCCTTAGTAGAATGGATTAGTTGAAAGGAAAAATAGGACAGTACAAGAAGCTTCTAGAACCATGATGAAATAATCAATTGTACCAGATGAGTACTAGAGAGAGGTGATACACACTACTATTTATGTTCTTAATAGAGCTTAGATTAGATACAACAACACAAAGACTCCTTTTGAGTTATGGACTGATAAGACTCCTACTGTGAAGTATTTCAAGGTATTTGGAAGCAAATGTTATATTAAAAGAGATGATTAAAATCTTGCAAAGTTTGATGCTAGATGTGATGAAGGAATCTTTTGTGGATACTCTACTACTAGCAAAGAATACATATGCTTTAATAAAAGATTGAGAAAGATTGTTGAAAGTGCTAATGTGAAAGTTGATGAAGACATACGCAAACCTATTGAGGTAAGTGAAGTTGAACCTGATGATCCTATTTGTGGATATTTACCTGAGGAGAATAAGAAGAAGGAAGAAGAAATGAAAGAAGAAGAAATGGAAGAAGAAGAAGAAGAAGAGAATGAGTCAAAAATTACTGTTAAGACTCCTAAGTATGTACAAAAGAATCTTTTGGAGGATCAAATAATTGGAGATAAAAGTGAAGGTGTGAAGAGAAGAAGTAAAGTAGCAACTGGGGTAAATTTGTGTTTACTCTCTAAAGTTGAACCTAAGTCTGTGAGTGAAGCATGTGAAGATGAGAGTTGGATGAAAGCTATGGAAGAAGAGTTGCAATAGATAGAAAAGAATCAAACATGGGAACTAGTCCCTAGACTTGTGAATAAAAATGTGATTGGCTCAAAATGGGTGTTCTGAAATAAGCTAAATGAAAGTGAAGTTGTAAGGAATAAGGCAAGACTTGTATGCAAGGGATATTCACAAGTTGAAGGTATAGATTTTGAAGAGACATTTTCCCATGTGGCTAGAATGGAAGCTATTAGGATGTTTTTGTAATTTTCTACCCACAAGGACTTCAAAGTGTATTAGATGGATGCTAAGTCAGCATTTATGAATGGTGAATTGGAGGAAGAAGTGTACATGGAACAACCTGAAGGGTTTCAGTTATCTGACAAATTGGACATGGTTTGTAAGTTGAAGAAGGTGTTGTATGGACTGAAGTAAGCTCCCAGAGCTTGGTATGCAAGATTGGATAGATACCTGACAAAGCAAGGATTCAACAAAGGCTCTGCTGACAGTAATCTTTACTTCAAAGTGCAAGGTAATAAAATGTGGATAGTAGTTGTATATGTTGATGATATCATTTTTGGTGGAAATGAAGGAATGTGTAAATTTTTTTTTGAAGAGATGTAGAAAGAATTTGAGATTTCTATGATTGGTGAATTGAATTTCTTCCTTGGTCTACAAGTGAATCAAACTGATAAAGGGATATTCATTTCACAATCTAAGTATGTAAAAGAGTTGTTGAAGAATTTTGGGATGGATGATTCTAAACCGGTTTGTACTCCTATGGTAACCCGATGTAAACTGAGCAAAGATGATGAATCTGCTAAGACTGATTAGAGAAAATACAAATCTATGATTGGAGGACTGTTGTATCTTACTGCTACTAGACTAGATATTATGCAAGTAGTATGTTTAGTTTCCAGATTCCAAGTAGATCCTAAAGAAGCACATGTTATAGCTATAAAGAGGATATTTAGATATCTTAAAGGTACACTGGATTATGGGTTATGGTATCCTAAGAGTGATGATTTCACCCTAAGTGCTTATACCGATGTTGATTGGGCCAGATGTGTAGATAACCAAAAGAGTACTAGTGGTAGTGTTTTCTTTCTTAGTGGAAGATTAGTTTCATGGTTGAGTAAAAAGGCAAGACTCAGTTTCTTTATCCACTGCAAAGGTAGAATATATTACTGCCACATCCTACTACACATAGGTTTTGTGGATGAAGCAGACTCTTAAAGAAATTGGAGTGATATGTGATGAGCCTATTTCTATTTTCTATGATAACACAAGTGCAATAAACATTTCAAAGAACTTGGTTATGCATTCAAGAACAAAACATATATCTATCAAATATTATTTCTAGAGAGAAAAAGTGTTGGAGAATGAAGTTAGATTGGAGTATGTGACAACAAAAGAACAAATTACAGACATATTTACTAAGGCTCTTTTGAAGGATACTTTTGAGCATCTTAGGGAGAGGTTGGGGGTCATTGGCCCTTTGAAATAAGTGCACATGAAGGTGGATTGGTCCAGTGAATTCACAAATTCTTTGTTTAGCTGGACTGATAAATGGGTCTATTCTACAGGGGGAGTAGAAAAGGTTTTCATTGTTGCAGTATTAGTGTACTCCTAAGGGGGAGTAATCAGAGTTGTTGGTCTTTTCCATTGATGCCAAAGGGGGAGAGAAAGTTATGTGAAAAATAGTTGTAGTAGAAGAGAAGGTGTTCTCCCCGGATATTGTGTAAAAAGTTGTCTTTGATGATTTTTCACATCATGTGTTGCCATCAATGACAAAGGGGGAGATTGCTGCAAGTATGAGCAAGTTTTGGTGGTGTTGACATTAATGTTGTCATTGATGTCAACACAGGTTAGTATGTTGCAGATTGAACATGTATAGTTGAGATGCTACTAAGATGTTATGATTACATAGAGTTATCTTTATGTCATTGCAGATGTGTTGTGTTGATGATTTTCCAAGTGCTTATGAGAAAATTAATAAAGAAGATAAATCAAAGTGATGAATGTGTTTAGAATGTGCTCTGGTATGTGCTTCGTGTTTCTCTTGTGTTGATCCTATGTTTGTGTGGATCTGAATATTTGATAATGGTGACCTTGTGGTGATATATCCTGAGTTTTAGCTTCTGGTGTGATAGTACATGGAAGTTACATTCACTAGTGTGTGAATTGTTCTAGCAAAGTTGATCTTCTATGGACTAGGAGAAATGTTTTTGCTCCACAGTCCTTCATTTATTTGTTTCAGATCTTGCAGATTTGGGATATGTCTTGAGATGGTTTTCTTTGGGTTTTGGCAAAGAAGGTTGAAGTTTTTTGATTCAGAAGCTATGTTTTAGTGTTTTGGGATGAGTTTGCACAGTTTGGATGGACTGGTGAAAGGTGTTCACAATTTGAAGCATATTGCATTTTTTGTGGATGTATCTGAAGAAATATGAGATATATTCTTGTGCATAATGAAGCGTGTTTTTTATTTTGTGTGTCATCTTCTTGTTGGGAATTTTGTATGTAACCCCCGCCGTGTTAACCCCAAAGGACAACAAAATACCGCACAATTTTTATTTTATTTTTGAAAGAGAAACATTACATAAGATGATTGTGAACATACATTATATAAGATGATCATAATATGTATTATATGACAAAACTTATCTAGTCCCTTGAGGTTACAGGGTTGCATTACATGTAAACCTCCCCAACCAAAACATCGTTAAAGATAACATAATCATACAACCATTCATAAGCAATAGCGATGAAAAAGATACATACATCATTTTATTACAATTCAATTCATAGTTTTAATATTACAATTGTGGAGCATATTTCCACAGATACAATACATCAGGAATACATTACAACATTACATAATGCTTCCCTTATAACAACGGGAAGATTACATCAAGTACAAGAATAATTACATCAATAAAGAATAAGGTACAAGGCATAGAATAGTCTTCAACCAAGTGAAGCTCTAAAAATTTTGCATCCGCTTCCGCATCACGAACACAAACTAAGAACCCAATCGGGTGCATAGCATGTTCCACCCGACCGCGTGGACCTGAAGGTCCGCCCCCCGTGCTAGAAGTGACAAGAAAGACCACGACTAAGACAAACAAGTAGAACAACCACAAGACCACACCACAAGAGCAACCAAACATAACAAACAACACTCTCAATGACTACTTACAAGGTGACTACTTTCAAAGGCATACAAAGGGAAAATCAAGGGATACTATGGGAGAGTGTCATTGCACAGTCCTATCATGGGTTATCCTGACTGCCTCTCAACAAGCGCTGACCCCCATCTATGGTTATCCTGGCTACCTCACACTAGGTGCCAGCCCCATAGGGTGACTCATGTGGGACCACTAGCCTCTCATGAGGACAAGGTAGCGATCTTGCTGACCATGGCCTTCTCAACCCATCCTTAGTTTGTGGAAGCACTAATGGCGAGGGTGAGGTATCTTATTTATCTTTAGTTTATGTATACTACACAAACCCACTAGTAAATTTTGTTAGGTTTTCACTTATTTAACCAACTCTTCAATGGGTTATCCAGGTCGCCCTTTTGTGCATCGACCCCCATGGAGAGCCACTCTCCCTAATAGCCCTAAAACAAATCTAAGTCATCAAGGGGTGTACCAAAACAGAAAGAGCACTAAAACCACAAAACCGGTGTACCTGCGAGGCATGAACCATCTCGCCAAAGCCATTTACAAAGACAATCCTGATACAAGGTTTGACCCACACATGAAACTCAAAATCAATAGTAAGATCAAACTTATTATAATGATTAAACTGTGGAAGTTCAACATGGAACAAGACTTTCCTTAGCCTCTGGAAGCCTATAGGACAACCTACCCTTACACTCCCAAAAGAGTAACACAATGACATGGGTTCCCAACATGATCTCACAACAAGTCCAAACACATAATCTATTCCAAACGGAAATAATGCAAATGAGCGATGAAACCGATCATGGGGCATAAATAACATTAACTTCTTAATCTACTAACACATTCGATGTAACAAATAATATTAATTGCTACACCTCTTTGTACAAGCAACTAGATACTAATTGAACAACTAAGGGATTATGCAATTCATATACACATACACAATCAGGACTTAAGTAGAAACTGAAGTATATGTATAAACTAAAATGAAAACGTTCTACAAATTAACTAATTTAAAATAAGGTTTACAATTATTTTGCTCACATAAGTAAATAGATTACTAAGAAACTAAATATTAAGATAAAAATGTTTTTACAAATTAACTAATTTAAAATGAGGTTTACAAATTTCTTTTGCTCACATAAGTAAATAAATTATTGAGAAACTAAATATATGTATAAATTAAAATTAAAATGTTTTACAGATTAAAATAAGGTTTACAAATCTTTTGTTTACTGAGAATTGAAATATATGTAAAAATTAAAATAAACGTTTTACAGATTAAAAATAGGGTTTACAAATATTTTGCTCACATAAGCAAATAAATTACTGAGAAACTAAATATTAAAATAAAAACGTTTTTCCAGAGGTTTACAAATATTTTGCTCATATAAGTAAATAAATTACTGAGAAACTAAATATTAAAATAAAAAAAATTTACATATTAACTAATTTAAAATGAGGTTTACAAATTTCTTTTGCTCACATAAGTAAATAAATAAATTACTGAGAAACTAAACATATGTATAAATTAAAATAAAAAAATGTTTTACAGGTTAAAAATAAGGTTTACAAATCTTTTGCTTACTGAGAATGGAAATATATGTAAAAATTAAAATAAATACATTTACAAATTAACTAATTTAAAATATAGTTTACAAATTTTTTACTCACATTAGTAATATTTAATTTCAATATATAGATTATATTTTATAATGATAAAAAATGGTTAGTTTTAGTTAATATAATTCTTTTCATTCAATTTAAGTGTAAATATAGAACCTTATTATGATATTATTGCTAGTATCAATATATCACCATCCCCAACAAAAAGGTCATAATAAAATTATATTTATACTAAAATTTAGGCAACATGGGGTACTATAACCAGTTCATGAAGAACAAATGAGTAGCTATTATTTAGCTTATTACCCAAAATAAGGGACAAATACCCATACATGATGTGAAAATTAAATCAATTAGGGATCGTTAGACTAGTAAATAAAATAATAAAGTTAGAAAGAAGAATGCCCCTAAAAGAAAAATCAGTAAAAAGTCCCTTTTACATGGAGGGCATAGTACTATTTAATTTTTAATTTTTTTCCTAAGAATTTTGACTGTAGTTTGGGTTTTCTAAGTTCAACGAAGTTTTCCAAATTTTCATTTTCTATGGCCATAAATAGAAATTTATTAAAATTGTTTAGGACTAGAAAGGTAGAAACTTTATAATTCTAAATTCTAGATTTTCTTTTTCTACAGCCATAAATCAAAATTTATTAAAATTGTTTAGGACAAGAAAGGTAGAAACTTTACAATTCTAAATTCTAGATTTATTTTATCTACAGCCGTAAATCAAAATTTACTAAAATTGTTTAGGACAAAAAAGGTAGAAACTTTACAATTCTAAATTGTAGATTTTCTTTTTCTACAGGCGTAAATCAAAATTTACTAAAAAATTTTAGGACAAAAAAGGTAGAAACTTTACAATTTTAAATTCTAGATTTTGTTTTTTTACAGCCATAAATCAAAATTTACTAAAATTGTTTAGGATAAAAAGGGTAGAAACTTTACAATTCTAAATTTTCATTTTCTATAGCCATAAATGAAAATTTATTAAAATTGTTTAGGACTAGAAAGGTAGAAATTTTACAATTCTAAATTCTAATTTTTTTTTCTATAGCCATAAATAAAAATTTACTAAAATTGTTTCTGTTGTGGTTTTCACTTCAAAATTTCATTCTTCATAATTAATCCAGACGGCATAATAAATGACCTACCTGAATTACGCGCTTGCCAATGGGGATGGAGAGCTAGGTTGTTTTCAAATGCTTCTCGACTGTGATATTTTCTTCTCACTTCCACTTCTTACCAGAGCACACTCCAGGTTAAATTTTTTTTCTTACGTTCTTCAATCTGTATCCCCTTGTTGTTTATCAAAATTTTCCCAAATAAATTAAGAAACACTCTCTCTAGTTTTTTGACAAACTAAGGGACAGATGGCAAACTTTTGAAATTAATTTACACTTTCGAGGGTGGCCACTTGTTGAAAATCCTTGCATTTTAGTTAATTTATAAACCTAACTTTCTTCTCGCTTCCACTTCTTACCAGAGCACACTGTAGGTTAATTTTATTTTTCTTACCTTCTCCAATCTGTATCCCCTTGTTGTTTATCAAAAAATTTCCAAATAAATTAAGAAACACTCTCTCTAGTTTTTCGACAAACTAAGGGACAGATGGAAAAATTTTGAAATTAATTTACACTTTCGAGGGTGCACCCGGCAACTTAATTGTTTCCCGTTTTACCACCTGTTGAAAATCCTTGTATTTTAGTTAATTTATAAACCTAACCCTCCACTATTGTGCTTAAAACTTTGGACAATAAATTTCACCCTATTTTGAATACTTTACCAATTATCAATAGTTCACACTATCTAATTTAATTAAATCATTACTATTTCATAATTCCCTTAATTATTATTATTATTATTATTTTATTTTTAAAAAATTTATCCTCCCAATATAATATGCATTAAATCTATTTTGATATTTTATTCATTACCCCTTTTTTTATCTCAATATTTTATATTTGTAAATAAACTCAATTAAATTTAAAATAAATATTATTTATAAATACAAATTTATGCTTTATTTACATTTTTCATCATTAATAAAGGAATAATATTATAAGCTATTAAATTATTATCCTCTTTTTTAATAATGAATTAATAAAATACTCTCAATAATTTAACAATTTGATTTAATATTTTAATTAAATCACGTTAGAACTACAAGCAACATAACCCAATCAACACCCAAACAATAATGAATCTTGACCATGCAAAATAATTGAAACACATTAATGCACCAATTAATTCAAACGACAAAATAGATCAACATCATATGACCAATTAAAATGAACGACTCAAAAAAAACAATACCAAGACAGGAACAAGGTCACAAACAAATGACGACATCAGACACAGTGATGGGGTGACGGACTAGGACAAGGATACTTTCTTGTCAAATCCTTAAACCACATCATATCCATTGGGTATGTTGGGCACACTCAAACCTGATGGTGTGGGTAGAGTCGGTTCCCAGTACCTGCAATCCAACATAAAACCAAGTGTCAAAACAACATATATATTCCATGCTAAACACACCATGAGAGAGAATTGTAGTGTAGCAGGGTGCTCATGGATGAGTGATGCAACACTGTCCCTCTCACCCAACTCACAAAAAATTAACACATCATCATAAACATCATGAAGTGAGCATTACTCAATTTACATAACCACACAATATCGCATAATCAGGTAGAAATGAACACCATGCATCATTATATCATCAACATCATAAAACAGTATCATGTGCATCCAAACAAAACACACAAGTCAAATAGGTGAAACAATCACCATCGAGGTCTCGAGTATGCATCAAAACATAAATAGTATCATAAGAGTAGCAGTAACATGTGAGGCACTACATCCTCCCCCCTAGAACTAGGCTTACTCCTAGAAGCTAGAAAACAAAAAAGGATAAGACTCTCGAATGCGGGATGCATCCTTCCATGTCACTGATGACTCAACATTAGGGTCCCATTAGACCCACACCTGCTCAATGTCTCTACCCCTAAGAACGAGCCTCATGTATTGAAGAACGATGATGGGCTCGAGTGCTAGCTACCTGTCCTCGACCTGCAATGCATTCCAATCAAGCACGTGAGAAACATCTAGATAATAGGGCCTGAGTACATAAACATGAAACACATCGTGTATGCGTGATAGACTAGGCAGAAATGCTAAGCGATAAGCAACGGGGCCAATTCTCTCCAACACCTCAAATGATCCCACAAAACAAGGTGTAAGCTTAGAGCCTTTTCCATAACAGATTGGGCTCTTTCACAGATGTACTCACAGAAAAACCCAATCTCCAACAAAAAATTGACGGTCAACCCTATGCACATCTACGTATTTCTTTCGCCTATCCTGCACTACTACCAAGTGCTCTCTAATGCGATCAACTTGTTGCTCCATGCCCTGAAGCATTTCAGGTCCAAGTAGAACTTGATATTCAAGACGTTCCCAACTCAATGGGGTCCGACAAGGATGGCCATATAATGCCTGAAAGGGTGCCATACCAATTGAGCTATGATAACCATTATTATAAGCAAACTCTACCAGATGCAAATAGTCCTCCCAACATGACTGTTGATCCATGACATACATACAGAGCATATCCTCAAGAACCTAGTTGAATCTCTTGGTCTGACCATCTGTTTCAAGATGGTAGGTAGAACTGAAGTTCAATTGAGTTCCTAAGGAATGTTACAAGGACGTCCAAAATGCAAAAGTGAACACCAGATCTCTGTCAGAAATGATCCTTTCAGAATTTTGTGCAGTCGAACAATATCCTCCATGAAAATTTTGGCTACGGAGAAAGAAAAATAGGAAGATTGGATAGGAGAGAAGTGTGCCACCTTGGTTAACCTATCAACTGTGACCATGATAGCATCGTGTCGATGAGAAGACATAGGAAAACCCACAATAAAGTCCACTGATATGATATCTCACTTCCATTCAGGAACGAGATTAGGTTGTAAAAGACCCGCGGGATGTTGGTGTTCTGCCTTAACTCTCTGACATTCCAAACATCTTGCCACAAAGTCTGCAATGTATCTCTTCATTCCAACCCAAAAGTATAGTGAATGAAGGTCTGCATACATCTTCTTGACTCCCGGATGAGAAGAATAGGGAGCCCAATGTGCCTCTGTCATGATTAGGGTACCAAGATTCTCTGTAGGAGGTACATACATACTACCCAAATACCACAAAAGACCATTAGATTCCAATGCATAACCAGAAAAATTTCTGTCCAAAGCCCTATTTGACTAAATTTATGCCTGCACTTCTTGATACCAACTATCTATAGGGAGTGTTGTGAGGATCTAGCTCCTCAAATCCACACCAAGAGTTACTGCAGATATCTCATGTCTTTGTTGACTCAAAGCATCCACCACTACATTTTCCTTGCCTTGGATGTACTTAACCTAAAAATCATATTCACAAAGAAACTCCATCTATCTCCTCTACCTAGAATTCAGGTTTGACTGTGTAAAGATGTATTGCTAGATACGATGATCACAATGTAGCTCAAACTGGTGCCCCAATAGGAAGTGCCTCCATCTCACAAGGGCATGAACAATAGCGGCTAACTCTAATTCGTGAGTAGGATAATTTAGCTCATGATCTTTGAGCTTGTGGGACTCAAATGCAATCACACGACCTTCTTGCATCAAAACAACTCCTATGCCTTCTAAGGAAGCATCTGTACAAACCACAAAATCCTTAGAAGGATTAGGAACTGCTAGGATCAGTGCACTGGTCAACTTTTCCTTTAGGTTTCGGAAAGCTAATTGGCACTATTCTGACCAAACAAACTTCTTCCCTTTCCTCTGAAGGGAAGTGATGGGATGTGCAATCCTCGAAAAGCCCTGCATGAACCGCCTATAATAGCCCACTAAACCCATAAATTTGTGAATTTCAGGGACATTCGTGGGCGCAGGCCAATCAATGATGGCTTGAATCTTTGAAGGATCCACAGAAATACCTTCACCAAAGATGATGTGACCCAAGTATTTCATTTCATTCTTATAAAACTCATACTTTTCTAAATTAGGATATAGTTGGTTGTCTCTCAGGCACTCCAACACCTATCTCAAGTGTTCCTCATGTTCCTCCATAGTCTTCGAGTAGATCAGGATATCATCGAGGAACACAAAAAAAAATCTATCCAAATAGGTTCAAAAGACTCCATTCATCAGGCTCATGAAGACTGATGGTGCATTTGTCAACCTGAATGGCGTAATAGTGAATTCATAATGCATGTATCGAGTGTGAAATGTTGTTTTGTGAATATCAGCTTCAGCTATCTGCAATTGATGGTATTCTGACTTAAGATCAATCTTTGAAAATATGTGAGCCCCCTTAATCTGATCAAATAGGTCATCAATTCTCAGCAAAGGGTACTTGTTCTTCACTTCCACCATGTTAAGCTACCTATAGTTGATGCACAAATAGAGGGAACTGTCTTTCTTCTTCACAAATATCACTGGTGCTCCCCATGGGGAAACACTACGATGAATTAACCCTTTCGCTAAAAGTTCCTCTAATTGCAAATGGAGCTCTTGAAGCTCCTGAGTTTTCATCCAATATGGAGCTTGAGATATAGGCTCAGCTTTGGGTACAAGATCAATTCTAAAATCGATGTCACACTTTGGTGGCATCCCCAGAATTTCACTTGGAAAAACATCTACAAAGTCCTTAAGGAGAGGGTGGTCATCTAACGACACCTCTTGACTTTCTCCCAAGTCCAAGTCATTGACTGACATAGCAAACAAATGACAACCCTGACAGAAAAAGCTCTTCAGTTGCATAGCAAAAATCATTCGCAATGAGATAGTTCTCTATATGCCGACAATCTCCAATTCATTTCCTAAATCATCTACATATCGCACAGCCTTGCGGCGACAATCTATTATCACTCGGTGAGAATTTAGCCAATTCATACCTAGAATGACATCATAGGAACCAAGAGGTAGGATTCAAAGGTCCACTAAAGTCACCAACATCCCAATTTTCAAAACACAACCCTGAACAAATGATTCAACTACTACCTTTTCCCTAAAGGTCAATTCAACTTTCCACTTAACGCCTTGCCTTGTTTCCACCAGTCTACAATGCTCTGCTAATGAAGGGGAAATAAATGAATCCGATGCACCAGAATCAAAGAGGATGGATATACTAGAGCCTTGCAACACACCTGATGTCTCAACCATGGTGCCCTGATGATTAACCTGATGGTTGTCAACCGTTGCAAAAACTCAATGAGATCTGCCCGCATCACCCACTGTCAGCTCAAAAGCGGTTGGCCTCTAACTAAAACCTATAGTCTTCTTCTGTGGACATTTCCTAGTAATGTGTCCCTACTGACTGTAGGAGAAACAACCTGTACCCTGACAAAAGCCTCTACCACCTACTGGTGCACTAGATTGCTGAAAACTACCTTGACTGGGGGTTGACTATAAGCTCTGTGCAAGCTACTCGAAACAGTCCTGTCGGGCTTGATGCCAATTCCTATTTTTCTTAGATTGAAACCTACCACTCTGCTGAGACTAGGAATTTTTGTGCCTAGGCTGTGATTGTTGTTGTTGATCGCCCTTAGGGGGCGCATGATGACTCCTAGAAGATCCTGCAGCTTGAGGTTTCCCACCTCGAGAACCAGAACCAAAAGTAGGTGTACTTCCAATCTGCACACCTATGTGACCTCCCCAAGCCATAACCAAGTTTTCCTCTACCAGATGAGCCTTCTCAATAGCTACTTCCATTGTCTTTGGCCCGAAGACCCGAACTCCACTAATTCAGGCATTTAATCCCCTAACAAAGTGTTGTACAAGCATTGCCTCATCATTTATGATTCCCACATACTGCTTGAGCTCATAGATTCAATGCTCATACTAGTCAACTGACATTGCCATTTGTCTTAACTCATGAAATTCATTTGCTCGGCATTGCCTCTAGTGGTCTGAGAGGAAACAGGCTGTAAATCTCTCCAAAAACAACTCCCAAGTCACCATACTGATGTCTAGGTGCAGTTTTTGTTCTTCCAATCACCACCATGTAGATGTGAAGCCTCTGAGGTGCATAATGGCACACCTAGCCCAAGTATTACTTCCATAAGGATGCATCGCAAAGCAATGATCCAAGTCTATCAACCATGTTTCTACCTCAAGTCCTCCACTAACACCATCAAAAGTGGGAGGATGAGCTCTCAAAAGATCACTCATGTGACCGGCCACTATGACATCCTACTCTATTGATATTTCTTTTTGCTTAGGAGACCTCTCCCTTTCTCTCTCTACTTGTTGCTCCCCTTCTAGCCTTGGGCCTAAATGGCCAATCACCTCCTCCAACAACTGTCGTAACTACATTCCATCTATTCTTGGTTGTTCTAAATTTGGGCCTCCTCCTCCTGAATGATTTTGAGACCCCTATTGTTCCTCACATTCTGATTCATAGGAACTTTGTGATGGAGTACTTTCATGGTTGGCTCTACAACCACCACCACGGCCATGACCCTGACCCCTTGGCATCATCCTGTGCCACATTGGAGGGGAACACAATTAAATTCAAGAGTTGAGCACAAGATTAACATAGTGGATTCAAACTACCTAGAGTAACCTGAGTTGTAAACCTTGCTCTGATACCAAAGTTGTAACACCCTGCCATGTTAACCCCAAAGGACAATAAAATACCGCATAATTTTTATTTATTTTTTGAAAGAGAAACATTACATAAGATGATTGCAAACATGTACATTATATAAGATGATCATAATATATATTATATGACAAAACTTATCTAGTCCCTTGTGGTTACAGGGTTGCATTATACGTAAACCTCCCCAACCAAAACATCATTAAAGATAAAGCCCAGAAGTTAACAATAGAAGCATACATTCACAAGATAACATAATCATACAACCATCCATAAGCAATAGTGATGAAAAAGATACATCATTCTATTACAATTCAATTCATAGTTTTAATATTACAATTGTGGAGCATATTTCCACAGATACAATACACTAGGAATACATTACAACATTATATTATGCTTCCCTTATAACAACGGGAAGAGTACATCAAGTACAAGAATAATAACATCAATAAAGAACAAGGTACAAGGCATAGAATAGTCTTCCACCAAGTGAAGCTCTGGAAATTCTGTGTTCGCTTCAGCATCACAAACATAAACTGGGAACCTAATGGGGTGCATAGCACGTTCCACCTGACTATGTGGACCCAAAGATCCACCCCCCATGCTAGAAGTGACAAGAAAGACCCATGACCAAGACAAGCAAGCAGAACGACCACAAGAGCAACCAAACATAACAAACAACACTCTCAACAACTACTTACAAGGTGACTGCTTTCAGAGGCATACAAATGGAAAATCAAGGGATACTATGGGAGAGTGTCATCACACAGTCCTATCATGGGTTATCCTGGCTACCTCTCAACAAGCGTCGAACCCCATCTATGGTTATCTTGGCTGCCTCACACTAGGCGCCAGCCCCATAAGGTGACTCATCCAAGACCACTAGCCTCTCATGAGGACGAGGTAGCAATCTTTTCGACCATGGGCTTCTCAGCCCACCCTTAGTCTGTGGAAGCACTAATGGCGAGGGTGAGGTATCTTATTTATCTTTAGTTTATGTATCCTACACAAACCCACTAGTACATTTTGTTAGGTTTTCACTTATTTAACCAACTCTTCAATGGGTTATCCAAGCTGCCCCTTTGTGCGTTAGCCCCCATGGAGAGCCACTCTCTCTAATAGCCCTAAAATAAATCTAAGTCATCAAGGGGTGTACCAAAATAGAAAGAGCACTAAAACCACAAAACTAGTGTACCTGTGAGGCATGAACCATCTCGCCAAAGCCATTTACAAAGAAAATCCTGATACAAGGTTTGACCCACACATGAAACTCAAAATCAATAGTAAGATCAAACTTATTATAATGATTAAACTGTGGAAGTTCAACATGGAACAAGACTTTCCTTAGCCTCTGGAAGCCTATAGAACAACCTACCCTTACACTTCCAGAAGAGTAACATGATGACATGGGTTCCCAACATGATCTCACAACAAGTCCAAACACATAATCTATTCCAAATGGAAATAATGCAAATGAACGATGAAATCGATCATGGGGCATAAATAACATTAACTTCTTAATCTACTGACACATTCCATGTAACAAATAAATATTAATCGCTACACCTCTTTGTACAAGCAACTGAATACTAATTGAACAACTAATTGATTATGCAATTCATATACACATAGACAATCAGGACTTAATCATAAACTGAAGTATATGTATAAACTAAAATGAAAATGTTCTACAAATTAACTAATTTAAAATAAGGTTTACAATTATTTTGCTCGCATAAGTAAATAAATTACTGAGAAACTAAATATTAAGGTAAAAACGTTTTTACAGATTAATTAATTTAAAATGAGGTTTACAAATTTCTTTTGCTCACATAAGTAAATAAATTACTGAGAAACTAAATATATGTATAAATTAAAATTAAAATGTTTTATAGATTAAAAATAAGGTTTACAAATCTTTTGCTTCTGAGAACCGAAATATATGTAAAAATTAAAATAAACATTTTACAGATTAAAAATAAGGTTTACAAATATTTTGCTCACATAAGCAAATAAATTACTAAGAAACTAAATATTAAAATAAAAGAAACTAAATATTAAAATAAAAGAAACTAAATATTAAAATAAAAATATTTTTACAGATTAACTAATTTAAAATGAGGTTTACAAATTTCTTTTGCTGACATAAGTAAATAAATTACTAAGAAACTAAATATATGTATAAATTAAAATAAAAAATTGTTTTACAGGTTAAAAATAAGGTTTACAAATATTTTGCTTACTGAGAACTGAAATATATGTAAAAATTAAAATAAAGACATTCTACAAATTAACTAAAGTCGTAAATCAAAATTTACTAAAATTGTTTAGGACAAAAAGAGTAGAAACTTTACAATTCTAAATTCTAAATTTTCATTTTCTACAGCCATAAATGAAAATTTATTAAAATTGTTTAGGACTAGAAAGGTAGAAATTTTACAATTCTAAATTCTAAATTTTCTTTTTCTATAGCCATAAATAAAAATTTACTAAAATTGTTTTGCTATGGTTTTCACTTCAAAAATTTCATTCTTCATAATTAATCTAGATGGCATAATTATAAAGGAGTTATTTAAAATACAATAAATGACCTACTTGAATTAGGTGCTTGCCAATGGGGATGGAGAGCTGGGTTATTTTCAAATGCTTCCCGACTATGAATTTTCTTCTCGCTTCCACTTCTACCAAAGCACACTGAAAGGAACAGATGGCAAACTTTTGAAATTAATTTACACTTTTGAGGGTGCACCCGGCAACTTAATTGTTTCCCATTTTACCACCTGTTGAAAATCCTTGCATTTTTGTTAATTTATAAACCTAACCCTCCACTATTGTGCTTAAAACTTCAGACAATAATTTTCACCCTATTTTGAATACTTTACCGATTATCAATAGTTCACACTATCTAATTTAATTAAATCATTACTATTTCATAATTCCCTTAATTATTATTATTATTATTTTATTTTTTTTAAATTTATCCTCCCAGATATAATATGCATTAAATCTATTTTGATATTTTATTCATTACCCCTTTTTTATCTCAATATTTTAAATTTGTAAATAAACTCAATTAAATTTAAAATAAATATTATTTATAAATACAAATTTATGCTTTATTTACGTTTTTCATCTTTAATAAAGGAATAATATTATAAGCTATTAAATTATTATCCTCTTTTTTAATTAATTAATAATTAATTAATAAAATACTCTTAATAATTTAATAATTTGATTTAATATTTTAATTAAATCACGTTAGAACTATAAGCAACATAACCCAATCAACACCCAAACAACAATGAATCTTGAACATGCAAAATAATTGAAACACATTAATTAACCAATTAACTCGAATGACAAAATAGATCAACATTAAATAACCAATTAAAATGAACAACTCAAACAAAACAATACCAAGACAGGAACAAGGTCACAAACGGATGACGACGTCAGACATAGTGATGGGGTGACGGACTAGGACAAGGATACTTTCTTGTCAAATCCTTAAACCACATCATATCCATTGGGTATGTTGGGCACACTCAGACCCGATGGTGCAAGTGGAGTCAGTGCCCAGTACTTGCAATCCTGCATAAAACCAAGTGTCAAAACAACATATATATTCCATGCCAAACACACCGTGAGAGAGAATTGCAGTGTAGCAGGGCGCTCACGTATGAGGGATGCAACACCGTCCCTCTCACCCAACTCTCAAACAATTAACACATCATCATAAACATCATGAAGTGAGCATTAATCAATTTACGTAACCACACAATATCGCATAATCAGGTAGAGATGAACACCATGCATCATTATATCATCATCATAAAATAGTATCATGTGCATCCAAACAAAACACACAAGTTAAATAGGTGAAACAATCACCATCGAGGTCTCGAGTATGCATCAAACCATAAATAGTATCATAAGAGTAGCAGTAACACGTGAGGCACTATAGTGTACATCAATGTTCATTTGTGTTCTCATTAGGTTTGGCTGACCTAGTTTTTACACTTCATTCAAAGAATAAAATTAAATTGAGGAAGCATGTGGTTGATCCAAGACATTATTTTTGGTCTTGGTTAAATTTTTTATTTGTCCACTCTAATTCCTTTCCACCATGGGAATGTTGAGTTTCCAACCTAATTTGAATTTATGAAATGAGGTATTTGTGGCCGACCTTGGAGAAATTTTCTAAGGTTGAGGATGGTATAAAATCAAGTCAAATTGTGAAGAATTGTATGACAGTATGATGCAAAGTGACCAAAGTGGGCCACAAATCATAAGAGCAGAAGTGTGTGTGAGTGAGTTGAGACAATAGTTCTTTATCACGTTGGATTCCTTAAGGTAGTGAGCTAAAGGTTTCTGCAATCTTTATTCAAAGTTGTGAATGTGTGTTAATTTTTATGGTGGATCTTTTGTTCTCTTTTGTATCTATAGACAGTGAGCCTCCTTGTTGGACAGTGAGTCCTTTCTGTAGGAAGTGAGCCTTTGTATTTGGACAATGAGTCCTCTTCTGGGCAGTGAGCCTTTGTATTCAGTTTTATAATCTTTTTTTTTTGTGAGTTAACGCTCACCATGGTTTTTCCATTATTGGGTTTTCCAGGTAAAAATATGGTGTTCATTGTTTTGATATACTTTTTGTTATTTGTGTTTCATGCTCTTACTTAATAAAAAAATAGTGTGGTTGTGAATTGATAAGTGTTGAAGTCTTAAATTATAATTTTGTGACAATTGATTCACCCCCCCTCTCAATTGTCCTATGCTTGTTTAACACCATCTCATAACCGTGCTTTACACCTTGAGGTTGTTATTCATAAGAACAAGTTCAAAAGAGTCTTAGTAGATGGAGGTGTCGATATGAACATTTGTACCCTTCAGTTAATCAAGAACTTGGGCTATTAAGAGGATACCATTGAAAAAGCAAAAAGTACCACTATTAGAGCCTATGACAACCAAGAGAAGGTATCACAAGGCATCATTGCATTACCCATCCAAGTGGGACCTATCATTATAGAAACTACATTCCAAGTACCAGGCCTTGATCTTCCCTTCAACATCCTACTTGGTTGACCATGGATCCATGCCCTACAAGTTGCAGCCTCGACCTATCATCAATGTGTAAATTTTCCCTTCAAGGGTGGAGAAATTACCATCCATGGAGATCATAAGCCTTTTTACTACTACAAGAATCTTGAATCCAAGTTCTATAAGATTCCCCAAATACCTAAGAATGACGAGGGGCCTACACCATCTACCTCATTTGTTGACCTATCATCCCTTGCATCGACCTCAAAAATGAAAACATCCATTGTGTAGAGTATACCCGACATCAAAGTTGTAATCTAAGATGATGGTTGTGGGAACTATAAGCTAATAAAGAATACCTTTGTTTTAGGAGAACTACCTTTTTCTCCTAAATCCCACGAAAAACCCACATCTAGCACCAAAGAGCCTGAAACAATCAAGATGGTAGCTACTCCCTTCACCAAGTGGGGAGATTTAAATCAAGAAGATATCAATGAGGAAGATGTCTCTAAACTTCTCTATCAAGATGAATGACCTGTTCCAATTCTTCCCATGGAAGATGACAATAAAGGATTGCAACTAATGAAGGGATGAGTCTATAAGAAGAATGAGAAGCTAGGACAGAATGATAATGGCTTGCTAGAACCTATCATTCTTGAGAAATGACTCAAGAATCTTGGCCTAGGTTGTACTACTAGCAAGATTGCCCCTATTGGAAAAGGTACTTCTGCTAAACGGTTGGCTGAGGTTCCCTCTTGGTTACCTACATTGCGTGGCACGACCTTAGATGACTTCCCCCTTGATGTTTTTGATCTATTTGAGAACAAATCCCTCTTCATCACATCCATAACATCCTTTGCTCCAAGCAATCAACCAACTGAAATAAGCCTAGTATACCCACAACTCATTGACATGGACCAACAAGGACCACTGATTCTAGATTTATTTGAAAACAATGAAGTGATATCAGAATTCATGGTACTTCATGACAACTTACCATGGGCAGATCATAAGGTAGGTTTTGACATAGAGTAGACATAGGGGCGTACTACAAGGAGACGATTGAATCCTTCAGTCACAAAATTGATGAAATGCAATTAACATGTAGATCCTTAAGTGAAAACCACACTATGGCACTTTTTGATCCTAAAATAGTAAAAAAAAAAGATGTATCTAAGGGTGAAAACCTCTTTGAGGCACCCAAGGATAAGGGATTCAATCTCCCCCTTAGTGCGATGCATCTAGAGAAGTCAATAGTTCTAGCAGAAAAGGCTACTACAGTCAATGTGGGAACAATAGAAGCACCCAAGATCACTTTCTATGTTGAATCCTTGTTGGATGAAGAATAGAAAAAAATAGCAACATTCTTAAAAGAGTGAAGAGCTAAATTTGCATGGTCATACATAGATATGCTTGGGCTTGGTCCAGAAGTAGTTGTGCATCATCTAGTAGTCTATCCTGAAGCTAATCTAGTAAAGCATAAATTAAGGAAGATACACCCTTAGATAGCACTCTTGGTGAAAGTAGAGTTACAAATTTTTCTTGACATTGGATTCATCTGATCGATAGATTACCCTGAGTGGGTTTCAAACCTGGTACTAGTCTCAAAACCCACTGGGGGCATTAGAATCTGCACTGATTTCAGAGACTTAAACAAAGCATGCCCAAAGGATTATTTCCCTCTTCCTAACATTGACCTCATTATGAACTTAATATTTGGGCATGAAATTCTATCACTCATGGACAATTTTTCAGGCTACAATCAAAACCTGATCGCCAAGGAGGATCAACACAAAACCGCATTCACTTGTCCATGGGGGGCATATTGCTGGAACATGATGCCATTTAGGCTAAAGAATGTAGGAGCCACCTATCAAAGAGAAATGAACCTCATATTTCATGACATGTTCCACAAAACAGTTGAAGATTATGTGGACAATATTTTTGAAAAATCAAAGAAAAGAAGTGAGCATATACAAGTCTTAGGACCCATCTTTGACAGACTTGAAGAGTACAAGGTACGACTGAATCCAAAAAAGTGTGTCTTTGGGGTAACATCAGAGAAACTTCTTGACTATATTGTCTCGCAAGGAGGGATAGAAATTGATCCAAAAAAATTAAAAGCCATCCTAGACATGGAACCACCGCAAGCATTGAAGTAGATGAGAGGATTACGAGAAGATTGTAGTCCATTAGAAGGATCATAGTGCAACTATCAAATGAAATCCACCCTTTTTCACATCTTCTCCATAAAGGAATAACTTACAAGTGGGGTGAGAAGTCTGATCATAGTTAAATACGCTAGTGAAGTTGGTATCAACGAATTATCATAAAGCTCATCATTATCCTAACATCAAATCCATCTAATCAACATGTCCTAGGATGTATCCTTCCTGCAATGGTCATCAACATCAAAAATCAACTTAGCTAAAATAAACTAGCAAGAGATATAGATAACACTATGTGTTTGTCTTTGATCTTTCTTATGATTTATCTTAAATTACCCATTCTGAGGACCTCTCGATGATGTCTATCACAATGATTTGGAGAGAAAGGAATGGGGCATCGATCATTATCTTTCATTTGTTGTGCTTGTGGGTACTCTTGTAAAATAATCTAGGTGCATACTTGCTTAGTTGTGTGTAGGGAAGTTGTTTGGAGTACATTATTGACTATGTGTATGCTTTGGTACAATATATTCTAACCCTCTAACTTTCCAACAAGGTTTATGTATGTAAAGGTGTGAAGAAGAACTATCCCATCTGTTTGCAGAGTCAAAGTCTATTACACTAGATAGAACGTCATCCTAGTTATCAATACCTTGATGCATTGTATCTATTTTTATATCAAAAAATAAGGAATGAATGAAAATCTCGATCCAAAGATCTAAGAAAATCATCATCATCATCATCGTGAATTTCTCATCACCATCTCTAATAAAGTCTTGGTGGATCATAGACTTGTTGGATCTTTTGAAACAATCATCAAAATCAATGCTCAAATCATCTTGTTTCTTCTATCTTCTCTCTGTGCTAACCTAGTATCATGAAAGTAATAAAAACATCATCAATGTATCCATCCTGCATCCACAAATCATCAGCATATATACATCTTGCATAATTATAGCATATCATATTTCACTATACCATCATTATCATTTAAGTTATGATGAATAATATAGATTTTTTATTCTAAGCATCTAATATCGTTGCCATCATATCATTAACATACATTACATTATCATATCATAAGCATGAACATCTGCATTATCCATCCATATGTATACATCATCATAAAACTGCATAGAAAATACAAAAAAAGAAATGCATCCATAACATCCATCCATTAAATGTCATAAAAGAAACTGAAAAATAAGTACATTCATCCATTGCATTGCATATATCATCACATATTGCATAAGCATAAATAAAAGAATTGCATCTATACATGATAGTATATAAGCATGCCACATCATCATATCAAAATGCATCCATACATTCATAAGCATGAAATCAGAGAACACATCACATCATAAATTTGTATCATCTCATATCATATATATATCAAAAAAAAATTGTCACGGTACAATATTTGCATCAGTGTATGTATATCAATCAAAAATATAATATCGAGAAGGCTATCAAAAAGGAGCCCATGAATGTATATCTATATAAAAGAATTGGGCAACAAATCAAAAAGTGATTCTACAAGCGGGCTAGCCCTAATGGCTGCTACCCTCACCAGCCTATCTCTCTGGTTGATCCTCAGCTCAGAGACATGCATCACTCCTTTATGAATAATCAGGTTGTCTGAGCACCTATGGGACATCCTGATGGTAATGCATTCAGTAATATGTTGCCTCAATCACAACCTCTCTTTTAAATCTAGCAAACACTATTTGCCCCTGGGTTGTAGTTGTCATAGTCTCTAGCTACTGAAGTCGCCCAACCTCCTAAGCCAATTGCATCTCGGAAGTCTATCTAAGTTATTGCTCCTAGTCTCTCTCCACTGTCAAGGCCACTATCTGTTGCCTGGATTGATCTCTCTCAGCAATAATCACCAAAATCTGCTGACAGACCTGATCCTTCTCGCCTATAATAACCTATATCTACTACTGCAGTTGTTGAATCTATAAAACAATGGGATTTGACCCTGATGGTAGCTATTGTGGAGGCTACTACTAAATCAGTGGTTGGTGAGGAGGTTTTTGATCCATTGGTGTTGCTCTAGGGACCTGTCCATCCTATTGATCTTGGCCATCTTGGCCATCTTGTCCTCTACTCCAACCTCTGCCTCTGCCCGCACCCCTCCCTCTCAGTCTACCCCACGGAGGTGCACCTGCTAGATTTGTCAACTGACAAGGGGGTGTGAACCATGCATCATATGTAGGTGTCATTTGAGCATTCACCTATCCCTGATCATATGCCTATGGTCAAGCAACCAACTACTGAAATCCCTCAACAACCTCGTGGGATGTGATCATAGGTCCCCACACGAGTGCCTCTCATGTTGACCTAGTAAAGATGGCGGTGTATGCATCATCTGGCCTATTTTTCCTATCCCCAAACTTTTTCACCACCCTATCTGGTAGGTACCTCTCAATGATAGTATGCTCTCGACCCTGCATGTATCAGGTATGTTGAGCGAAGAAAAGTTATTGAACATCATCATACCATGTTGGCATCTGAAACCAAGGTTTCCATCTGAAAACTGTCATATCATCGATGACCCTAGGCCAATATGGAATCCCAAGCTACCCTATATGATGTAGTGTGATGGAACCTTGGCATCGCCAAACCACTAGAACATTCGGTTCTACATACGCCATCTGAACAATCAATTAGATCACAATGATGTGCTCCTAGGCCCAAATGTGCAGTAAGGTGGCCCTTGTGCTAATCACCCTACCATCACATTATACAAAATCATGCACATCATGGTACAAATAGGCTAGTATCATTGGCCCCCATGTGTACTGAGTCCTCCTAAACAACATCCTATGCCAAGCCAGGGCCCATCCTGAGCTGAATCGTTTGCTCCATCAATTTGGAGCAACCAAGCCTAATATGATCACTACAACAATCAATCTGAAAATGGGCACCCGACCTTTGTACATATCGAGGTCTATCTATGAAGTGACGAGAATGATGTCCTCCCGGTCCATCACCTCATGGCACACATCGTAATTAGCATCGACATTGTATATCACACGCTCACCATGTATTGACAAACACAATATCTGTCATACATCCTCAAGTGTCACCGATAGGAAGGTGGAACGATGAGGTCTCACTGTGCCACAACTCGCACAATATTGTCATCAAATCCAAGTGTGTCTGAACGATGGGCATGTACACAACATACCATAAGCTGATCTCCCCCAAGTTCTCCTATCGAAACTCAGACAAATCACCAAGTTTGGATAAAACTGTGGGTTGGTGCTCGTGGGACATTAAATAGGATCACCTCATGCACCCACAAAGTGCACGATGTCAAAAAAAAAAAATGACTAATTTTTAAGTTTTCATCCTCAAAATGACAATAGTATCATTATTTACAATAGTGTCACTATAATTAAAATTCCAAATTATGACACCTGAGGCATTTAAAATGAAAATCGCAAGTTGCATCACTAAACAAAAATTTGTCATATTTTAACCTTTGGAAAACCCTAACCCTAATTTTCAAATCAAGAAGTGTGTTGTTATTTACATATGCATCGCTATTTAGAATCTGAACCCTAATTCTAAATTGTGAATTACGTCGCAATTCACATATGTGTTGCTAAAAATCAAATTAGCATTGTCGATTCTCAAAATAGCATCACTCTAGAGCGACATCGCCAAAGTTTAAATTTCAAAAGGCATTAATTGCACCAAAAATCAAATTTCAAATCGAGTTTTGAATCAAATACCAGTGGTCCTGCACCTGGAAGCCTCTGGTACTCATGAACCCAATCATAAATGTGTCATGGTAGCACTCGTTGTGCCATCTTGTCAGAGGTTCAGAGCTCAAAATGCAAGAAATCTTGAAGGTGTGAATGCACAAATGAATTGAAAGTGAACCTTTCTCACCTATTTATGCTTGAAAATTAGGGTTTTTTCCCTAATTTAACCATCAAGCTAGGGTTTTTTCATCAATTTCATCAACCTTTCCAAAATAAACCTTATTTTGCATCATTTTTTGTGTTTTTGACATGTTTCTTACATCCCGAAGCTCAGCCTTTCACCTTTGTCAAGAAATCAACCCAAATTTCAATATTTTCACCCGATTTCTCGAGTGGGCAAGGAATTAGCTTATCCCTTCCACTAGGGCAGCAATGGGGCATCTAAAAAATTATTAAAAAAACATTTTTTTTATATGAGCAATAGTTTGTAATCGAAAGAGCTTTAGTCTTTGAACCGAAGTAGTTGGTACCTCGCTTCAAAGAGGGGGAAAATGTAGACACTGAAAAAATAGCTTTAATGATATCATCCACTCAAAATAGGTGTACTAACATCATTTCCTCTTAAAACCCATCCTCTTTTCGCTTAATTGATTAGATTAGCCTAGATATTTAATTAATTACCTCATTTTCATCTATAAACCTAATTCATTTAATCGAGTTAATTCCCCCCTTTCAGGCTAACATTTTGTCTCGTCAAATTAAATAAATCAAACAATTTAATTTAATTCCCTAAATCCTCTTATTTAATTAAATAACCATAAGTTATTTAATTAAATGTCATTTCACCTTTCCCCCATTCATTAAATCATTTTATTTAATGAGTATCATTTTAATTCTTCTAAATCCTCCCTAATTGCATGATTAAACCCTTGTTTAAATTGGCAATTATTAATTAATCTAATTCCCCCCCTTGCAAGGGAATATTCCTCCTTTGCACATTACTCCAAAAGGGGAATATTCCCATGAAATATTCCCTCCCCTTTTTTCATGATTTTTTTTATTTGCAAAATATCCTTTTTCCTCACCCATGAGAATATTCCAAATAATATTCTCTCTCCTCCAATCATTTTAAAAAGGGAATATTCTCACTTAGCTTCATGTGCAAGTTAACTTGTGACTTCTTGTGTAAGTTAACTTTTGACCTCTTGTATAGGTCAAAAGTGTACTTGTTTAAAGGAATGAGAACCCTTGATTAAATCTCATCTTGTATTATCATCCATTGATGAGAATCCATGATTCATGCCTCCAATTTCCTCCATCTTTGACCATTGATTAGCATTTTTTATCTCAACCCTCCATTTATCATTTGCTCTCCTATAAATAGGTCACTATTTGGAGACAAATGGATCCATCTTTCAAATAGAAAAATTATGATGTTGAAATCACTCACACTCACACTCATATTGTGCACATATTTAGCATATTTTAGTTTAAATTAATTGCATAATAGCTTAGCTTCCATTCATGCCTTCCATAATGCATCCATTTAGCTAATTAGATAACTAGGGTTTGAATCTTTTCAGTTTAAATTTTTGGAAACTTGCATCCATTGGAAGAATTTTTGCACATAACCCAAAAGAGAAATCTATGCAACTAAGTATTCAGAATCCACATGCAAGAGAATAGACAACACACCCATGAAAATGTGACACAACATATACCCTGGGAAAACCCTCAAGGAAAAACCCCAGCCTCCAAAAGCATCCATCTCTCATGTATTATTCAGTAATAAAGATTACAATACATCTTCAGAGTCTCCATGAACACCATTAAAGTATCAAGCCCTCTCCAAGAAATCCATGTGAACAAGCATGTAACCACACATCCCATGCCATGCTTCAAACCCTCACAAATGCTAACAAGAGCTAACATGCAAACTTTTCATCCTAAACAACTACCCTTGTGGTTTCTTTTATAGAAGCAAGCTCCCACAAAACCACCAAATGGTATTACACAAAACCATGTGACTAAAACCATGAGATTACAAAACCATGTCCCCATATTTAATATTGGGTTCTTTATTTATTTATTTTCCCCAATATTAAATAATTACATTTTTAGCAACTTAACTTATGTCCCAATGTTACATGCAACATAAAGTGGCCCCAATAATAATTACATTAAATATATTATGCAAGGTGTACAACACCTTTTCCTAACATTCTCCCACTTGTTGTATACATTGCATAAGGGGAACAAGTAACCTCAAAACATGAATCAAAAGAATAATCCATTAGCTACATATACCATCAAGGAATAAAAGTGCTCCATGTGCTCCATCAAGATACCTGCAACAAGAATCAAAGTGACTGCCATCCCAAGCATGAATGCTCTCATCCACTATCATGCCAATGCACAAAGATAAGAAGCCATCCAAAGAGAAGCCACACAATCTGTCACAGCAAAGTATAAGTCATCTCTCAACTGATATCCCAAACACATACATTCAATCCAAAGGTAACAACATGCACTAGTAGTCGTCAAGATACAAAAAACCATAGCTGAAATATCACCCATAGTAAGTGCCAACACATCCAACTATCCATACCTCCAAGGTATACAAAACATAGTAAACTCATGCCATCAACATATACACCCATAAACTACAATAGTAAAATTTGTGTGCAAATCTATCATAAATGACATACACATCCAAGAGCTCCCACTGCATGGGTAATGCAAATCTAAAAAATATCAAGGCATACCAATTCTACCAATAGCATCATATAGAAAGTGTAAGAAACATCATGTAGTACCAAGGAATCATCCACTATGAGATGCAAAACTTGTAGTCCAATATTCTGTAAAAACAACTCTCACCACAAGTCTCCATAGCTCTCCCAAGTTCTCCACACCCAACAAAGGAAAAAGATAAAGTAATCTCCATGTTATCACCCAAGAACATAAGTGAAAACACATGACTACAAGCTAGTGATCACAATAGCTCTAGCCAAACCTCAAACCAATGAAATGTGAAACCAAACATCTAGGAAGATAACCAATACCAAAGAGAGAAACTTTGTACATCATATACCTATAGAAAATACTTCTACATACACCTCTAAATGCCAACTATGTCAAGTATGATCTCCTCCACAACACCCAACTGTTCAATCACCAAGACAAACATAACATATGTATCATATAATAAACATGGATGTAAGCCTCTCATAACAAAAGAAGATCAAACTAAATCCATTCCCAATGAAGGAAATAAGCCCAAAACACCTCCTAAAATCAACAGCAATAAATGTAATCACAATGCATAAGGATATAAACATGCCAACACTCCTCAAATGAACCCTCCAAAACCATATATCCATAGCTCAAGATCCATATGCATGAGAAGATAAAGCATAAACATAATGCACTTGAAAGAAACAATGGGCAATACCTCTCAAGTGAAACTATCAAGAAGACTAAGAGTAGTGAATGGGAATGCTCCTCCAAGATATCCAAGTCATCATGACTATCCAAGAACACTCTCCTCATAGGTCCATGTTGAAGTCACGTCCAACCAAGGTGTAGGCTCCTCAGACTTTCTGTTGAAATCTCATCAAGAGTAACCATCTCAACTCATGTCTCTAACGATAAGAGAACTCAAGCCTCACCTATGTGTCCAAGTATCCATGAGTACCTATAACCAACTAATCCATGCCAAAATCCAAATGCAATATAGCACCATCATGAAGTAATCAAGCAAATTTTGATGTACCCAATACCAAGAGAACCACACAACATCAATGTTAAAGCTTCAATCATGAATCAACATAAACATGACATCCATGATCTAACCATCTCCTCCTAGGAGATCACATACACCATAACATACAACAATACATACATCCTGGTCTCAAGAGAACGAGTACCATGCCAAAAATCTAACACGTGATAAAGAGTAAACCATGACATAATACCATAACACTCTAACCAAGAAACATCACTAATTAATACGAATATTTAACCATCCCCTGTCAATAAAACCAAAGATGCCAATGAACCCTCATTGCATAGAAGTAGAATCCAAAATTCCAGCCATGACACCAACAAACACTACAAAAGAACATCCACCATCAAATGGTGAATCCACATCACTACCAACAACTCCCACTGAACTGTGATACCGAGTCATGGCATCATGACTACCATCCTCTCCATGAAGATTGTCCAAGTCTACACACACAATTGAACTTTCAGTAACATAACAAGTAGAACCAAAATCTCCAATCCAAGAAGATACCTTCAACTTCCAAACCATCATAAACATATCCAACACTTCCAATCCATCACTGTCAAAAGATCCCACTAAAAAGTGTAATCAAGCTATCCATGACATTATGATAACAATCTCCTCATGAAGATCAACCAAAAATATTTTCCCTCACACAATCAAAGAACTCAAATGTAACAAGAGCTCCCAAAAGGAAAAGTAAAACCATGATCCACATACCAAGAAGATACACCATTGCAACCATAATCAGGAACCAATCCAACACCACCAAGAATATTGCACCTATATAAACCATCATGACATTCCAAAGTCTCTAAATCACAAGAAAAATCCATGACACCATGTACACCAGCAAATGTACCAACAACTCAACCCAACCATGTCCACGTATTTGGATAATAAAAATCAATTGTATATGTCTCATATTATGATTGTACCTGGTAATACCATCTCAACTCCTCAACATGAAAACAAAACCAGCAAACCAAGTGACTAAACCAAGCCACCAAAATTGAACATGTATCAACACTGATGTAGGAGCATCTAGTGCTGTGAGGGAAATCTTGCATCACCCAAAAATATGCTTTCCATTTATGTTCCTTTTGTTAGATGTTTGTAGATGTTTTTGTATTTTTGGATACCCTTTTCATTGAATAGGAGTTCCCAACTTTTAGAACTGCTTTTTTGCTTTTCTGCTCAACTACTATTTTTAGCAGGTGTGAATTTGAAGGTGTGGGAAGACATAAATTTATGGTAAGGTTCAGGATGGAAAAATAAGCACTTTAGAAAAAAGTTAGGTCAAGATCATTCATGATTTGAAAGTTATTCAAGTTTCAGTTTCTGCTTTTTGCCCTGAAAAACCTTTCGAGTCTAGTTTGAGGTGCTAAACGGTCCTATATGGGCCCAGATATTGTCGAAACTAGCATAGTTGGTTCTTACTACATTCTTCACTCTGAGACCTTTCCAACAGTTCAAATAGTTCAAAAAATAGAGTCCCGAATCAAAAGTTATGGCTTCTGGAAGTTGAATTTTGGAAAATTGCCAATTTTCGAATTAGGACTCAATTTTTAAATTTCAAATTGTAATTTTGGCACCAAACTACCAAAAATCATAACTCGAATGTTTTTTTTGGCTCCAAACCGAAAAGGGGCTATTTATGGGCTAGTTTCTGATTTTTGGGTAGCTTTTTGGGGGAAAAGAGTTTGCATACTACAAAAGGGGAAATTCTGTAGTTTTCTAAAAAAATTGTAGCTTGCATGTATGGCAGAGCTTGAGGGTTTGAGATCTTCTGCATGTAATAATTTCCATTTTAAATAATAATAAAATTTCTCTGGTTGTTTGCATCATTTTCTGTTTCTCGGTTTGCTTCCTCATCAAACACTAAAATATCTATGGGCAAAGACAACCCATTTCCAAGTCATAAATGCAACATGTAAGTATAGACCACCTACAACATTGCACAACTAGTAGATATAGCAATGCAACATACAAATCCAATCATATACAGATAAACATGTCGAATGAGAGAATAATCTGAGATGTAGAACTGAGCATACAATGAGTCCAATATCAAATCTTCAAGATCCGATCATCCATAAACTCATTGTATCACCATAGTCAAAGTAACCCATAAATAACTCAAATAAAGAAAATAGCAAGTAAACCATGCCATAATAACTCCAAACCTGATCCACTATGTATTGCTCTAAGCAAGCTTTCTATTGACTATTTGAAGTCCAAAATCTGACTCTGTATGCACCCGATATCACCTCTCAAAGCTCAAAATGAACACCTAACTTCCAACTAGAAAAATGCTATCAAAACTATAAAATATCAGAAAATCACTGTCACACAACATAGAGAATTGATTCAGCTTTCCAATGAATCTAAGAAGTAAAAAAATGGAGCACTTGGGAAAAAGTTATGCCCCTCGGAAGAAAAATATAGTTTGCTCCTGAGGCAAAAAGAATTAGGTGGCTAAGCAGCAGCCCCCACCCAAGTAGCACCGCTCAACTAGTGGTGGTAAGGTGGTAGAACCAAAATTTTATATATTTGATTTAAATTTATTTCCATTAAAAATACATTGGGCCCCTTTGATTTTCACAGGTGGATTAAAAAGAGCGATGAAAAGGTTTAAATTTTAAAATATTTAAAAAACTTTATTCCCCATAATGGGGAGTCGGTAGTCGGTGGTAGGGGGCCCCGCCTGGCAACCTTCCAGCAATACCTGCTAGGCGACAGGTATGACATACCTTCTGTCGGCAAGTTTGCTAACGCAAACTACTAGAGGGTACGAGGGTGAGCCGACCGCCCCCCCCCCAACACCATCCATTATATATATATATATAAATTTAACACCAATTTTTAATCAAATTTTTATTATTATTATTCTTATTTTGCAAGATAATTTTTTTAAGCTGATGGGATTTTTTATTCCAATTTTTATTTTTTGATGACTATACCATTGATGTTCGTACAACCGAATAGGGGTATGGGCAAATTTTTTTTTGCAATTTTTCACAGTAACAGAAATAGGTCAAATTATATATCATGCTTCATCTCTCGGCCAACCCAAATCCAATTATGAGGTCCATTTTGTTCCAAGCAGTCTTTTGTAAATTTCCCCCCACAAAACCCTCATTTGAATATATAGCCAAAAAATCATTTTCACCCAAAATTTCTCACACCCCAAATCTACACACAACCCATCAAAACAACAAACCCAAAACCCTCAAATCTACAATAAACAACCTGCAAAACCCTCATATTTTTCCAAGTCTTTCATTCTCACATGCAATGCACATACTCAAACTTAAACAAGATTTTTCTCTACCAGGGGTTATACAACCACAACTATGGCTTTGATACCACTTGTTGGAAACTTGTAGCCATTTAAAGACAATTTCCACATAACCCAAAAGAGAAATCTATGCAACTAAGTCTTCAGAATCCACATGCAAGAGAATAGACAACATACCCATAAAAAAATGACACAAAATATACCCTGGGAAAACCCTCAAGAAGGAAAAAAACCCATCCTCCAAAAGCATCAATCTCTCATGTATTATTCAGCAATAAAGATTACAATACATCTTCAGAGTCTCCATGAATACCATTGAAGCATCAAGCCCTCTCCAAGAAATCCATGTGAACAAACATGTAACCACACATACCATGCCATGCTTCAAACCCTCACAAATGATAACAAAAGCTAACATGCAAACTTTTTATCCTAAATAACTACCCTTGTGGTTGTTTTTATAGAAGCAAGCTCCCACAAAACCACCAAATTGTATTACACAAAACTGTGTGACTAAAACCATGAGATTACAAAACCATGTCCCCATATTTAATATTGGGTACTTTATTTATTTATTTTCCCCAGTATTAAATAATTACATTTTTAGTAGCTTAACTTATGTCCCAATGTTAGTGAAAGGAAATAGAAAAGAGCAATGGAAAGAACTAATAAATAAGCAATTGTTTGAAGGAAAGATATTACCAAATAGATTGAAGTAGCAAAACCAAGCACCACCAAAACAAGAGATACACAAGAATTTGATAAGGGGAAAAAATAAGAAAAAACCCCAATATTATGAATGGAGGCAAAGTGCCTAAAGAATAATACAAAGAGAGAGAGAGAGAGAGAGATTTGCAGCATTAGGCTTGCTTGCTTGAGTCTTAAAGAATGAGAGGAGAGGCACCTCAATAAATAGAGTTGAGAAAAGGAGTTAGAATGTAACTCCCAACTCAATGAATGCCACCATTCATCTATGTGTGTGCAATGTGTCACCTCTTAAGGAGGTGACTACAAATATTCCTTAATAAAGGAATTAAAAATAAGTTATCCTCACACATGTGTGAGATGACAAAAAAGACAAAAGACTTGTAGGGATTCCTTTGGAATATTCCTACAAGTTAACAAATAATTACAATTAAAGAATAACCTTTACCAAGTAAAGATTAATCTTCTAACATCCCCCCTTAAGCTTTACTTGGGGAGGTTACATCAAACCCTTCAATGGGTTGTAATCCAAGATTTACAATGAAAGAGAAATTTATCTTTACAAAGATCTTTGGTGAGAATATTTTCCACTTGATCTTCACCTTTACAATAGAAAAGAGAAATTTTCTTGTCTTCAATTTTCTCTCTAATGAAGTGATGTTGAAGAGCAATGTGCTTGGTCCTTGGATGAAAAATAGTACTTTGATTATCATAATATAAAGGAGTAGGATCCTTTTGAAGTAGACTCAAGCCTTCAAGTAATCTTCTTAACTATAATGCTTCTTTGGGTGCATTAGTACAACCTTTATATTCAACTTTTGTAGAACAAAGAGAAGTAGATTGTTGTTTCTTACTATTCCATGAGATTACACCTGATCCAACAAAGAAACAATAACCACAAGTGGATCTCCCATCATTGGGATCACCTCAGTATAACCTTTTAAAGAAAAATCATAATTTGCATCATAAAAGAGACCAAGATTAAGAGTTCCTTTAAGATATCTTAAAATTATTTTTGCAACTTTAAAATGATTTTATTGTGGTTTAGACATAAATGTAGAAACCAATCCAACACTTTAGATGTTTGTCAAATTTGCATACCCAAAAAATAATGTAAAAGGCCCAAATCACTCATTTGAAATTGTTGATTGAGTTGAGACTTAACATCACTAATCAAAATGTTAGAACTAGAAGTGATAATTAAATCATTATCATAATATCATTTTCACTATGCTTAATATATAAATTTGGATCATTTTTACTTCTAATGAAACCATGAGATAGAAAGAAAGCATAGCCCAAATTATAAAATGTCAATATATAGACATAGCAATAATAGATCTAGGTTTCCTCTCACTACATCATTGTATCAAGATTAATAATAAAGGACTCTAAAAAATTGGTCCTAAAGATAGTTCTAAAAAAACCATATTGCCTTCAATAAAATAATGAAACAGAAAAGTGTCAAGAACTTGATCCCCATCAATTAAGAAAATAGATCTAAGCTTGTCATAAATAAGTAAGTGCATACCATCAAAGTGGATGGAAATATTTTCCATGTGTCCCAAAAAAAAACTCCAATGAGACTTGATAAAATAAATGATTCATTATAGATAGGGCTCCCTACGCAACATTACGGAAAATGCGACTAGCACATAAAATATATATGTAAAGGCTCCATTGAGACATGATAAAGTGATTAATTTTCAAAAACATTTATAGATGGAATAAATCCATCAAGAAGGAAAATACTCTAATGAGCTTTTAATTTTCAAAAATATATAGATGAGATAAATCCATCAAAAAGACAAATTTACCAATCAGACAATTAAAAACAAATTCCCTTTATCAAAACAACATAATTGTAGATGAGAAGGAAACACTAGGTTTGTTTTAAATATTGTAATAGATCAAGTCTTAGGTAGAGAGAATGATAATTTCTCACAAAGTGGGATAGAAAGATCTCATAGATATATTTAAATATGAAGGGGCACAAATCAAGCCACCTTGAATTAAAAAATTAATATTAAAAAAATTGTGATGGAATAATGAGAATTGAATACTATGATGTGAAGGATTATTAAGTATAAATAAGTCATTTAAGATGATGATATTCATGCATTCATGACTACATGAATATCCCCTTTTCATATTCCAAATATAATTGAGTAAAACAAGTACACTATCATTGGGTTGATCAAGTCCAATAATAAAGTACTTGTGAAGTTATTTAAAAAACAAACTTTTTATGTAAAGTAACATGTTGAGATGTACCTGAATCAATAACCCAAAAAGGTTTAGAAACATTAAAACTACATGTAAAAGCACGTCTAGATTGATTGCCATTGTTATGAAACTATTGATTATTTTGATTCATAAGATTTTTCTCATTTTTCTTGTTAAAACAAATATTTTTCCAATGACCATCCTTATTACAATAAGTGCAATGTGGTCTCTTACAAGAGTTAAACTCTCTAGGATCATTGCCATTATTATAATGAGGTTTAAAATTTTGCTTATGATTAGACAAAAAAGCATGTTCATTAGACTTAAGAGTACCAAACTGAATTAACTTAGCTTCTTCTTGTCTTAATAAATCATGAAAAATATCATAAGTTATTTGAGTAGGTAAAGAAGGAATAACTAATTGAGCATGAATATTAGTAATGAATTGCTGAAATTGCCTAGGAAGACATTTTTTAAGAATAAGATGAATTAATCTAAGATTGTCTAATTTTACTCCTAAACCATTCAATTGACTATTTAAAGCATCAAATTTCAATAAAAATTCATCCATAGATTTAAAATCAGAATACCTCAAATCTTTAGGTTGATCTTGAATTTGAATTTTTCTTGATTCATTTGAACTATCATAAATGGTTTTGAGTTTGTCCCATACTTCATAGGTAGTTGTGCATGTCCCAATGTGAACATAAAGTTCAAGTGGCATGGAGATACCTATGAAACCAAGGGCTTCTTCATTTTGGAGATTCCATTTTTTTATTTCATCTTTAGATGTAGTCAAACTTGGTTTAGATTTAGGATCTGTAGCTACATCTAAAAGATGTTTAAAACAAAAATGAAAGAAATATGAGTCTTCCAAGAATGGTAGTTAGAAAAATTTAACTTGATTTCAAGAATTAAAGTTGACATGATTACAAAAAAAAAATTACAACTTTACAAGAAAAAAAACTATTGTAAATAGATGCTTAAAAAAAAACTACCCCTTTTGATTGAATTAAATCGCCTAAGCTTTAAAAAGAAAAGAAAAAAAGAATAATAAGCCTAAAGCCTCTTTACTATAAGACTTGAATAAACTATAGAAACAAATAGATTAATTGATTAAAATATTAAAAAATTGAAATAACTATAAAAAAAATTGTGATATAAAATAAAGATAATTTAATTAAAGTATTCTATATTAAAAGAAAAAATTAAATGAAATTAAGTTCTTAATAATTAAATAAAACTTCATTAATAAAGTTTTGATTAAACTTTTAAAACACTTTAAATAAATAAACTTCAAATAAAAGTTTAAAAAAGGTGTCACATGAATTAAACTTAAAAAAAACGATTCTTTTCTTTAAAAAGCTACTGTATGATTTTTTTAAAACGGGGAAATAGGTAAGACGGGCTTTAAAAAAAGATAGATATGAATTTAAATGGGGATTTGGGCGGGAAAATCAAAATAGAGTTTAGGTTTTTTTAAGAAAAGAAGCCACCCTAAAAGGCTGGAGCAAGATTATTAAATGCGGGGGATTCTAAAGGAAAGGCACATGTAGGGTTGAAAGATAAAAATATTTTATGCAGACAGAGGTGGATGGAGGCCGCAGGCAAGGCGACGAGAAGAGAAAACACAAAGATGAAGACGGAACACAAAGATATAAGAGTTGCAGAGCTCAGAGTTTGGGGTTTCCAATGGACGAAGAAACTAGCGATGCAACAACGACGATTCTGGAGAAGCATATGGGATATGGACTGTGGTTGGCTGCATCCGTGAGGAGCAACTGTCGGGCTGAGAGGACCGAATGAAGCAGCTTATAGGCATAAACCCTTTGAGGGTTTAAATTTTTTTTAAAAAAAAAACATGTGTATATGCATAAAATTGGTCATGTTTAATTATTCCTGACATTTAATTAAATATTTATTATTTAATTAATTCCTTTAAAAGTCTTCTATACGTAATTAAATTTAATCAATTTAATTATAGTATTCATTCATTTTATTCTCCCACCATATATAAATAAATCTATTTTATTTATTTAATTATTCCACATTCTACTTTTTTTTATCAGTAAAAGGCCTAAGCCATATTAAATTGTCTAAAATGAGAAATTACAAAATATGAAAACAGCCAGTCAAGCTTAGCTCCAAACCAGCCATCACAGGCAGAGAATGTGTTAGCCCTAATGTGCCTCCTGCCTACAACGAATACATAGATTGGGCTGAAGATTGACTTTCAGCTAGATGGACTCCCTAAACATATGAACATACTAATTTACAACACATATATTGGTCTGAAGATGAGCCAGCATAGCAGCTCATTAAACTGTCCTTGATGTATCTACCAGAATGTCGTCTACCGCCAAGTTTGCAAGAACATCTGCCTCCTTATTCAATTCTCTGTAGATGTGATTGATGGTTATCTCCTCAAAATAATTCAGAAGTTCCAGGGCTCTATCTAAAAAGGCTCTTAGTTTCTAGTTTGGAGTCGAACCTGTCCTCAGAGCATTGATTATAATTGCCGAATCACCTTCAATTGCGATCTTAGACAGACCCAATGCTTTACACAGACTCAGTCCTTCCAATAGTGCTCTTAGTTCTGCCAAGTTGTTAGTTGTTTGTTCGAGAGGAATTGCCTTTTGACCTACCACTGAGCACTTCCAGTCCCTGACAATGCATCCTGCTCCATCCTTCCCTGGGTTGCCTCGTGTGGCACCATCAAAATTCATCTTGTACCACCCAAAAGCTGGGGGCGACCATCTCCCTTCAACCCTTAACTTCTTAGATTCCTTTTCGCCTTGACCAAAAAGGGGGGATACTAAGCCCTGACCACACCTTCCTGATTGCACTGTCCCATTCAGTAAAGGAGACATTTTGCTTGATATGCTTCAAATTCCTACTATTAACCACTTCCGTTAGAGCCACTTCTAATTTATTCAAGAAGGATTCCTCGTCAAGTTTTTTCACCTGGAAGACCCTTCTATTCTGCTCTTTCCAGATTTCCCAAATTAGTAGAGAGGGGGAAATCGTCCAAAGGATACCAAAAAGACTTAACTTTTGAATCCTGGGCTAGGAGTTGAAGAGAGTGAGGATGTCATTGGGTAATGTTGAGGACCATCCCAGCCTAGCACATAACCATTGCCAACATCTTAAGGAAAAGGGGCAACACAACAGGATATGATTCACCGTCTCACAGGCCACCTCACATAAAGCACATCTAGACGGACCTTGGTAGCCCAGTTTTGTAAACCATTCTGTAGTTACAATTCTCCCTTGAAGAGTCGCCCAAGAGAACATCCATGCCTTGGGGAGGCAAAGGCTACTCCAGCATAAGTCAGTAGGAAGCAACTCCTTGCTCATGTTTTGATATTTGATCAACATTTTGTAACCTTCTTTTGAATTATACTGTCATGTTTTTGAGCCTGTCCAAACTAACTGATCTTGCCCTTTCCTCAATACCAGAAATCTTGCTTTCAAAAATTTTTTTAGTTGTGATAATAGAGCTTCATTCTAACAAACAACTTCAAATTCTTTCTAGCTCCAATCCATGGGTGGATCCCCTTCCCTAATGTTGAGATAGTCGATTACCTTGTCTCCCCATGCTAATTTGAACTGATTTTTATAGGCTTATGTTTGCATAAGGTGGTCAATAGCAGGGCAACCACCCCAGGAGTCCTCCCAGAAGAGAGTTTTTCTGCCATCTGCCACATCCCAGGACAAGCTGTTAGTGATTAACTGTCTACACTCCAGTATGAAATTCCATATTTTAGAACCTTTCGGTGGATTAGGGGTTCTGAAGATACTTGTTTGATCCGATGATGCCAACTATTTGTTTTGGAGAATCCTGGCCCACTTTTGGTTCGGATGAGAGTACATCCGCCATATTAGTTTGGCGCCTAGGGCTTTGTTCTGCCATTTTAGATTCTTCAATCTTGTTCCTCCAAAAGCCTTTGGTCTACAGATCTTTTCCCATGAAATCAGCGCCATCCTTTTCTCTTCTGAGACACCTTGCCAGTAAAATCTCCTCATAATTTGTATTAACTATTTGTTCACTCCACTAGATAAGGAAATGCATGATAAAAGGTATATGGGAAGGGTAGATAAAACAAATTGAAGTAAGACTAACCTCCCTACCCCTGACAGTAATTTCCCTTTCCATGAGGATAACCTTTGTTCTGCTTTATCTTTAAGTGGATCACACAACCTTGTTGTTCTAGCTCCAAAATTTGGTGGGATACCCAAATATTTGCAAGGGAGTCTCCCTTGTTTAAAACCCAGGATTCTAATAATAGCACCCATTATAGAAATAGGGGTATTAAAGAAGAAGACTTCCAATTTATCCTTACTCACCACTTGACCCGAGGCTTTTGCATAGCTATCTAAGATCCTTTTGAACTCCCTAGCTTCCTTTTGTCTACTTGCACCCAACAGCAGTGTATCATCTACAAATTGTTGATGTGAGACATTTATGTTGTTTGTGACTTTGATGCCCTGAATAATCTGCTACTCCTATGGATTTTTTAAGCTTCTGCCTAAAGCTTTTGCCATAATAATGAAGAGAAAGGGAGAAATGGGATCTCCTTGTCTCAAACCCCTTGAAGTTTCAAAGAAACCTTCTGGTGAACCATTGACTAAGATTAAGAACCGTGGGGTTGAGATGCATTGGAATATCTAGTTGATCCATTGTTTTGAAAAACCAAATGCCTCAAGACACTTACACAGAAACCTCCAGTCTACTTTATCATATGCCTTTTTGATGTCCAGTTTTATTTAGCATGCTCTCTTTTTTAACCATTTGAATCGAGTGTAGATTTTCTTGTGCAATGATGATCCCATCTAGGATTGACCTCCCTGGAACAAACCCTGTCTGTTCTTCCGATATGATGGAGGGTAACACTTTCTTCATCCTATTGGTCATTACTTTTGACATTATCTTGTAAATGGCGTTGCAGAGGGAAATTGGTCAGAACTCCTCCCAGCTTGCAGCTTGTTCCTTCTTCGAGACCAGTGCTATGAATGTGTTGTTTGCTTCCTTGAGCATTACCCCAAAGTTCCTATTGGCTTCCACCGCTTGAACCAGATCATCACCTACAATGTGCCAGCATTTTTGAAAGACACTTGCTAGGAATCCATCCAAACCAGGGGCTTTGTCCAGTTGGAGATGTTTGACTGTCGCTTCTATCTCCTCCTTTGTGAATTTTCCTATTAACATTTTATTCTGTTCTTTTGTTATCAGTTTTGGTATATTCCCTAGTAAAAGGTTTTGGGCTTCTAACCAAGATCCCTCCTTGTTATTCAGGATGTCTTCGAAGAAAGAGATAGCACTCTTTGCTATTTCCCTTGGATCCTCAGTACTTGTGCCATCCTCTAGCTTGATACTACGAATCCTATTTGCAGTTCTCTTATGCTTGACCATAGTCTGGAAGAATTTTGTATTTTTGTCTCCAGCTTCTAACCATGTTTCCCGTGACTTCTGTCTCCAAAATATCTCTTCCTTTTCCAAGATGTCTTCATAGTTCACCATCAGGCTCTTTTCTTTGTCGAAACTGTCTTGGTACATTCCTCTCCTGATCACCTCCTCGTTAAGAGAATGAAGCTCTGCCTCCAGTTCTGCTTTTTCTTTGAAGATATCTTTGAATAACTCCTTATTCCAGAGTAGAAGTTTTTTTTATGACTTTAAGCTTGGAAATGAAGCAGAAGAGTTTAGAGCCCTCAAATTGCTCCATATGCCACCATGATTTTATTAGCTCGAAGAAATTTTTGTCTTGCATCCACATATTCTTGAATTTAAAGGGGCAGCGAGTGGTCTTCTTTCATTCCTGAATGTGAGTAGGACTGGGACATGGTCAGACCCTGTGCATGGGATAACTGAGGCTTTTATTTCAATGTCTAATGAATCCAAGTCCCCGTGTAGGAAAAAATGGTCTAGTTTTTCTGCTATTTGCATGAAACCCCTGCATCTATTATTCCAAGTGTAGACCCCTTCCCCAATTTCCAATTCCCCCAGGTTAATTCTATTTACCCAACTACTAAAATCTATTTGTGACTGGAGAGCCCTTTGGATGCCACCCTTTTTATCCGTTAGATGAAGAGTTGCATTGAAATCACCACCAATAATTGTATGTTCATAACACAAATCCCTTAGAAATGCTTCTATCTCAGACCATACCCTTCTCTTATTTGCTGGTGGGGTTGGGCCATAAACATTGATCAATTGTATTTTTATTGAGAGGTTGTAATAGTGGACAGTGCCACCAATCTAGTTTTTATTTCCTGCAGTTGCTTCAAAGAACACCCTCTTACTATCCCAAAGGATTGCAAGACCACCAGAAGCACCTCTCCCCTAAATCCCAGCTAATTTCCAACCATACAATTTCCTAGTGAAAGCTTCTAAATCCACAATGTTCAATTTTGTTTCCTGTAGTAGCGCAATATCAACTTTTGTCAATTTTATTTTGTGCTTGACCAGGTGTTGTTTGTTAGGGGCATTGAGGACCCTAAAATTCCATGTGAGCATCATGGTGCCAGGGGAAGGGGGTCCTCCTTCCCAGATTTCAAAATTTTAGTGAGTTTGATTTGTCCATCTGCCAAGCCTGTCTGATTTATCAGTTTCGTTACTGATTTCCTACCTCTTTTCCTCCTGGGTGATTTCCCACAATCAGGTTTCAGTTTATTTGGGACATTTTTCTCTATCCCAAACCCATCCATATTCTAGATTTCTTTCTCTGTATCCAGAGATCCCTCCACTTCTTCCTATTCATTGTGCAAGATCCTATTTTCTTCTACCTCCATAGCATCCAATTCCAAAATCTTCCTGATGAGTTCTTCCTTCTCTGTTTGTTCATCTAGAATCACCTCCAAGCATTCAGAGGATGCCACCTCTAGGCCTTCACTTTCAATCCTCTCATCTTCAAGGTTTCTTTCTCCATTAGTCTGATTCCCATTGTCATTGTCAAGTTTAGGATCAAAGTCTCCTAGGGTGTCATCAGTCTTCATCTCCTGGTGAATTTCAGAGGAGCCTTGCTGATTTTCTCCTTTCTTTACTTTTGAATACTTTACAGAGATCTTGTTTAGGTCATTAGCATAAGTTTCTAGATCCGTAATAGTCTTCCCATCTAGTCTGGAGCTTTCCTTCCCCAACTCCTTCCAAGGGTGGATACAAGCACCATCAAAATGCTCAAAAAGGTGGGAGTTACCTTCAGTTTCCTGCACTGAAATCTATATATTTCTAGCCCTGTTCAAAATTGGGACATCTGACTGAGTTTTCTAATCTTGGAGAAGTATCTCTGGAAATAGAACACCTGCTATAGAACTTTCTTTTGGTACAGGATCATTCGCCCCTCTTCTAGACCAAACCTTGTCTATCAGATCCATTTCTGAATCTGTGATGGGGCCTCCTATTGGAGTTAACTTCTTTTCTGATGCTTCAAAGAGATTATTTTGATCATACCTATTCAGACCCAAGACTGACACCACAGAAGAGCAGGCGCTCCTTCCATGATCTACCGATTTGCATCTAGGGCATAGTGTCAGGTGATCTTCCCTCACTATTTTTTGATTCCATCGACCTGCTCTAGAAACCAGTTTAATTTCCACTGGGAGGGCTTGATGAGACGAAATAGCAATACACATTCTAAAGTATGATCCTAGTACTTCATCCTCAAGAATGTTATCCATATATGTGAATTTTCCCAGTTTCCTTCCAATGCTTTTGAGAGTCTCTTCCTCCTAGTAATCTGGCGGTAGAATATACAGGCGTATCCATGTTGCACTTTCCTCCACCATGTGATTCCATGGGTCAAAATTTGGACTCCAGTCAATTACACGCATTTGTGATCCATCTAGAAAAAGTGGTCCACCCTTCTGAGCTAGTTGCTTCTTGTCATGGGAGGGGAAAATGACCAGGTAGAAATTGTTTGGTAGAACCCTGATCATAATTTTATGTCCCCATTGAAGACGGCACCAGTTCCTAATCTCCTTTTGATTTTTAGGTTGTCCCTGCCCCATTTAAGAAAAATTCCTTTTTCAAGCAAGATGTCTCTTGTTTGATTGATTTCCTCTTCAAGATCGATTGAAAGCTTGGATTCAGGGATAGACTTGCCAGTGGATTCCCCATTCATCCACGATGAACCAACATTGTTCACTAGAATCCCTTTACCTTTCTCTTCTGGGTTAAGGTGAGTGCCTTCCTCTCTCTTCCCTCTGTCCCGTGGTTTAGATCTCCAGTTTTTGGAGGCGTCTGCATCTGAGTTTGAAGTTTTCCTGAACCTCCCATTCTCTTGATTGCCATAACCTCTTCACCTCGGAGCATTCCCATCCTGCAGGTTTCCATACCTATAATGCTGCTTCTTCCATTGAGTTCTCAGCCTGATCCATGGGGCTTCCTTTTGCCATCTGGGCTGTTGTTGTCGCTGGCTAGCATACCGCTGAGGTGTTCCTTTTGGGTGTCTTTGGTTCCAAACATCCTGAGAGGGATTAGGGTGCCATTTCTTGGTCTGGGGTTGAAATTTTTTATCCACCCAGCCTCCGCTCTCAAAAACCCACTAGGGTCTGTAATTCCCATAATCTGGGTGGTTGGTTTTGTGTTGCTCTGGGTGAATCGAACCATAAGCTTGCCAGTCATCCTTGATTTCTACTCTAAAAGATTCCATCGGGATCTCCTGATCTGGTATTCCACATTCTACTTGATTAAATTAAATAAATACATTTTATTTATTTAAGTTAATTATCATCTTTTGAACTTAATTAAATCTTTTTTAATTAAATTTAAATATCTCTTTTCTTTCTATTTTAAAACTTTCCTCTAATTAATTAAATACTTTTATTTAATTAATATCATCTTTTGAATTTAATTAAATCTTTTTAATTAAATTTAAATATCTCTTTTCTTTCTATTTTAAAACTTTCCTCTAATTAATTAAATACTTTTTATTTAATTAATGTCATTCTTTCAAATTTAATTAAATATTTTATTTAATTAAAGATCTTCTGCTTTCTTCAAATCATAATTAGATATTCTGTTTAATTATGAAATCTTCTGATTTCCTCAAAATCTTAAATATTTATATATTTAAGAAAAATCAACATGCATTCATAAATAAATAATTGAATTAGATAATTCATTATTTATCTTATCATAATCTTTCCATTTTTCTTCTAAAAAGATGATTTTTAAATCATCTCATCTTATCTCTTCCATTAAAATGGAAAATTCTGGCTTTATTCGTTTTCTTCTATTTTCTCTTCAAACTCATCTATCTTCAACTGTTTCATCTGTCAGGAATTATCACAACCATCGACCAAACTAGCCAATCGAAATCATCAAAAAACTCTATAAATGCACGTGCAAATCCAAGCATTGGTTACAACACAGAACGAATACAGCATACACTTACATTCTTGCAATTTTAGCATTTTAGCAATATTTCTTATCATAGCATAATCTTGCATTTAGCATTAGTATGCATTTTTAATCTCATTTTTCAGTAGCCTACTTCGTTGAGCTTGGCATTCCAAATCTGAGAGCAACTTGAGCAAAGATGAAACGCTGGAGATAGAGAGCAATAAGACGACTTCAAAGAAGCTGCCATAAGAGTTTGTTAATTTATTTAATCTTCTTTTGAGCTTCTTTGATTTAATGTTTTATTGATTGTGTTATTGAATTTAATTTAGATTTGATCACATATTTCATACACATAAAATGGCGCCCACCGTGGGGACTATGCCCCAATTTTAATATTTTCTTGCAGAGTTTTCTGGCAGGTTTCCACATTCTGAGTTTGGCATTCTAAAAAATTCCACATTTTAGTGCATTTGAGACTTTCCGCGGCGCTTTTGGGACTGTAATTTCTTTATGTTTTCGTAGGTGGTCTAGCGCATCTGGGGACTGTTTCAGCGCTTTTGATAGTTCTTTTAGCGCATCCGAGGAACAGAATAGTGCATTTAGTCCATCTATCTCAGAGTTAAATTTTTGTTTATTAAAATGGTGCATTTAATGACTGTTTTAGCACTTTTAAGGTATGATTGAGAGCATTAGTTGTCTGTTTTTACGCATCTCTAGTCCATTTATCTATAGTTCTGTGTTCTTTTGGCGCATTTAGGAAATTTTTGTGGTGCATTTAAGGTTTTTTTTAGCACTTATAAGTTCTATTTCAGCGCATTTAAGGTCTATTTTAGCGCTTATAAGTTCAATTTCGGCACATCTAAGGTCTGTTTCTACACATCTGGTTGTAACAAAAAAATAGAATTTTGAGTCTGACGCATTCTGCAGACAGAATTTTGTCCGGTTAAAAAGAAGCAACCCTAGGATAGTCACATCTGGATAAAATTGACCAATCCTAGGATAGGCATGGAACTTAAAATGAAGCAATCTAAGATAGACACCATACAATGATTTTTCCAGTTAAAATTGAACAAAATTGCTTTTGGTGAAGCAATATCTTCACTTAGATTAGATCACTGTGATTTGGAATTTAAAAAGAACAATTGTTTGCTTTGTCTATGGCAATAGGTCTATGCTCTCCCCTTAACTGGATGATCAAAATAGTAGACTTGCCTTTTCAATTTCATGCAAATTTATGCTTTATTAAATCCTTTAGAAGGCCTGCCATAGTGGGAAAAAGTACTCACCCTATGGGAACGACCTAAGTGGGAACAACCAAAGCCAGGTTTTCCAACCCACTATAATCAAAAGTGAATTTTGGGGAAACCCATATTCAATGGCAGTGAACAAGATAACCATCCTCAAAATCTTTGTTCTAAAGATTGGGAGGTCTCTTGAGGGAGTTTATCTATTGTCGCACCGAACAGAAACCTTGACTACAAACCAGTGTAGAAAGCCAGCCGTGTCAGTATCCAGACATTATTTCAATCATAGTGCAAGGGGAGGGAAGAATCTTCCCCCAAGATACTCACCATATAACTACCAAGGATTGTTTGCTCAGGGGATCCAATATCCACTTCCATCACTCTGAGTACACACCTGGAAAAGACAAAAACATGGGCGCCCTTTCGGGGGTTACATGGCTGTATGAGTCGACACAGTTCTAAGATGTGGGTTGTGATTGCTATGATGACCTTTTGACTATTAAGAGTGAGTCTGCTTGAATTGTCTTTCATGTGCTAAACCTATGAAAACATTTGCTGAAAAACATTTTCTCGATCAAACACTTGATGTTAGTATAGGGTTTTAAAAACAACTGTTTTTCAGAATGTTTGTTGTGTCTTCCATTACATTAACTGAGATAAAAGATCATCCGAAATGAACATGAAGAACAACAATTGAAACCTTTCAAAATCCATTCACATCTTTGGTCCAATAACATTCTCAATATTTGTCCTCATGCTTAGGAAGTGGAAATCAACAAAGTTTGTCAAGAAATCAATTTCCACTAGAATCAAGAAACCCAAGAAATAATTAGGGTACAAGAAGTCATTGCAAAGAAGAAATTTTTTTTACAAAATTCATCACGTCTTGCTTCATTTCCGTGGATTTCTTCATAGATACCAAGACTTCGTTAGGGGGTTCACTGACGAGTATGTTGTAGATCCCTTGGATTCTCGAGCTTATTATCAAAGATTAGCTCTATCTCAACGGCATAATCTTAATCAACCTCTTGAGTTTGACAATATACCACAACCTTCTATTGAGTATCCCTCACATTCTAGTCAAATCCTCCAGTGATCTTGAATTTTTCCTTCAAAAACAAAGATCAAATCTTTAAGAGTGCATCTTCCAAAACAAACTTTCTGATTATTGATTCAACTTCCCCAATAGGATTCTGACATCCTTCATCATCGGAAGCCATAATCAAGAATTAGGAAACATCTTTGATCATATCATAAGATTCCCATCTTATCAGATCAAAATAGCATCATTGTCGCACTCATCAAAACTATGATCTAAGTTTAGAAGATTTCTTCAAAATCACATGCCTATCTTCACAAGATCTCAATACATCAAATCGGGGGAGGAAAACCAACAAGAAGGTCATACTCAAAATACTCAAGAAGAAGGTGAAACCAGTAATCCTCTCTACAGTATGAGTCATAATCCACTTTTCAACAACGACATGGATAACAGAGAAGAAAATCCCTTCCACAAATACAAAGCCATAAACAATACTACTGTCAATAGTGATGATGAACATGAGGATGAATGCCACCTTAGAGAAGCTAAGCAAGATCCCAAATTTTACAAGGCCATAGAAAAGATCTTACAACGTGATAAAGAAAAATATTTCCTCTATCTAGCTGACCAAGGAGTTAAATTGCCACATGACTTTAGTACTGATATTTTGAAGAACAAACCTGAAGAAAAACCCCCATCTGATCTTAGTGCTTTGACTCAACAAATCAAAGAACTTCAAGGACAAGTTAAAGAGTTACAAGGGGGAACCACCACAAAGAAATATACTCTTGAGGACATTTGTCCTTATCCTTTCGATCGAAGCCTCAACATGATTCCATTTCCTAAACATTGTGAAATTCCAAAATTTGATCGCTATAATGGGAAATCAGATCCAATTGATCATGTTAGAGACTTCTGAAACATGACATTAGAATTCACTCATGAAGAAACTTACTTGATGCGATTGTTTCCTAGGAGCCTTGGAGTTCACTCTATGGAATGGCTATCTAAGATTACACCTCCTATCAGAACATTTGAAGAATTAATCAACTTGTTCATATCACAATATGCCTACAACATACAACATTAGATCACCATGAGAGATCTCTGTAAAGTTTCACAAAAACTTAGTGAATCTTTCATTACTTTTCTTCGGAGATGGAGAAGAATGTTCGCTAGATATCTGTGTCATGTTCCTGAAAAGGAAAAGATGGTTACCTTCATAAACAGCTTGAATTCAAAGATGATCTATCATTTTAATATACATTGTCCTACCTCTTTTGAGAAACTAATTGAAGATGCTATAACCATTGAAGGTGCATTGGTCAAAAGAGGAACAATAAATCTTGACAAAGACAATCCTAGCTCATACAATCATCACAATAATCAGGACAATTCTAAATTCTAGACTTGCAACAAAAATCTGGTGAATGATGGTGTTGTTGATGCAAATCAGGTCTTGACCAAGCTATTTGTCCTTGGTATTCCAGATACTCAGCGCAACAACAATGTCAACTTGGTAGCAAATCAAGGAAACAATCCTCCTTTGAGAAACAATGTGAATCAAAAATCTACGCCAAATCAGGGGACTGCCAAAAATCAAGGTTACCGAGGAACCAATAACAATAACAACTCCTTAGGGAATACCTCAAATAAAATTCCAGAACAATTTTCATTCTTCTCGAATAGAAGAACTTACACTTCATTGGGTCAATCTTTGGAATCTGTGTTCAAAGAGTTGATGGCCAAAAATTTCATTACTCTGCTGCCTCAATGAAACTATGAACCCAGTGTAAAACCTCCATCATGGAATGAGGCATACTATTGTGATTATCATCGTTGTAAAGGTCATCGTACAAATAACTGTCAAGCATTGAAGAATACCATTCAAGACTTAATTGACAATGACATCATTATAGTAGAAGGACATCAACAATCAAACGTAGACCACCAAGCATTTTGCAACCCTTTGCCCAACTATCAAAAGGGTGAGTCTTCTGAAAAAAATGTGAATCATGTCAACGATGATCATATAATCAACCATCTCTACACAGACGATGAGCGAGTAAATGTCATCAAAGTCAAAAAGATGGAATATAGAGAAGTTAATGCAACAACGAGGGCACAGGCTAAGTTTGTCTTAAAGGGCACCTCTTCGAAACCCACTGAGCCTCCACCTCAACATTCATATGATTTGGTCAACCAACTTCAGAAAACTCCTGCTCAAATCTCTATCTTTGAGCTCTTAAAAATTTCCCCAGCGCATAAGGAAATTCTTGAAAAAGCCCTCTTTGAAACAATTGTATCCACTGATTTGGATGTGAACCAATTTCAAGCCATGGTAGGACACTTGTCCACACCCACTTGCCTCTCATTCTCTAAAAAAGATGACGTTTCCATAACTCATCCCCACAACTCATCATTGTACTTAGAAGTCATGGTCCATAAGTTTCGTGTAAGACAGGTTCTAATAGATGGAGGTGCTAGTCTCAATATCTGTACCATGAAATTGGTTAAAGCCTTAGGATTTTCTGAGGACTCCATTGATTTCAGAAGAAAGATCACCATTAAAGCTTATAATGATGAAGAAAGAGCATCCAAGGCTCTAATCATGCTACCAATCAAAGTGGGTCATGTTATCAAAAATACTTTCTGCCAAGTATTGGATCGTGATCTGGCATACAACATCTTGTTGGGTCATCCTTGGATCCACAAAATGCAAGTTGTCCCATCAACCTATCATCAATGTTTAAAGTTCCCTTATGATGGACAGGAAATCATGATATCAGCTGATAATTCCAATAGTCAAACTTGTGCCAACATAAAAGCCAGTCAAGATACTTTGGTTCCTAACAATCGAGAAGCTCATGCTTGTACTTCTCTAAAGATTGACACACAAATCAGTCAATTAACCAAGAGTTTTGATATGAAATTAAAATTCAAAGACCATGGAGTTGGAGAATATTCTCTTTGTCTTGCCAATTTACCTATATTGCCTTGATCACATGGACAATTGTCTATCACAGAACATCAAGTATCAACAGTGTCAACATCAAAGCAATCACCAACAGAGCCAATCACAAAGTTTAATGGACAATTCATCAAAGAGAAATTCCCCATGGAAGATCCTAAGGATATAGAAATTCTAAACTCGCTCTATAAAGATGAAGATGAAGCAGTTTGTAATGTCAAATTACCCACAGAAAAATATGGAAAAGGGTATTCAATCATGCAGAAGATGGGTTATGATAAGGGTCCTATTAGAAAAAGGAAAGAAGGGGTAGTTGAACCTATTCACCTCAGCGAACTCGTTGCAAAGAGAAAACTGGATTAGGTTATGATACTCCAAAGAAAACACATCCAAACATCTGCACAACACTATCTTTGTGTTGCAAGAAGGCTCAGATTCACGAGAAGCATGCGTGGCAATGGTTCAAAACTTCTTGGATAACAATTATGACACAGACTTTGTTGAATATGAATGGGATACCATTTACAATGATGAGTTCTGGAGGGATAAAGAGATTGATGTAATACACCAGTATGCCCCATCTCTAATCGAAGGTCAAGGTTCAGAGACCCAAGCACGAGAGTCTGAACTACAAAGTCACTATGATTCTAGTGATACTGAGTCAAATCTAAACGAACAAGATTATCATGAGGACAGTACCATCATTGACCTACCCCTTACCTCGGATCCTATGATCAACTCCATTAGGACCATAACCATAGCCGATTTCACACAACCCAATGATCCTATACCTTTTATTTATCCTGATCTCATTGATTGGGATTCATCTGAACCTATCAACATACCAATGTTTCCAAATGATGAAGCTATTGTAAACTTCCTTTCCATAGAGGATGTAAATGATTGTTCCACTAGTGATTTTTAGCATAAATTCTTTGATCAGGAGGGTGTCAATTCTCCCAGCTACAAAAATAGAATTAAAAACAAAAGATCTAATGGTGAAAACCAGAATCTGGCAGTATTAGATCAAACAAAAGATAAAATAAAGAGCATATTGGATGGTGAAAACCTTTTTAAGGCACCAGACGATGGGAATATTGACACTCTCCCAGAGCATTATCATGAGTGATGGCCTATTTTGATTGAGCCTACAAATGTCATCAATCTTGAAACTTCAGATAAACCAAGAATTTTACAGCTGGCTACATCAATGATAGAAAAAGAAATACCAGAGTTCATGGAATTTCTAAAAACAAATCAAGTCAACTTTGCTTGGTCTTATGCAGACATGCCTGGTCTTGATCCTAACCTTATCATGCATCACTTATCCATCAAACCAAGGGTTAAGCCTGTCAAACAAAAACTCGGAAAGATGCACCCCCATGTGGCATTATTAGTTAAAGAAGAACTGAGAAAACTCCTTGATGTGGGCTTCATAAGATCGATCGATCATGTAGAGTGGATCTCCAACATTGTTCCTGTATCCAAGCCAGATAAAAGTGTCAGAGTGTGCATAGATTTCAGAGATCTTAATAAAGCATGTCCTGAGGATGACTTCCCACTTCCAAGTATTAACACTATAGTTGATTTGACAGTTGGCCATGCCATGTATTCATTAATGGATGGTTTTTCTGGTTACAACCAAATCAAGATTGCACCTGAAGACCAGGAGAAAACAACTTTCACATGTCCATGGGGAACTTGCTGTTGGAACATCATGCCTTTCAGTCTGAAGAATGATAGGGCTATCTACCAAAGAGCCATGACCACGATTTTTCATGACATGATGCACACATTCATGGAATATTATGTAGATGATATCTTGGAAAAATCATACACCAGAGAAGGACATCTAGAAATATTGTCCAAGATATTTGCAAGACTGGAAAAATTCAAAGTTCATCTCAATCCCAAGAAATGTGTCTTTGGGGTCACATCTGGAAAGCTCTTAGGATATATCGTGTCAGAAAAAGGAATTGAAGTAGATCCTACTAAAGTTTAGGCGATCATGGAAATGCCTCCCCCAAAGAACATCAGTCAATTAAGATCATTACAGGGACGGCTTTAGTCTATCCGCAGATTCATTTCACGACTAGCTAACAAGAGTCTACCATTCACACATCTACTACATAAGAATGTTCCTTTCAAGTGGGATGACAAGTGTGAATTGGCTTTTCAACAAATCAAACAATACTTAATGACTCCACCAGTTCTAGTACCACCAAATCCGGACAAACCATTGATCTTATATATTGTAGCAATAAAAACATCCTTGGGTGCATTGCTAGTGCAAGAAGACTCCATAGGAAAAGAACATGCAATTTATTATATCAGTAGAACACTCACAATTCATGAGCTCAGCTACACTACCATCGAGAAGGCTTGTCTAGCAGTAGTCTTTGCTTCACAGAAATTTCAGCATTACATGTTAACTCATATGATCAATTTGGTTTCAAAGATTGATTCACTCAAATATTTGTTAAGCAAAGCATCATTGACAGGAAGGTTAGCAAAATGGGTAATGATTCTGAGTGAGTTTGACATCCATTATATTAATCACAAGGCAATCAAAGGACAAGTTATTACGGATCAACTAGCTAAAGCACCACTGCAAATAGACCATCCTCTACACATTGAATTTCTAGATGCTGATGTCTTTACTGCCGAATCCAAACAACCATGGTCCTTATATTTTGATAGTTCTTTCACTCAACATGGATCAGGAGCGGGCATACTTTTCGTCACCCCTCAAGGGAACACCATTCTTTGATCATATAGGTTGATGTTTCCATGCACCAACAACATAGTTGAATATGAAGCATTAATCACGGGACTGAAGATTGCATTGGAATGGAGGATCACAGAACTAAAAGTGTGTGGCGACTCATAGTTGGTCATTTATCAGATCAATGATGAATATCAGACCAAAGATGATAAACTATTACCATATAAAAAGATGGTTGATAACTTCAAGAAGTACTTTGTGGATGTCAAATTCACACAAATTCCAAGGCTTGATAACAAAGCAGCTGACGCCATGGCTACGATCGCATCATTGTTGTAGCTTCCAGAAACTTAGACTCGCTATGAATTTCTGGTGGAACAATCATTTAAACCTGCCTATGACACACCCGAAAGCCAAATCATTTGCCACTTGGTAGGATCCGATTCACCTTGGTATGGCAAAATTTATGCCTACCTAAAGGATGACATTTTACCACCTGACTTATCCTATAACCAAAAGAAAAATTTTATCCGCCAATCTTCTCGCTACACCCTTATCGCCGACACCCTTTATAGACGTGGCCTTGATGGTACTTTGCTTCGATGTCTTGAACGTGATGAATCTAACAAAGCTTTACAAGAAGTTCACGGTGGCATTTGTGGTACTCATTCGAGTGGACTAACCTTATCTAAGCAACTGATTAGAATGGGTTACTATTGGCCTACAATGGAAAGGGAATCATTCACTTTTGTGAAAACATGCTCAAAATGCTAGATTCATGGGAATCTCATTCATGCTCCAACACAAGAACTACAACCATTCACACCAACCTGGCCATTTTCCCAATGGGGGTTAGATCTAGTAGGTAATATACATCCTTCATCACCAAATGGGCATAAGTTCATCATCACAGCCACAGAATATTTTACCAAGTGGATTGAGGCAGTACCTCTAACTAAAGTTACCGGCAAACAAATATCATCATTTATACTGAACTATATAATTTGTCGGTATGGCATTCCCAACTCCATTATTACAGATAATGGATGACCTTTTAAGAATCAAGATGTGGATGAACTTTGTGAGAGATTTCACATTTAGCACAGATATTCAACACCTTACTATCCACAAGGAAATGGCCAAGCAGAGGCCTCAAATAAAATAATCTTGAAAATCTTGAAGAAGACTGTGAATGATGCAGGGAAAGATTGGCATGTTCAACTCAATCTCACCTTATGGGCTTACAGAACTAGTGTCTGCATGCCAACAAGAGCAACACCATTTGCTCTTGTTAATGGAGTAGAAGCCATCCTGCCTCTAGAAGTTGAAATCACATCAATCAGAGTATCACAGAAAGATCTCACAATAGATGATGAATATAGAGTTTCCCAACTCCAAGAACTAGAACTCCTAGATGAAAAGAGACAAAGAGCAGCTGACCATTTGAAAGCATACCAGCAGATGATGTCTCACAGTTACAACCACAAAGTAAAGCCACGTACCTTTCAGGTGAGTGATCTTGTTTTGAAAGAAAACCCACGAAATCAGCAAGACAGAGAAAAGAAAGGAAAATTTGAACCAAATTGGCTAGGTCCTTATGTGGTTTTCGTTGTCTATGGTTTGGGAGCATACAAACTATCCATGCAAGAAGGGGACCTATTTGATGAACCCATCAACAGCATGCACCTAAAAAAGTACTATGTGTGAAGCAGTTATCATCAGTAGAAAAAGTCTTGAAAAAAATCCAAAAACAATGGAAAAAGTCCTGAAGAAATCCAAAAACAGTTGAAAAAGTCCTGAAAAAATTCAAAAACAACAAAAAAAGTCCTGAAGAAATCCAAAAACAACAGAAAAGGTCCTAAAAAAATGGTTACCCAGGTGAAAACCTGGAAAATAGGCATCTCAGTAGCCTAAAAAAAAAAAACGTCATAGGGTGAAAACCTGACAACAGGCAGTCTATTGACATGAAAAATGTAATAAAAACAAATAGTGAAAATCTAGCAAACAAACGCTATTTGTAGCTCTCCATCTATTAGTTCATATTCTACACTTGGATTTTTAGCTTTCCTTTTCATGCATTTTCCCTTCATCTTAGGTCCATACCAGCATCATGCTATCATCATTTTCCTAGAACGATAATGTCTTACCATGGCTTGATTATTGTATATATTCATTCCAGCAAGTTGTGTCAATACTGGGGGCAAACGTTGACATACTGGGGGCAATCAACTTTCATAAAACAACTAGAAAAAGATATCAAATCCAATCAGGCAAACACACAACCAAATAAAATCACATGAACAAACTATCCAATCATCGATCCGTGTCACAATAGTTTTCAGCAAGTACCATATCATGATTCATATCTGGATGATCTAAAATCTGAATAATGTTTGGAATAATAGTTTTTCATTTTGAACTATGGTTGTTTGAATTTCAATATTATCTCTTTGGAGTACACTCGATGATGTATTGAACTAGAGTGGCAAGGAAAGAGGATGATTTTTCTTTGTCTGTTGTCTTGAGGTTAACTATCTATCTGTTGCAAATATGTCACGAGACATGATTTCCAAAGCAATATCATCGATGACAGTTCCACATTTGCATCAGACGGTGGTTAGTCTTTGTCTCTTTATGCAAGAAATTCTTAGGTCATCTCGGTTTAATTATACCTCGATGCTTGTGTTCGCTTGCTATATCAAAATCATGAAAGTTGTACTCAGGTCATCATTGGTGCTAATTTACCCTCTGATGCTTGTACATACTTCCAACATTTTAATGCTCTATGATGATCCAAGAAAGCTACCAAAAGGCTCAATGATTGGTTTACTTCATTTTAGTTGCATTTCATTTTAGATCAGTGTACATATATCTGCTTAATGGATTTGCATCAGATTTTTTAAAGGGCTAACAATAACATCAATGACTGTCATGTCTCTTTGGACTATTCATGGAGGACATTCAGACATTTGTTTCATTATCACCTCTCATTTTGTTATCATTCATCATTTCATTATCATTTCATTATCATTTCATTATCTTTCATTTCATTGCATATCATTTATCATTTCCATTTCATTTCATTTATCATACCATTTCATTATCATTTTCTCATTTCACTTATCATTCATCATTTCATTATCATTGCATATCATTAATCATTTCGATTTCATTTCACTTATCATTCATCATTTCATTATCATTATCTTTCATTTCATTGCATATCATTAATCATTTTGATTTCATTTCACTTATCATCTCTCATTTCATTTTCATTATCATTTTATCATTTCATTTATCATTCATCATTTCATTATCATTGCATATCATTAATCATTTCAATTTCATTTCACTTATCATTCGTCATTTCATTATCATTATCTTTCATTTCATTGCATATCATTAATCATTTGGATTTCATTTCACTTATCATCTCTCATTTCATTTTCATTATCATTATATCATTTCACTAATCATTTATCATATCATTTCATTTAACGTTTCCATTTCATTTATCATTCATCATTACTTTATCATTTCATGTCATCATCCTCTATCATATTATTTCATTAACATATCATTACATTATCATTTCTGCTTGTTATCATTTATCATTTCATCACATCATCAATACATTTCACAACATATCATTTATCATCTTATCATACATCTCATTATCATTAACCATTTCATTTTTTATCATTTATCGCATTATATTCATCTCATCCTATCATTTTCATATCCATTCATATTACAAATTCATAACGCATATCCTAAACACAACATTCATTTTCCACCATATCATCATTATTTATTTACATTTGAAAATCCAAAAAAACAAACATTCCATACATACATCATATCATTTTCCAAATAACATTTTTTCATACAACATATCAAATATCCCATGACATATTTTCGCAATCACATCATAAGTCATCCACCTGCATGACATCATTAATATGCATCATCAATCATCATCATAAACATATCATACCAAAATCATCCTGCATATCATGTTAGTCATCAAATCATTCAAATGCATACCAAAATCCATAACATATAAAAATAAATGCATATCACATGATCAACAAATCATGATCGACATCAATCATCTCACAAATGCACATCACGCCATCAAAGAAATCATTGTTGCTGCATATCATCACTCATAAAAAATGATACAAATTTCCAATGTCCAAAGAAACTAAACAAGTCCAAAGAGAAATACATGGGATATGATCAAAAAAATGGCATATACAGGCTCCAAAAATGATATACATCACAAGGCTAGCTAGTCGATGCCCCTGATGGAGCTGGTCCACAAGGAGGTGGCCTGTCACCGGTACCTGCATCAGGATCCCGCTGAGGTCTGGTAACCCTTAGGCTCTATGTACGTGTCTGAGATCTGCTCCTGGTCCTCGTGTGGGACCATGGGAATGGCTCTCTGCACTCAGGCGGACATAACTCCACCTCCATACCCTCCACGATAGCCTCTCATAATGATGCACTCTCCATAGTGCCCATGACCCTCTGAGCTACACCCTCGGCCTCCACTGCCCTCCGTCTGAATGCATCCCTCTCTGCCGTCAACTGGGCTATCTGTGGGTCTGGGGCAGGCTGAACTACCTATGCTAGCACTGGAACTTGAGCCTGTGCCTGTGCAAGTTGCACCTGTAACTGCGCTATCAAACTCTGTGCCTGACCTAACTTCCCCTGAATAGTCTGCACCTGGGCCTACAAGGTGGCTACCTATGTCTGCTGAGAAGAAGAGGACATCTTGATGACTGTCTGTGGTCTACCACTAGATTTGGCCCTCCGAACAACCTGAGCACTGGCTAAGCTGTCCATCCTCTACCTCACTAGCCTCTCTGCGTCCCCTCCATCATCTCCCTCGTCATTCCCACCATCTGAGTTGTTATCATCACTGTCACCCTCCTCTCTATCATCCTCCTCCTCCTCATCTCCACCCATACCCTCCTCCTCTCCACCACTGCCTGCTTGCTCTCCACCAACCACACCCTCTTGTCCCCCTTCCACTGGCTACTATACCATTGCAATAGGCCCTGGCTCATCTAGACATGTAAACTGTGGAAATCGATGAGTATGGAAATACTCTAGGTACTCATCTGACATGCCTGTATCTGTAACCTCTGGCCTGTACACCCATACCTCAAGCTGTAAGCTCGCATACTCTGCGTATGCTACCTGATATATAATGCAATGCCCCCATACAAGATCATCCTTGCACCGCCCATAATGAGCAATGCCATATGGCATATCTTGTGTAAAACTATACTATCTCTGGACCCACAAAGCCAAAAATCTCACAATAATGAATGGAGTCTGTCCTATCAGATATCGAGGTATGCAAACAAATGACATCTCCAGGTGATTCGTATCCCAAGGCTCACAGTCGGTATATGGTCTCCATATCACTGAGTCCACATCGTCGAGCACACATCGCCAGTACTCCAACTTTCCTAGCTTGGCCTGGATAAGTGCACCTGAATATGCCTCCACATATGGCCGCCCTGGTAGCCTCGCCCTAGCACACTTTGGCCTCGTCACTGCAATATGCTCCCATGCCCAGATCTAGAGCAAAGTCACCCTGCTAGCCAAACTCATCGACCCTCAGTAGACCACCTAATGTAGATCATGGTACAGATGTGCCAAAATGTAGCTGCCCCAAGAATACCTCCGTGGCTAAGTCACCATCCACTCTAGCATCCTCCCCCACCCAACTGAAAATCCCTTTGACCGATGGTCCAGTCTAAGGAAGCCTCCAATAAAAGCCACCAACATAGCAACCAAGGCAGGATACCTGCTGAAATCCACCCACGGCACCCAATATTCGGCTATAGACACATCACCACAAATCCTCCTCAATGCCTCAGTCCCACCTATCTCCTTGTGGTCATAAACCACAAGGGCACCTACCACAAGAATCCCTAGAATCCTGAATACATCCTTAGGTGTCACAGTCATCTCACCCGTCAGCAAATGAAAGGTGTTATGATCAGAATGCCACCTCTCTGCCAATGCAGTTAGCAATCCCCTGTTGACTCAAATCCCTTGCAGGATAGTCAACAGAGATCCCAGTCCACAGGCACCTATCCACTGTACCTCTGCAGGAGTCAACTCTCCTATCCAATCCCAACATAGCAGGAACCGCTCTCTACTCTGGAGGTTGTCAAACACCTCCTATTATCATCACAATGACAACTAATCAGACTCATACCAAAGACTCCTAGCATGTGCTCTATCATATCAGTGACCCATATCAGTGACCCATATCACACAATCAAAACATCATTCTATTTGTATTTCAAACATAAATGCAAAAATGTTTTCCCATCAATCATTTACTATTTGTTTTCTATCATTGAAAGCAAATTTATCAAGATTCATATCAAACATTTACTACTTGTTTTCTATTGCAGGAAACAAATTTATCAAAATTCCTATCAGGCATCTACTCTTTGTCTTCTAATCGAGGAAGCAAAGTTATCAGTTAACATCAACTATCAGCATGATGGCAAAACACTTTTTCTATCTATTGACCAAGAACACAATATAGACCATCATTTTTTTTCATCCTAGCATTCTACCAAATTTTTCTCAGATGCGCTAATCTGCACCTTATATGCGCTAAAACTCAAAAGCGCTACAATTTACCTCAAAAGCGCTAAAACTCCCTTGACAGGCTCTTACACCCTAAAAGCACCACTTCATTACCTATAAGCGCTAAAACCCTAGATTCACTAATCTAAGCAGCAGATGCGCTATTTCATCCTGTCAAAGTGCTAAAACACTAAATGCGCTAAACTATCCCACGTATGCGCTACTTTATACCCTACAAGTGCCACTCTGCTTCTGTTCTAGCTAATTCCTAGATGTGCGACTCTATGCCCTAGATGCGCTAAAGTGTCCTAGATAGCCTACTACCCTGGAAGTGCTACTCTATACTGTGTATGCACTAGACTGCATATTTTTACCCTACACCTAGAAGCGCTAAAGAATACCCTAGATGCACTAAAAGAAACTTTGTATGCACTAAAGCAGGTTCGCGGATGCGCTAAATTGGTGTTTCTAAACCTAAATCCGCATAAAAAACATGCAAAAATCCCTAAAAATCATGAAAATTCAAATCACAAGAGGTTTAATGGACTCATCGGTGGTCCATATGCTGCTGGTCTCTAAAATCATCGCACCCGCTTGAATCGATGAGTGTGGTAGGGAATCAACATCTTGATGAGTCACAGTCAGAATATCCAAATCACTGTAGCAAAAGACTAAAAATGACTTTTACTTTCACCCTTTTTACCTTACATAGGTCAATTAAGGTGGAATTTTGGTGGCATTTTTGTTTTCACTTTAATCTGGGGCATCTTTTACATCACTTATCGGAAGCTAAATCACTAATTCCCCAACAGACTTTTCTCATCCGTGATTTACCTCCCGAGGGGGCATCATCAGCATCAGCATCAAAAACATATCAGGGGCAACAAAAAAAATTATTTTTCTTTGAAGCAATGCGTTTTACACATCACTTCAAAGAGGGGCAAAATGTATATGCATAAAATTGGTCATGTTTAATTATTCCTGACATTTAATTAAATATTTATTATTTAATTAATTCATTTAAAAGTCTTCTATACGTAATTAAATAGTATTCATTCATTTTATTCTCCCACCATAATTAAATAAATCTATTTTATTTATTTAATTATTCCACATTCTACTTGATTAAATTAAATAAATACATTTTATTTATTTAAGTTAATTATCATCTTTTGAACTTAATTAAATCTTTTTTAATTAAATTTAAATATCTCTTTTCTTTCTATTTTAAAATTTTCCTGTTATTAATTAAATACTTTTATTTAATTAATATCATCTTTTGAATTTAATTAAATCTTTTTAATTAAAATTAAATATCTCTTTTCTTTCTATTTTAAAACTTTCCTCTAATTAATTAAATACTTTTTATTTAATTAATGTCATTCTTTCAAATTTAATTAAATATTTTATTTAATTAAAGATCTTCTGCTTTCTTCAAATCATAATTAGATATTCTATTTAATTATGAAATCTTCTCATTTCCTCAAAATCTTAAATATTTATATATTTAAGAAAAATCAACATACATTCATAAATAAATAATTGAATTAGATAATTCATTATTTATCTTATCATAATCTTTCCATTTTTCTTCTAAAAAGATGATTTTTAAATCATTTCATCTTATCTCTTCTATTAAAATGTAAAAATCTGGCTTTATTCATTTTCTTCTATTTTCTCTTCAATCTCATCTATTTTCAACCGTTTGATCTGTCAGGAATTATCACAACCGTCGACCAAACCAGCCAATCGAAATCTTCAAAAAACTCTATAAATGCACGTGCAAATCCAAACATTGGTTACAACACAGAATGAATACAGCATACGCTTACATTCTTGCAATTTTAGCATTTTAGCAATATTTCTTATCATAGCATAATCTTGCATTTAGCATTAGTATGCATTTTTAATCTCATTTTTCAGTAGCCTACTTCGTTGAGCTTGGCATTCTAAATCTGAGAGCAACTTGAGCAAAGACGAAACGCTAGAGATAGAGAGCAATAAGACGACTTCGAAGAAGTTGCCATAAGAGTTTGTTAATTTGTTTAATCTTCTTTTGAGCTTCTTTGATTTAATGTTTTATTGATTGTGTTGTTGAATTTAATTTAGATTTGATCACATATTTCATACACACATGTATTGTTACATACTATTTATTATTTTGTAATATAAAAGATTTTTTAAAAAGATCTTTTTTTTATTTTGAAATCTAAAACAGAAAAAGAATAAATTTATTTATTTTATGTTATATTGAATATACTGTTTATTATGAAACCCTCTTTTTTTAAAAAAAACATAGGGTATAAATTTTATATTTTTAAAAAATATAAAATCTAAAATAAAAGATTTTGATAATTTTTTGTATTATTTAAAAATATGAAACCCTTAAAAAGATAGAAATTTATTTTTCAAAAAAATGATATAATGTTTGTAAAAAAAGAGTTTATTTAAAAATTTTGCTTTAAAATTGAGTATAAATTTTTTCCTAAACTAGACCTTTAGCCCTAAAAAAATTGCAGAATAGAGAAATTTTTTTTTTCAGATTTCAAACAATATTGTAAACAAAAGTTATATAAAATAACCTGCACAAGAGGGTTAGGAAATTGGAATAATAGGCTATACCCTTATTGGGTTTTTTGTTTCTTAAAAAAAATGCACTAAATGAAAACAAATTATTTGAAGTATGAAACTAGAAAACTAAAATTCTTGCACAAACACAATAGGTTAGAAGACAAAAAAAACCAAGATTAGACAATGTGCTCTTCTTCTCCTCTTTGATAGTGTCCCCAATGGTGTGCTGAAAAATCTAGTAAACCTTCAACAATGTAGCTCATAAAATATTAGTAATACCAATCTCTAATACCATGAAAGGAAATAGAAAAGAGAAATGGAAAGAACTAATAAATGAGCAATTGTTTGAAGGAAATATATTACCAAATAGATTGAAGTAGCAAAACCAAGCACCACCAAAGCAAGAGAGACACAAGAATTTGATAAGGGGAAAAAACAAGAAAAAACCCCAATATTATGAATGGAGGCAAAATGCCTAAAGAATAATACAAAGAGAGAGGGAGAGAGAGAGAGTTGCAGCCTTAGGATTGCTTGCTTGAGTCTTAAAGAATGAGAGGAGAGGCACCTCAATAAATAGAGGTGAGAAGAGGAGTTAGAATGTAACTCCCAACTCAATGAATGCCACCATTCATCTATGTGTGTGCAATGTGTCACCTCTTAAGGAGGTGGCTACAAATATTCCTTAATAAAGGAATTAAAAATAAGTTCATCCTCACACATGTGTGAGATGAAAAAAAATACAAAAGACTTGTAGGGATTCCTTTGGAATATTCCTACAAGTTAATAAATAATTACAATTAAATAATAACCTTTATCAAGTAAAGATTAATCTTTTAACAGTCACAAGCAACATAAAGTGGCCCCAAGAATAATTACATTAAGTATATTATGCAAGGTGTACAACACCTTTTCCTAACATAAATCTCATTTAGATTAGCTTAGCATTTGTATATCTGAATCATATTAGCATAAATCATGTTAGATTAGCTTTTGCATCATGGTCATTTAGATTAAAATCATGTTATCATACACATCTAACAATTGTTCCATCATTTTTCTTTAATAAAACTAACTGGAACAAGCTCACTGATCCATGAGATTGGCAAAGGGCTGTCATTCCACATCAACACGACACCACTCCCAAAACGGGATAAGTTTTGAATAGATTAGAGTAGACATTTTAACACTTTCATAGTTTGGAATGCTTTGTTTTAATGAATGTCTAGTTTAACTTCAATTTGATTGATCATGTTTAGATTGGGCATTAGTGGATTTGTTATGCTTCGATTCTTCATGGATCAAGCGTAATCGACCCATACTAATCTCCTCAATCACAAGAATCATAGAGTTCAAAATGAGAATTTTCCTTGACTTCAAAAACTCCACAAGAACATGTTGGCAAAAACAATGCATTAAAGTTGCTTGACCAATTTATATGGCTCTCTTTTTCAACTTTTTCCAACTGCTTATGATCCTCTACTGCTACTATAATGCTTTTTGTTGACTCTTCAACATCTCCAAAGATGAATGCTTCAAATTCCATAGGTGTAAATGAAGTGTGAGCCAAATCACCCAATGGTTGTCTAACAACTAATTTCAATAGGTTTTACAGTGGTGTGTGAGAAATGTAATCCTCATCATCACTTGAACTATCAGAGTCACTTATTTTTTCCCCATAATTAAAACTATATATTTCTACTTGATGAGGTATAAATTTAGGAACACCTATATCATTATTTTGGAAATGTTTTTGACCTAGAACCGTAAGATTAGAACATTCAGTTGTGCAAGGTAAGAGACTTACTCTTTTTGTTTGATCACAATGACCATTTGTGAATTCTTTATGTGGATTTCCTCCAACTTGATCTTGACTACACCATCCTGAAAGCAACAAATCATCTTCTATTTTAACAACCTCCTGATTCGCAACTTCCAGATCACATACTTTATTGCACTTTATATGGAACTAAACTTCAGGATGCAATGTTGTAATTAATATATACAATAAGTTTTGCTGATTGGGTTGATCAGTGTGGGGAATTTATTTTAGAGAGTGATCAAATCTATCTAAAATATATCTTATACATTCACATTCTCCCTTTTTTATTCTAAAAGGTGGCATAAAAGAGCACTCACGTTAACTGCCAGCTTGAACCTTGCTAGAAACTTAGCCCTCAAATCATTCCAATTGGTGATACATCTATCTCTCAAATTTTGGAACCAACATGTTTAGTTAGAGATTTGACAAATAATCTAAAAAAAAAAACATCTTCATTTGTAACCCCCAAGACCCCACATTCAATTGTGAATTCTTGAATATGAGTATCTAGTTCTTGTGTGTTCTCTCCAGCAAATTTTGGAAAATTTCTATTTGATCTTGAAGGTAGGACTATGCACTATGGTAGGGATAATGGTCTAAAATGAGTTCCCCATGGCTAAGATGCAATGACATCCATAATGAAAACTAGAATTCTTTTACCCAAAAAAATCTCGCGTAAGTCTCTAGCTACAGAGTCACCAACTTCCATCTAGAGGAAATAACTTCTTGAATCCCTTCATCATTTTCAAACCTCTTTATGCATTAATTTCTAAGTTGTGTTTTTTGATCTTGTGGTGGTTTTTGGTTATGATCTTGATTTGGCTAATGATGAGGGTTCCTCATGATTATTACCCTAGGAAATCTCTTTATCTCTCTCTCAAAAACTACCACTAGTTGTGCCAGTTCCTCTTCTTCTAGAACAATTCACTCTCATATATTATGTAGCAATCTGTTGAACACCCAGAATATTGAGAGGGGGGGTGAATCAATATTCTATTAAACCATTTAGTCATAATCCAACCAATAATCAAAACATGTCTAACTACAACAATGAATGAAAACATGAAAGAGATCACAACACCACATAACACATGAACACCAGGATTTTTATGTGGAAAACCCAAAAAGGAAAAAACCGTGGTGAGGATTAGCTCACAATATATTATAATTGGTTATAAGATATTATAGGGCTCATTGCCAGGACTCACTGTCCTTATAAGGTTCATAGCCAAAAATAGATACACACAAAGTGTGAACTGATGAAAGATGCACCTTCCTTGCATTGAATTCAGTCCCAATGAAGATCTGAATACCAAATACTACTCTGCTTAGTAGTCACTCAACATACACAACAATATTTCCCTTATACTGATCTTACACATACAAATTTGCAAGTTCGCACAATATCAAATTTCACACATATCACATTAAATTGTCTACTCCTTATGCAACTCAAAAATGTTCTACATATATACCCTATTACATCTGCATACATCAATTAATTCAACTTTGTAGACACCTAAATTTGGACACTTCATTTGTCCAAATTTACCCCTTTTTTGTCTAAATATCCTCTTATTTGCATTAATTAAGTAATATCACTATTATTAATTAATACCCTTAATTCTTCTAAATCCCTAAGGTATTTAGTTAATAATTAAATGCCTTATCTCTTTAATCCTCCTTTCATCAAGTGAATTAAATAAATATGAAATTTATTTAATTCCTCACATGTCACATCCTTTTTCCTTAATCTTAATCCATCTTCTAATCTCATCATTAGAGATGTCCACATGTCTAATCCTTGATTAAGACATGTCACATCCTCCAACTTTTGCAAGTTGGCTTCTAATCCTCATTAACCTCTAATTATCCTCTAATTACTTGTTAGTTAAGCTTAATCAGTACCTTGGTCAACTCTCCCCATCCCCCAAGGAATTTTTAATTCCTTTTTATTCATCCAAGGCTCCTCTCTTCCCCATGTGAATTTTTAATTCACTTTTATTCCTCCAATGAATCTTCTCTTCCCCATACAAGTTCTAGAACCTTTGACTTGTCACATCACATATGCCAAAGTCTTCTAGAATCTTTGACTTGTCACATCAAGTCACATGTAGGTAAGAACTTACCTTTTTAGGCACCTTGTCTTATCCAAGGTACTTTCCACCTCTCCCTTTAGAACCTTGTCTTATCCACAAGATTCCCCAATCATGTGAATTTTAAATTCAATTTTATCTTTCCAATATTCTCCTCTTCCCCATGTGATCATTGAGAGGTCACATCATCCCTTTTTCAAGGTACTTGCAAGTACCTCCACATCATGTACCCTTCGTCCATCTCATCATGTCTTTTGGACACTTATCCTCCATATGGAAAGATGTGAGGGCTTGTGAGTCTTCAACTCACTATAGCTCTACATCTTGGCCATGGTGGCTCAATCTCAACCATAGAGAATTCAATAACCTCTATAAATACCCCTTCTTTTCTCTCATTTAGGGACCTTATGCATTTGATACCAAACTCTTGCCATTTTATCATTTGAAACCATACTTAGCCAACTTGCATATTTTGTCTTCACCATAGCACTTGAATCCACCATTATCACACTTTTAAGCTCACCTTGCATCTTCATCTCATTTTCCATCCAAGGAGCATACACAACATCAAAGATCAAAGCGCCAACCAAGGGACAACTTGACAAGGTATAATCGTTTCATTTAACCTTTTTGGTTAAGTTCAACGTTTTGCACAATCTTGAGGTGTTAGGTGTTCTTCATTGTTTCTTGCATTCTTGTTGTTGCTGCACGTTTAGGAACAAAGATTTTCACTTGGTCCCATTTCTGGCATGCCTAGTGGAACCCACAAATGGGTCTCTTGCACTCAAGTTTTATGTTGTTTTACTGTCTGCAAGTTCAGGTTGCAGAGAGGTGGACCCACCCTCGTAGAGAGGCAGACCCACCCTCGCAGAGAGGTGGACCTGCCCACTTAGGGGTGGACCTACCCACCTAGGGGTGTGCCTACCCACCCAAGGGCGAACCTACCCACCCAAGGGTGTACCTTACCCAGGGGCGTACCTACCCACCCAAGGGAGGACCTGCCCAAATAGAGGGGTAAACTTGACCAAAACAACATTTTCCAGAAGGTAAAAACTACATTTTAAGCATCATTTTTGGTTGTTTTGAATATTTCTAACCCCTTAACATGTGTTGTTTGTGTCAGTGCAAGGATTTTATTAGCATTTGGTGAAAAGAAAAAAACAAATTACTAACAAATTTCTTGCAGGGCCATTCATTTTTAAAGCATTTATCATCTGCTTGTTATTGTTTTTAATCAGTTTAGGCACATAGTTTAACTAGGGGGGGTCAAATTTACTTTGTGTGTCATGCTTGTGGTAGGCTATTGACGTATCCATTCCCCTTGCATCATTTGGAGATCTTGGGTGATGAGAAATCATAGCTTACCAAGTCCTTTGAGTCACCCATTTTTGTTTTTTCTTAGGGGACCTGCTTGGGGATTTCATCACCCCAAGGAACAATCCCAACCACGCGTACTGGTGGGGTATAGAAAGGGGGGAGAGCCAAATTTTCACCCCAATCCAATCACGTTGTTATTGGCGAAGCATCGGGATGACATAAAGAGTTGGTCTAAGCCTTTAGTATCTCGCTAAGGTTCTCAACTCATGCTTGTGATGGGCTGGTGTTCACGGTTTGGGCCTCATGTATAGGGTGTATATCAAGGACTCCCTAGCCACCTTGTTTATCCTTGATAGAGGACTTTTTGGGCCATACCCATTCTACTAATCTTAGGATCATACTACTTGAACTATTTTCTTTTTGCAAAACCAATGATTTTTTGTTTAGCCAAGTCAGCCTTATCCTCTAATTGTTGTTTGTTGTGTTTTGGATCATTTTCCATAGTTGTTTTTATGAAAATCAAGTTTAGATTTGTGTAGAGGGGCAGACTTTCCCTTGTAGAGGGGCAGACCTGCCCTACCAAGGGTGAACCTACCCTTTGTCTCAGTCCCTTTTCAACCTATTTTTTTCAAATTTTCCCACTTTTTTGTCAAACAAGTGTACCTTCCCTAGTAGGGGTATACCTTCCCTAGTAGGGGCATACCTACCCTAGTAGGGGCATATCTACCCTAGTCGGGGTGGACCTGCCCTTGGAGGGGTGGACCTGCCCTTGGATAGGTGTACCTACCGCTTGAACAGTCAGTTTTATCACCCGTTTCATCATTTCGAGCACCAGTTTCATCATTGTGGGCACCTGTTTCATCATTTCGAGCGCCCATTTCACCATTTCAATCACTTGTTTCCCTGTTCCGAACATTCGTACATCCATTCTGAGAATCCATTCCTTGTCCCGAACATCCATTTCCTCATTTCGTGAACCTTTTTACCCATTCCAAATAGTTGTTTTTGGTCATTTTCACTGAATAGGCATACCTGCTCTGGTAGGGGCATACCTTCCCTAGTAGGGGTGGACCCACCCTTCAAACAACTATTTTTGTCCTATGTTCGATCATTCCTTCATTCTGACTAACCATTTTCTTGTTCCGAGTGACTATTCACCCATTCTAAGCATTCATCTCCCCATTTTGAAGGTCAATCTCCCTGATCGAACATCTATTACTCATTCTGAGTCATCGTTCATCCATTTCAAGCCTTTGTTTAGTCATTTCAAGCACCCATTTTCCTGTCATCAACACTTTTCTGTAATTCATCGTTTCATCAACCAAATCACATGGGTGCTACGTAGAACATCATTAGAGTCTGTATCTATCATCAAATCATCCATCCCAATCATCTAGACTTTGTTTTGAGGGTTTTGATTTTTATGTCGAAACTTTCGGAGGCCATAACTTTTGACTCGGGTGTCCGATTGGGCTGAAATTTTATGGGTGGTTGTGTTATGAGATGGCATGTGGATTCTCATCAATCCCTTAGCCAGTTGGCCCCCATTTCAGCACATTTTTGGGGCCTCAAATGTTCATCTTGACCCTCAAAATCACAATTTAGTGTTTTTTTCAATTTTTGAAAAATCATTTTCGTTAATAACTCGGAACGCATGTCTCAAACTTAGGACGTTAGTTGGAAATTCATCCTATCTTAGTTTTGGGTATTTTTTGGGAAAAAACTAGACTCTCAAAAGTATGTCTGCGAAGTTTCCTAAAATGGCAAAATTTGATAATTTTTGAAAACTACCAAATCTAGAAAAATTTGATTGTCAGCACCTTACTTCCTTTAAAACCCTAAACTTGGTGTAGAATCAATCCCATCACATCCTCCAATCATCCTAATATGAGCTTCAATCCAATCCTAATCTAAGCTTTAATCTACTCCCAATTTGAGCTTTAACCAAAATCCTAATCTACACTTGCCCTACCTTGGGAAAACCTGCCCCTCAAACAGCTAATTTCACCCTTCATTTGGTCATTTTGGGCACCCTTCTTTGCATCTCGAGCATTCTTCACCTCATTAGGATTATCCTTTCATCCATTGCAAGAGTCAGTCTCCCAATCCAAGCATTTTTCCATCCATTCTGATCAATTGTTTACTCATTTCAAGCTTTCATTCATCCATCCCGAACATTTGTTCTCCTCATTTCGAACTCTCGTTCACCCTTTTCGATCATTCGTTTACTCGTTCTGAGAAAACGTTCATCCATTTCAAACCTCCTATCATTTTGAACTTTCATTCAATCGTTCTGAACAATCGTTTCCTTTTTTTGACCAATCATTCGTTCATTTTGAACCTTCATCTTCTCATTCTAAGAATCATCCATCTGTTGTGAGCAGCCATTTACTCTTTTCGAGTAATCGTTCATCCCTCTCGATCATTTGTTTACTCATTTCAAGTAGTCGTTTGTTCATTTCTATCATTTTTTTCCCCAATCAGATCATCGTTTTCCCCATCTGAATCCCCTAAACTTTGTTTTAGCTTATTATCCAAATTGACCTAGGTGTCTAAATTGATCGTCATCCTCAACATTTTCTTAGGATTGTCATCTGTCCTGAGTTAATCATCATCGGATCAATCAATCCACTTTCAATCTCAAAGTGAATTTGGTGCTGCAATCATCTATTTATCCTTTAATCCAATCAATCAGTATCCTAAGTCCCCTAGGGTAATCTCTGAACAAGGTTTTTCAATCCCTTTTGTCATCCTATTTTATCTATCATTTGATCATATCAATCATCGATCGATCTTATCCAATCTAATCCAATCACATCCCTATCCAATCACCTTTGACCCAATCAATATACTTCCATCTCGAAACATATTTGGTGTTGTGATCATCCTTTGATAATCAAATCCAATCATTAGAATCAATCCCATCACATCATCTAATCATCCTAATCTAAGCTTTAATCCAATCCTGATTTGAGCTTTAGTTTGTTTCCATCCAAAACCTTTGATCCATCCTATTTATCCTTTCATCATCATGAATCCTTATCCTTCATCAATAGTAATCAAGGGAAACCCTAATTACGTCAACAACAATAATGAAAGTCTTGTCAATCAAGAAGAATATGATATAGATCCCCTTGACACTATCATTGCTAGTAAGCTTTCTCTATCCACTTCCCTCAATCCAATCAACCCTTCAAGCTATCCCATTATGCATTCATCCATGCCTAATCACACTCCTTATGCTACCTTTGACAAGGGATATCCATTATCTTCCTCACCTGCATCCTCATCATATCCTTCACTTGCATCATCTCCTTATCCAGCATCCATGTCTTCCTATCCTAATCCACCATCACAATACCCCTATCTTAATCCCCCATCCACATCCTCATATCTCAATCCTTCATCCACATATGCCCACTATCTTAATCCTATATACCAATCTACCCATCCTACTTATACATCCACATCAACCTATCCTAATCTAACATCCACATCTTCTTATCCTAATCCTTCATCCACATCTCCCTATCACAATCTTCCATCTCAATCTGCCCATCCTAATCCACCATCCCAATACCTTTATTACAACACACCACCCATATCCTCTTGTCCTAATCCACCATCCCAATATCCCTATCTCAGTTCCCCATCTACTTCCTCTAGCATTGATCCACCATCCATGTCATCCAATCTTGATTCACCATACCAACATCCCTACCTTAACCCTCCATCTACCATCATCCATGGTCACTATTGATCAAACCCTTCTTCGTATCACACCTATCATTGATGTTACAACCCCTAGCACCACTCAAACCACTAAAATCGTCAAGCCCACCGAATCCATTGAGCCCCCATCTCCTACTTTGAGAACCGCTGAACCCATTGAAGATAACCAAACCAAATCACCATCTTCTACTCCTAGATCCACCCAATCCATCGAAGACACCCAAATCCAATCCACTTCTCCTACCCCTAGTATCACCAAAATCCCCTCTCATGAACTTCACGAATCCTCCATCCTTCCATCTCCCCCACTTGAGGAGTCTCTCCAACACGCTATCATCCTTCCATCCACACAAGATGAGTCATGCCAAGAGCTTGATCCAAATCATGCCAACATATCCCCTTTTCCACATCAAGATCTTCTCGACCCACCTAGTCCTATTCAAGATCACATTCCTCCATCCACTCCATCTCATGACTCCCTTGACATTGAAAATTCCACTGCTCCATCTCATAAGCTTGTATCTCCATCTCCATCGCATGATCCCTTATTTCCTACTATCACATATGCAAATCCTATCATATCACCTAATTCCTTTCTTAATACCACCCATCCAGATGATGTTATCCCCTCATATTCATCTCACGATCCTCCATCGTCACCTAAACCTACTATCCCCTCACCACTTTTATATCCACTTGGTACTCTCACATTCTTCCATGGTGGTCTCGTTGCAGAAGAAAAGAAAAGCATATATAACACCCATCATCCTCCGCCTAATAATGGACTCGCATCATTCTTCCATAATAACAAGAATCTTGTCATGGATTGGATGCTTAAGAGCATGAATTATCAAGGAAAATTCATAGGCCTTCATGAGCAAGGTATTTTAGAGCCCATCTAGATCAAAGAACAAATCTATATGCAAGGTCTTGGACATATTTCTCAAGACTTACAATCTAAAGATGTTGGTATGACCTCTAGATGTCCTCAACGAGCCTATTCCAAAATAAATATAGGCTCTTCCCATCACTCCACCAGATCATTTGCTGCCATCCCCCCTCCTCCATTGTACTGCCTCAAAACAACCATCCATATTCCTCCCTCATCTGCTCCATCCATTTTGGGACCTTATGTCCCTCTACCCACTACATCTATTTTGGGCCCTTATATCCCAAAATCACCTCCTCCATCTTGTCCTATTCATCCTTTCATCCATCCATCACCCCTCCATGTCACCCATCATAAACATCCCATTTGCATATCCCATAATCGGGATCAATAAAGGAACATACCTACACATCCTCCATCTACACATTATCCCCATACTCCTACCTCCATTGCTCCATGTCATCCATCTCCTTGCACCCATCCCATTACTACTAAAATCACTTTGGATGCTAAAATAAAAATGCATAAATCTAAATATCCACATGAATTTGAAGCTCCTCATGTCCCCTTGAAATGACATGTTGAAGAAAAGAACAATCAAATACAAAATCAAAATCATTCCCATCGGCCACAAAGGCCCACCAAAGCAAAGATCAAAACCATGTGGATCCCAAAGAAGAAAAATGCAATGCCTCCAAATGAAAAATCTATAACAACATCCAAAGTTGCTAATCATACACCCCTTTCATCTTCTAAATCTGTTTTGGGTCCTTATGTCCCAAAATTCACTATCCCATCTCCTCCATTATCCCCACATCATCCATCCATTAATCCTCCTATCACTTCACCTCCACCACCATATATGCCAATGTTGGTCCTGAAAACATCCCCCCATCACACACCTACCCCATCGTTCTATCCATACCATTCCCCACATACCATCCATTATCCCGCATATCTTCCCCATCAAATCCCTCTAATTCATCTTCTTGCATAATCCATTTATCCTAATAAGGTTGTACCAACATCAAATAGTCGCTTCATACATGGACTCTTAATAACTCGTATGGAACTTGATGCTTGATTCCTTCATCCACATCCCTCTATCCTTGTCCATATCCATCCACCTTCTATTCAAAAATCCAAAAAAATCCAAAAAAGTCAAAAAATCCAAAAGGTCAAAAAATCAGAAAATTCAAAACAAAAAAATAAAAGAGTAAAGAGAAATAATTCATCCAATGGTGAAAAATTGGAAAACAAGCACCTTGGATAAGTACCATGATGAAAACCTGGCCAACAGGCATCATGTGTAAATCCCCCCCATTCAGCTTACATCAGCACTTGGGGGCAACTCCATTCCCCTTCACCCATCTCCTCCATCCAACTGATCTTACACACCCTGCTTATCATATCCCATTTATCCCAATCCCTCCATCCTCCTTGTGATCTTGATATAAATAGGGGAAAACATACAAACATGCTTTGGATACCTCTTGGCATACATTCCCCTCATCCTATCCATATCCATCTCACTCCTTTATTAGCCTATCCTTCTACCTTCCATCTCTCATGCCTCATCACACATGACATACTTAGAGTGGTTCATCTACTTCTTTTGTGACATAAGTCCTTGGAGACATCATTCCTCGATCTTATCAATCCCTTCCATCTCCCCATCCTTATCTTCCTACCTATCCCTATCTCCTTACCAATCCAAAAAATCCTTTTCATCTCCCCATCCTTATCTCCTTATCCATTCATCTCTATCCTCATCCCATCTCATAATCCCTTGTCATCGATATCTAGCTATAGACTTCTCCCCATGCAATCCAATGCCATCTATCTCATCTTCATCACTCCTACTCCTTTTTCACATCATTCAAATCTCCTATCACTTATCATCACTAATCTCTCCATCGTATCATCCTCCCAATTCATTTTGATGATTTGGATAACTATCCCATCCCTGAGCTTCATGTAGTCATCATCGTGCCATCCAATCCACCAGGTCTACCATGACTCATTGTTCTGGTTCCATTATTTTATCCCCTTAGCAGGGTTATCCCATCATCCCTTATCCATCATTTGTTTTTGGTCTTTTATCAAACTACATTGCCCCTATGCTTTCATGTAGGCAAGGTTGATCATTTAATCCACCCCCGAGGCTCCTTTTTTCTGTCCTATTTTTATCATCCATTGAGGTCTCCATCGTCATCTTTCCAATTTTATCCATGGTCCGTCGTCAACCTTTTATCAAACTACAAGGGCTCTATGCTTTCACATAGGCAAGCCTAATCTTTGATTGGCCCCCAAGCCCCTAGGTTGCTAGGATGTGTCAGTCTTCTGTCTCGTGTCTTGTCTCCCTTATGTTGTGTCGTCAAGCTATGCCCTCATCTAGCTGGTTCTTAACAAACAAGATCCACTTGTTTCAACAGATCCAATCGGTTTTGAATATCCTCGTCATATCGATCTTTTATTTTAGTATCCATCATCGGTCTCAACAGGATGCATCCTTCCTAATAGACCTCATCAATCCCATCCACCCCCTTGATCCTATGTCAAAGGATGTTTGTAATTGATTGTGATCTTTTGATGCTTGTGGATTTTCTTTATCATTTGAGCTTCCTATCATCACTTTTCATGGTCGCCTTGATCCATCATATCATGGTGTGCTTTGACTAGTAAACATAGGGGCATATCTTGATCTTTTCTTTGTTGTTTTCTTCTCAGTTGTCCCACGTAGTACCCACCAAGACTCCTGCGGTCTTTTATTATGTTGGGGCATCCTTATATGCTTGTGGTTATCCCAATACCTGGCCCGACCAAGGTCTTCGTGACTTTGGGGTGTTGGAATAGCCTTCTTATTTTTGTGTTTGTTTTACGCATTAGACATGAATCAGCCTTGGTTCTTCATACCCTGGCATCTTGTGTCTTATGTTATAGCAGAAATCAATGCTCCAAAAATGGAAAATTACATTAGGATTGCATTTCATCTCCCATTTCATCCTCTCATCTATCCAACCCCCCCGTCCATTCATCCTTCATCAATCTCCCTCCCCTATCCATCCAATCTCTTCTCATCATCCCTTTAATCTTCTTAGAATACTATAGATTGGTTATTCTAAGTATCTTTTCAACCATCACACATCTTCTTCCAATCCTTATCCATTCAATCTAGCACAAATCATCTAATCACATTCTCGGTCTTGTCCCCAGCCTTGTTACAAGCCTCGATCCAATCATCCTTATCATCGTCCTCATCCTCGGGATGTATCCTTCCCTATCCTTTGGTGTTGTTTTAGGATGTATCCTTCCATCGTCAACAACCCTTTTGTTAGGATGTATCCTTCCCTATCCTCATGTTGTTTTGGGATGTATCTTTCCCTCAACAACACTTTCATCATCATCCTAAGGATGTATCATTCCCTATCCTTTTGTGTTGTCTTGGGATATATCATTCCCTCAACAACAACACTCTATCCATCATCAACCCATTTTGGCTTGTAGCTTGATTGGGGCAACATCACCTTTGACTTCCAATCCATTTTTGCTTCTCATCATCTCCCATCACTTATCATATCATCATCCTCATATCCCCTTTCATCATCTCATTCATTTTGAGAGCACACCCGTGTTCTCTTGAACTCGCATGTCCTCTCGAGGGGGCATCCTCAATCCCTAATCTTCATCATTTTTCCTTCCTAGTCACTCTTTTGTTCCAAAACTTGATAGAGATTTATCACGTGTGCTCAAAGTAAAATTCTTGTACGAACGGGTGGTCGTGTTATTATTTATTGAAATTAAATAAGTTTTATTTTGAAGGAGAAAGTGGAATAGAATAACCTAGTTTTAGTGTAATAATCATACGTTTTTAATGCATTCTATGTTTCATTATTTGTTTTATATTTCCTCTTTTTTCTTTCTTTTGCAGAGGTCGATAACTATTGACTCCTATTACTTTAACATTGAAGAAAAGTTCAATCCAATTTTTGATCTTTGATTTATTCGATCCCGAATCGACATTTAAAACATATTGATTTTTTTCAAATAGACTAACACTTTTTTCTGTAAGTACTAAATCTAGATATTGAATTTCATACATAAATATTTCTCCTTTACTATCATTTACATTTACAAATAAAATACAAATTTCTATATCCACCTTTATTATAGTTAAATAAATAGAATTAAACTATATACTACATAGGAAATCATGTTCTTAACATTTTCTGATTTGGGTAACCGTCTTCTATTGAATTGAAAAAGAAAAAATGTTCGATCATACATCTATTAGATCAATTAATATCAATTGTCTGATAATAAAAATGTATTGATATGTCTTATATCTATAAGAAATAGATCGATATGAATATTTCAATATTCTATCCTTTTGATCCACTTTCTCTTCCACTATTGGACTATATAACGATATGTGATTATAATATTGTATTGTGAAATATTTTCTCCATGAAATAGAATTAGCTTCTTGGATGCCTTGATGGTGAAATGGTAGACACGCGACACTCAAAATGTCATGCTAAACAGCGTGGAGGTTTGAGTCCTCTTCAAGGCATAGATATTGTAATGTTTATTGAATGAGTAATAGAAATAATATCAACAAATCGAATTGATATTATTTCAATTAGATTGAATTTTTTGATACAAAATCAATAAGGCTAAAATACTGAAAATTATTGTTTTCAAGGTCTTGCAAAATCCGGACCGATCGAATTTGAACAAATAATAGCAATCTATAGGAGCAAGTGAAAGATTTTTTCTTCCAAAAAAAGTGTAAGAGGAAAGTATACTATACTAGTATAACCCAAATAAAATAAATAAAGAGTAAACATAGTAGAGAATATCTCATCAAGTTCAAGAGAACTGACTTGGCTCATATTTCTTACTATGCTTACTCTTACATAATCGTAATATCCATTTATTTTCCAATTAAAGATCTAGTCTTTTTTATTCTTATTCAATCCTTCTGCTAATAAGCAATCAATCGTATTTGGAGAAAGCCATTTTGTTTTTAACAATGTATCGATCATTTGTTTAAATAACATTCTATTAGAGAAGAATAAATTTGATAAATATTCATAACTTTCGGATAGAGTTTTATAAATAAGAGATTCATTAGATAATAAATCTCTATTTTCCCTTTCTCCCTTGAGCAAACGTTTTTTGAACTTATCATCCCGTGTTTTTTCATGGAACCAACGTTCAATTATCACCAATTGGGAATATGGTAATTTACACGTCTCAATCGGATATCAATTTCTTGAAAGCATTTGAAAGTTTCAAAATTTTATTTTTCTTCCATTTGAATGTTAAAAGGCAAAATATCATCATTAGTCTGAATTTTCATTTCTAAGGCCATTTTTCTCACCTTTTTCCACTTTAGAATAGCCTTTAACATTTTTTTAATACTGTATTTGAGCTCTCCTGTTGAAGAATAAGTAAGATAAATACTCTTCATGAGTTCTTTAGGAACAAAAAGTTCTCTTCGTTCAAAAGTAGAGTGCTTATTTAAAAAGCGAATACTCATGGGATCCCAAAGAAATCGATGAGCTAGATAGATTACTAGTGTATTTAAAGGTTTATACTCTGGTGCATACTCTTCTGTATCAAATTGGTATATTCCCATCCTTTGAAACTTATTGTATAATAATTTTGCTTCCCAGAAAGTTGTTATCTTTCTTCCTACAATATCATCCTTCGCAGCATAAAGAGGCTGGAGGTTTCTAGGTTCTACGTTTTAATATTCTTTGAAATAATGCTACTTCATAACACCATCTCAAAGAGGGAAAAAATGTAGACACCTAAATTTGGACACTTCATTTGTCCAAATTTACCCCTTTTTCATCTAAATATCCTCTTATTTGCATTAATTAAGTAATATCGCTATTATTTAATTAATACCCTTAATTCTCCTAAATCCCTAAGGTATTTAGTTAATAATTAAATACCTTATCTCTTTAATCCTCCTTTCATCAAGTGAATTAAATAAATATGAAATTTATTTAATTCCTCACATGTCACATCCTTTTCCTTAATCTTAATCCATCTTCTAATCTCATCATTAGAGATGTGCACATGTCTAATCCTTAATTAAGACATGTCACATCCTCCAGCTTTTGCAATTTGGCTTCTAATCCTCATTAACCCCTAATTATCCTCTAATTACTGATCAGTTAAGCCTAATCAGTACCTTGGTCAACTCTCCCCATCCACCAAGGAATTTTTAATTCTTTTTTATTCATCCAAGGCTCCTCTCTTCCCCATGTGAACTTTTAATTCACTTTTATTCCTCCAAGGAATCTTCTCTTCCCCACTCAAGTTCTAGAACTTTTGACTTGTCACATCACACGTTCCAAAGTCTTCTAGAATCTTTGATTTGTCACATCAAGTCACATGTGGGTAATAACTTACATTTTTATGAACCTTGTCTTATCCAAGGTACTTTCCACCTCTCCCTTTGGAACCTTGTCTTATCCACAAGATTCCCCAATCATGTGAATTTTGAATTCACTTTTATCTTTCCAAGATTTTCCTCTTCCCCATGTGATCATTGAGAGGTCACATCATCCCTTTTTCAAGGTACTTGCAAGTACCTCCACATCATGTACCCTCCTTCCATCTCATCATGTCTTTTGGACACTTCATCCTCCACATGGAAAGATGTGAGGGCTTATGAGTCCTCAACTCACTATAGCCCTACATCTTGGCCATGGTGGCTCAATCTCAACTGTTGAATTCTCTAGAGAATTCAATAACCTCTATAAATACCCCCTCTTTTCTCTCATTTAGGGACCTTATGCATTTGATACCAAACTCTTTCCATTTTTCCATTTGAAACCATACTTAGCCAATTTGCACATTTTGATTTCATTATAGCACTTGAATCCACCCTTTCAAGCTCATCTTGCATACCATCTTGCACCATCATCCCATTTTCCATCCAAGGAGCATACACAACATCAAAGATCGAAGGGCCAACCAAGGGACAACTTGACAAGGTATAATCGTTTCATTTAATCTTCTTTGTTTAAGTTCAATTTTTTTCCCAATCTTGAGGTGTTAGGTGTTCTTCATTTTTTGTTGCATTCTTATTGTTGTTGTATGTTTAGGAACAAGGATTTTCACTTGGTCACAGACCTAATTAGATGTAGTCGTATTTTAATTTAAAATAGCTTTGTCGGCTCCAAACTTGATTCAAAAACACCTTCGTGCTCAAATCAAATGTGTAGAACTTGAATTTAGGTCGACATGGATCTAAAATAGATCCCCTTAACATCCACAATACATATTAATCTTCATACCATAAATTTAAGTATTAGGTCAACCAAGAATTAGACCTAATCACAAAATAAACCAATCTAACAAACACTGATCATCCATACGATCATGTAATCACACGCCATCTAGAAAATATGTAGTACTGACACCTATAAACCAACTCCCAAAATTGTAGGCTCTAAATCCAAACATCAGAGGAATGCAAACCAGATAACACATACCATCTTACACTGTATAAACTAGAAAATTGTATTTTGAACTTCTGCTACTTGTAACTTTTAGCTAGATCAACCAAAATTACCAAAATATTGATCATAGATGTATTTAGTGGTTCTAAAAAACATACTATAATCACATAAGCCAATCTTATAACTCGAGAATTCCCAGACCAAATTACCAGATCAAGGTATCACCAAAACTATTTACCGATTTAGACAAAATTATGAACAAACAATCTTAGCATCAATGACAACACATCAAAGGGTTCCTTCTTCATTCTTTCAACAATCTCCCCCTTTTTCATTGATGGAAACATGTGCCAAAAATGAATCTCCAAAAAAGACTCCAAAAATTCAACTTCAAAATTGTCTTCAACAGCTATATGAACTCCCCCTTTCATCAAAACTTCCTTAACAATTCTATCATCAAAACTTCTCCAAACTTCTCAAAACTTCCCCCCCAAAAACAATATCTTAACAACTCTAGTACCAAAACTTATCCAAACTTCTCCCACTTTGACATCAAGGACAAATGGTGTGCCAATGAGACACATGTGTAGAAAGACCACTGAAATGAAATGACTAGCTCCTCTTAGGTAGGTATCCCAATAATTACATCTAATCATATGTACAAGAAAGAAAAACTAAAAGCAACTAAAATGGAATAATAATATACAAGGTGAAATGTGCTCACTCAGAGGAGGAATTACCTTCAAGCTCCTTGAGAATGGCTTCCCAAGAATATTTACCTTCATCCCACCTCTTCTTAGTTGTAGCAAGCACCTTATACATAGATTCCAACTCCACCAAACTCTCCTCTCCCTCTTTTAGAGTGGTCGGATTAGGATTTATATTTTCTATCTTTTTTGCATCTGCAAGGGCACTTAAAATGAGAATGTTCTTGGTCTTCACCAAGTATCCAAGTTGTCAAAATCACCTTATTACATCCTCTTTATTTCTTTGCAAAGTGAAAAACTTGTTTTGCAAGTCTAAAATGGCAATCCAAGAGGCATAGTTTCTATATTTTGCAATGTCATGAGCTCCGGAGGCATTAGCCAATTGTGACTCTATTTAGTCCATTAAATCCTTAATGCCTTAAGTGGCATCTGGCCACCTCATGAAATATAAGAACAATATATGAGCTTCATCTTCACATTCTTTCACATCTTTCAAGATTTCATTACCTTGCTATGTATAGTTGCACATTTATCCTATAGTTCAAGAAACCTCTTCTCTGCAAACCTTGATTCTACCTTTTTTGTAGTCTACTGCTCTAGGTTAGAGGTGTACTTCTTGATTGAATCAACCAAAAACTTCAAATTCTCAATAGGTGTTAGAGAATCATCAACATTGGTACCAAGCACTGCATCCTGTAAAGCCTTGATGGCATCATTGATTAGCTCAGTCCCTTTCTGATGAGTTTCTATAATTTTCTTTCTCTAAGAGGCAATAAAAGTATCTTTGAGATCCATCCTTTGAATAGGTGAGATCTTATTCAAATCTACACATCCTTGTTGTGACGGGAGTTGAATCAATTGTAGTGGAATGGTCAGTTGAATCTTGATTTGTCTTGTCAGAAGACCCTTGAGAGTACTTCCGGAGGATTCTCCGGATGACTTTGATGGCTCTATAGTCTTTTGGGATTCTTCTTCATTTCTTACAACTTCAGTTTCTTCTTTGTTCTCTTCTTTCTCTTCTTCTTCTTCTTTTCCAAATGTGTTATCCTTTTGACTATCTTTGTTTTCATCCTCCTTTTTATCTTCATCATCTTTCTTATCATTGTTCTTTTCATATTTACCTTCTTCTCTATTTTTATTTTCTTCACTTTCATTACTAGTATCCTTAGTCTGTTTTTCATGGTAATCTTCAACATTATCATTGACATCATTCTTACTATGATCTTCATTATCTTCTTTGGATGTATTCTTAGTGTCTTCCAAAGGAGTAGATGTCTCTGGAGGATCATGTGTATCATCAATTGTATTCCCTAAAACATCCAACTATGGAGTCTCTTTTATAGAGTAATCATTTACCTCTTCTACTACTTCTTGGAAAATAGGTAAATTAGATATAGGAGTATTTTCCTCTGTACCAATAGCATTATCTTTACCAAGCTCCTTTACTTGAGTTGTATCAAATGAAGAACCAAGAATCATCCTGAATTTTTGTGCCATATCTCTCACTATATCAAAATTTTATTGTTTTAACTTCTTTTTATTGTCCTTTTCTCTAGCCATAAGAATGGTAACCCTTTGCTTTACCTTGAACTGCTCTGTGTACACTTCCAATAAGGTAGCCTCATCATCCTTAGAAAAAGATGCTTCAATTCCATTCAAAGCATCAATTTTGATCTTGTTTTCTACTTCAACAACTTCATGTCTTCTTTTCACCAGGTCTTTCCATACAACATTAGTTTCCCTCTTCTTCATGTTGTCCACGTTTCCTTCCAAAATGGTCATATATTGAATAATGGAATCTCTAATAGTTTTCTTATCTTCTTCATCAACTTCATCATACAATTTGGCAGTGGCTTCTAATAAGCCATCATGTTCTAACATATTGTTAACCAAAGATTCCAAATTTATAGGTGAGTGGGCTCTTACTGAAGGAGTCTTGGACTTCTTCTCAAGCTTTAACGTGCCTTCATCTATTTTCTTCTACTTTTTCTTGTTAGGCTTCTTGTGCAAATGTATTGTGAAAGATTATTTTTCCTTTTCTATCTCCTCTTCTTCTAAGGTATCTATAATATTTACTTTAGCCTTCTTGAATTATGTACTATCCTCTTGTGAGGCACCTTCACCATTGGTGGAAACACTACTTCTTCTATTTCTTTTCAATTGTTGTTCTTCTTCTAAACCAAGTTCAATCTCCTTTTCCACAACATCACTTAAATTTCATCTTCTAGATGCTTTATGTTTCTTTCTTCTTCTGGAGGTTTTAGGAGGTGCTACTAGAGGTACATTTTTCCTCTTTGTAGTCTAGGTGTTGGGTCCAGAGGGTGCAGACACTTCAATTATTGCTAGAGCACTGAGTTTAACCTTCTTCCCTTTAATAGCAATTGTGATAGTAGGTTTTCACAATGTAGAGGCAAGGGTGTAAGTTGATCTTCCTGATCTACATGGTCTAGAGGACTCACCAACTATCTTTTCTTTCCTTTCTATTGCAACTTCCCTTAATTGGTCAACTTCTTCTTTAGAAAGGCCATGCATTCCAAAGATTTGTTCAACTTGTTTGTTCACTCTTTTTGTTCTAGCAAGTGTTGAGGTTTCTTGGTATACTTCAATTTCTCCTCATATGTATCATGTCTAGGTAGGGAGGAGTCCTTATGACTTTTCAACAATATTTCAATGTATATCTCAGCCTCATTCTCAGCAATCTCATATCCCAAAGGCTTGGTCCATATTGTTCTAGGTTCAACTGCCTCTATAATGCATTCATCGGTGGATACCAGAAAGCTTATGTCATTTGCATACTTCACTAAAATTTTAGGAATTCTTTCTCTTTCATATATGTTCCTTTGGAATACTGAGAAAAATGTGCTCAATGCATCAACCTATGCATTATAATCTCTTATGTTGTGTAAATAGTCAAAAATTTGGTGTGCTACTAGTTTGCTTCTATCCCATACAATGTTTTTACTTCCAAGTAGCTCCCTCAAAATGTAGAAAAGAAAGCAAACAATCAGTGTTCTGAACTTGAAAGCATACTTCTTTGTTTTGGTTTGATGCAAGTTCTCCAAAATTTGTCACTGGAGCAACTCACACAAATCATAATCTTTCCCATTTACTACCATGTCATGAGAAAAATATAATGCAGTTGTAGATATTGATTTCTCTCTATTTTGGAAGTATATTTTGTGTCCAATCATGATAGATGCATATTTCACTATAGGATTGATGATTGGTTTGGTTGTTAAAGCTCTCCTATCAAATGTGGCACTAGTTAGCTGCATAACCACATCATTTTTCATTGGCTTCAACACCAGTACAGTTCTAGTATCACATAATCCATCCACACCCTTAATTACATCCTTTGAAATCAATCAAAGCATATATATCCAAATGAATTTTTCATGCATTCTACTCAGGGCTATCCTCACATACTTTGCATCCAAATCATTGTTAAAGTTAGGAGACAAGTTCCAAATGTCTAGCTTCTTTTGCACTAGGTTTATGTATTCTAGATTTACCAAAAATTCATCTCCAGTTAGCTCACTATACCATTGATCCTTAAGCACTTGGTAATCATACTCTTCCAATTTGCTACATATATAGATTCTTGTGTCTTCAATGGGAAAAACTTTAATTGGGATCTTTGAAAATGCACCATTGAGGTCATTCTCAAAAACTTTACATGAAAACCTCTTAAACTTCATTCTAGGTCTTTTGTGATATCAACTACGATTGGTGTAACCATTTTACCCTCAATTCTATCTTCAAATACTTGTAAAATCACTTCTAATACAAACCCACAAAGTACAAATAGCTATAAATACCTTTTTCATGCTCAATGCGAATTAGGGTTTGAACCAATTCGCTTTGAATCACCTTCAATCACTTCTTAATTTACTCTACTTTCTTTCCAATGTGAAAAAATGATTAGAAACAACTAGGGATTTCACTTTATACATTACTGATCTGCCCTAATTTCACATTCAATGCTTCAAACTCCAAAAAAGCTAGTAAACACTTCATTAAAACAATGTAAACCCTAAAATGCTCCGCAATTCTTCAGATTTACATATTTTTTGTTTGTTTCTTTTCCAATAGCTCAAGCATATCATTTTGCACCATATATCTTTGTCTCATTTCTTGACACCTCATATTTCTAGGGGGTTGTTAGATTTCTCTATTATTGCTTCCCCTAAGCCTTGTCATGGGAAAAGTTTTTAGAAGAATTACCTACACCAAATAGAGGTATAGATGCATTTGATTCATCTTTATTCTCAGGTTCCTCTTTTTTCTTCCAAATTTTCTCCTTTTCCTTCTTGACTTCAGTAGGATCAGCTTCCTTCACTTGTTTATTCCTCTGTTATGGATTATTCTGCCTTCCATTCTTGTTTCTGTAAAATCTTGAAATATGTACATGTTTTTTGCAATTGTAGCATACACATTTTTCTGACCAAACTGAATTCTATTCTTTCTTGATCTACACTGGTTAGCCTTATGTCCAAAAACATTGCATGTATAACAATAGTCATTGAAATATTGAAACATTCTACCAATATTGAATTTATTCATCATCTAACTTCTGCACTCAGTAGCCCTATGTCCAAATTTCTTACATGTAAAACATTGTCTAGAAAAGGATCCAACATTTTGATTCATTGTACTTCTACATCCTATAGCTTTATGTCCAAATTTATTGCATGAAAAAAAATACCATTGAAAGATGGGTACCTTGGGGCATTTGGTTGTTTGATAGGTCTTCTAGTATTGCTTCTTTGGTTCTTAAATTTTCTACCATTGCCTTGAGTCTACTTTTGATTGTCAACCTTTTTAGGTGTTTGATTTTCCTTTGAAATTTTTCCTTCTTCAAGTCCCAAACCACCTTTATCCTTAGAAGGTTTTTGAATTGTAATCAGTTCATCAAGCATTGTAGTACTTGTTTTTATTTTTTCCTCATGAGCTCCTACTTTCTCTAGATATGATCTTAGGGTTACCACTTTTTTTTCATCTTTAAACCTTCATCAGTCATGCTTTGTATCTTAGCATTCAAACAATCCTCAATTCTCTTCTTCTCTTCCACTTGCAATTTCAGTTTGGTGATATCTTCATCTTCCTTCTTCAACTATTCATTAACTTCTCTATTTCTTTCTCTGAACTTTTTGATTTGTTCTCTTAGCTTTTTGGTGCATTCATTTGCTTCTCCTAGGCTTTCCTTCAGACTTTTGTTCTCACTTTCAAATCTGTCAAGATCTTCAAGAGCAGCTTTAAGTTCTTTGTCAAACATGCAGTCATCTTCTTCATATTCAATTGTAGAAATTTCATTCAAAGGAATAGGAAACTTTTTTATCAACCATGTGTTCAACTCCAAGATCTTCCTCAAGCTGTTAGGATTTTCAAAAGCAACTAGGCTCTGATACCAATTGTTGAACACCTAGAATACTGAGAGGTGGGTGAATACATATTCTATTAAACCATTTAATCATAATCCAACCAATAATAAAAACTTATCTAACTATAGCAATGAATGAAAACATGAAAGAGATCACAACACCACATAACACATTAACACAAGGATTTTTATGTGGAAAACCCAAAAAGGGGAAAACAACAGTGAGGATTAACTCAAAATCTATTATAACCAGTTATAAGATAGTACAGGGCTCACTTCTAAGACTCACTGTCCTTATAAGGCTCATAGCCAGAAATAGATTCAAACAAAAGTGACTACATAGCCAAAGTGTGAACTAATGAAAGATGAACCTTCCTTGTGTTGAATTAAATTTCGATGAAGCTTTGAATACAAAATACTACTCTGCTCAGCAGTCGCTCAACATAAACAACAATTTTTCCCTTATATTGATCTTACACATACAAATTTGCAAGTTCACATAATATAAAATTTTGCACATATCACATTACATTGCCTAATCCTTATGCAACTCAAAAATGTTCCACATATATACCCTATTACATCTGCATACATCAATTAGGTCGACCTAATTCGATGTAGCCCTATGTTAATTGAAAATAGCTTTGTCAGCTCCAGACTTGATTCAAAAACACCTTCGCACTCAAATCAAATGTGCAAAACTTAAATTTAGGTTGACACAGATCTAAAATAGATCCCCTTAACATCCACAATACATATTAATCTTCAGAGCACAAATTCAAGTATTAGGTCAGCCAAGAATTAGACCTAATCACAAAATAAACTAGTCCGACAAACACTGATCATCCATATGATCATGTAAGCATGCCCCATATGGAATATATGTAGTAGTGACACCTATAAACCAACTGTTAAAATTTTAGAGTAAGAATCCAAATATCGAAGGAATGCGGACCAGATAACACATACCATCTTACACTATATAAACCAAAAAATTGTATGTTGAACTTCTACTACTTTTAACTTTTAGCTAGATCAACCAATATCATTGAAATATTGATCATAGATGTATTTATTAGTCCTAAACATCATACTATAATCGCATAATCCTATCTTATAACTCGAGCAAGTCTAGACCAAATTACCAAATCAAGGTGTTACCAACACTATTTACCAGTTTAGAAAAAAATGACAACAAACAATCTTGGCATCAATGAAAACACATCAAATGGTTCCTTCTTCATTATTTCAACACATTAATTTTATGTCTGCAAGCTAAGGTATTCAATTGATAGATGATGTCTTCTTGTTCTGCATGGACCCAATCAAGATTTGGTTGCAGCACAAGAAAGACATTTTCATGTGGTAGAACCAAATCTTCTCATAACAAGGAAACCGATTATAATTATATTTTCAATCCCAAATGGATTTTCCAAAAATCTATTGGTTGACATATTTGTATTTTAAAGATTAACTCAATATGAATCTATAGTGCCTAGAAATAAAGACAAACGAGCAAAAAATAGTTGGAGAGATCACCATTTCATTGGTGATCTTCCTTTGAATTTTAATGAGGTACAACTACCTCTAATGATATAACTAATCTTCAAGGGTATGCTTTTAACCATAAAAAAAAATAGGTGAACTATCATTGGTTCATAGCTATGAGACCAATGTGATATGACTTGGAATAAGAAATACTAACACTTCAACACAAAGATTGAAATATTAGTATCGGATTAAATGATTATTCAAACGAGGCTCACCTGATTCCTAAAGAGAGTAAATGTAACATAAAGAAGCATCCAATTCACTAAGGAAAGAAACTCCACATGTTATTTAAGTTCAAAGACTTAGCATAGGCATTACCATTACATCCAAACTTCAATTGTTCACAAACAATGAATGACTTTTGGACCAGTGATTCAAACCTCTTTATTTTCCCTTACATCACAATGTAATTAGAATCAAAATTTTGGACCCCCCCAATTCTTTTAATTACATATTTATATATTCTCTTTCTTGAAAACCATTTTGATTCTTGTAACTGTCACCTCTAAAATGAGTGGTTTGTAACTACCCCCAAAATCTTTTGTAGCAAGATCTTGAGTATTTATGATCCCTTTAAAATGTCATAATTACATGATATCAAGTTGAGTATAGCAGACAAATATATCACCACTACATGTGTATAAGCATCATGGCTCTTTGTACGTGTGAACAACCAGCAACCTCTAACCTTTGCATTTAATTACATATTCAAGAGAATATATGTGTGCAAGCAAAGTTAATTACAATATTTCACACTAACATCAAAGCTCATCTAGCCAAAAATCTAGCAATCTCATCACATCATCTTCTATGCACATTTAATTCAAGGCATTTGGTGGTGTCCTTGCTCATTAGTTGCTACTAAGAAAATATCCCCATAGCTTATCTTGTAGATATGACAGTCATTTCCTTTTATCTATAAATTCAAAGAAATTTCCTTCATTCTTCACACCTCAATTTCACTCTTAAAATGTCGAGCACTTCCAGTGACGCAACTTCCAAAGGCGATTTCCTTGTTATTGAAGGTGTAGAATACAGTTCTTTGAGGCTTATGGTGGCAAACCAACTGAGGGAGGTGTTCCTTATAAGGAATGATGTTGAAGAGGGAGTAATAAGGAGAATCATAGGGGAGAACTTCCTTATGCAAGTAAACGTCCATAACTCTACACTCCTGGAGTTTTTTATATATAACATCATCTAAACTTTTGGCAAGTTGGAATGGGGTGCCAGAGCTACTGAGAAACTAATGAGGCCAACATACATAGCCCATGCAAAAGCCGCCTTGGGATGTTTGAATGAGTACCTATGAGAAGGCCTAGTAGGGGATGTCATGTATGCATTACCACTACTCTCCAGAATGAGCAAGTCAAACAATTTGTTACTCTTCTATGTGTTGGACTGGAGAGGAATGTAATGGAGACCTTTGCTTTTTTTTTGAGTTTAATGAAAACTTGTTTTCCCATACACAGATAGAGAGAATTAAGGAAGTTGTGGAAGGCATCTACATCCTAATATTCATTCTTTGTGTGCAAATGCTTGTACTTTCAATCTCCCCTTTTTGATATAATATAATATTATATATACATACATACATGCATATATATATATATATATATTGACTTCTATGTTTCACTCCCTTGCATAATGTGATGAATCTTGATGATCTCTAATTTTTATTTATGTTCTTTTTGCAAGGTATCATTACCATTTTCTATGTTATCTTATGTAGAAATCTTCAAATGCAAAACAGAAGTTTTAATAATAATGTATGTAACACACATCGGGTCTTGATAAGGTTTTGAGAACCTCGTCGGAATCTAACATGATTCTCAGAAACATTTAATTTTCCACATGAACACTTTTCTTTCAAGTACAATCTTAAAAATAATCTAAAGAACTCAAGTGCTTTTTGAAAGGGAACCTTGGAACCAATAAAAATGTTACCACTTAAAAGAAATCACTTACCGTCGAAATTATAATACGTTATCGAAACCTTGTTCGAGATTGACAATAGTTTCAAAGCCTTTAAAAAAAATTGAAATTGTTTTGTTTTTCTTTATAATTTTAAATCCACCTTTATTTCGACGTTTTCCAAGGTTGTGAAAACCCTTTTGGGCTCTGACGCCATTTTCAGAACTCTACAAAGTGTCGACACAATGACAAAATTTTAGGTCCAACTTTAGAAAGTTGGTAAAAATGGGGTTGTGACAACCATAGTAGCGTCCAACATGGTTTTGAAAACCATGGTGAGGGGTGATAACTTTAACTTGAGAAAAAATTTAATGGGGGGACAAAGTTTTGAGGGAATGACAAAAACCGCGGTAACAAGTATATATGTTAAAAATAATATAAAGGCTTCTAGAAAGCCCTAGTTGATTATTTAGATTAGATATTTTCATGTATATATTAAATGTGTATTTAATATTTTGGAAAGTGTTTGAAGACCATGTGCTCTTCAGATAGCACGAGTATGAATTTGTAAGAGCCTTAAATGTGTTATCAAAGTTTTTCTCCACTACTTGTGTTTGCATTTAATAGTTATGGGTTAGAGATTTTTATCTTTTATTTTCTTTATTATTTATTTATTATTTCATTTATCTCCCCAAAGATGGTATTGTTGACCTTTGAATTTATTGGGTGAGAAGGGAAATTTTTCACCTTGTGGTTGGTGAGGTCTTGAGAGATGATTTGAGTATTTTTAACCTTTGGGATGTATTAAGGAGAGGGAAGACACTTTTAGATTTGATTATTCACTTTCATACATCCAAGTTTAGAGATATTAGAGAAGAGAAAAGAGAAATAGGGTAATGTTCTTGAGCTCTTAAGAATAGATCTAGAGCTAGGGAATGCATGTTTGAGATTAGAAAAGACAAGGATTATGCTTGAAAAATAATAGAGTTAACAATCTTCTTTTGTAAAGATTTAGAATTTTAGAGGTTGGACCTTCTTTATTCCCTTGTATTTATTTTGTTCTTTGTACTACATGATCAATTGAAATGATTCTTGTTATGAATTTGTTCATGAGTGTGTTGAAAAAATCTTAACAGTTTCCTTTCTTTGTGCTTGGAAAGAAAGCTTTAGAATGTATTAATGGGTTTAAATTTGTCAAGGAAACTTCTCATGAATGGGTTTGGATTTATTTGTATTTAGTTGTGTGTATTTGTATGTTTAATCCTAAAACCTCAAGTTGAATTCCCCAATTGTTGAAATTCAAAGTAATCTTTATGGCATTATCAATATCTTCACTAATTTAAAAAATAATAACATTAATAGTGTGTACTCTTTTCGTCCTCAATTTGGGTATGGTTCTAAATTTAGTCAGTTAAGCTTTTATGATCTATAAAAAATTGAATAAATATATATATTCAAGTAAATTTCCATATAAAATGCATTTTAAACCAATAGATATCCTACTTGATCTTACATAATCATGGAAAAGATAATTGAAATTAGAGAATCTAAGTGTCAAGAATGTATTCATGGCAATGATCATGTGCAAGGGTATGATCTTGTCTAGATTTCCATTATTCTATTATGGGTAGAATTGGATGTTCAATACTCAATATATGTTTGTTTGACAATAACTAATATATATTTTTTTGACAATCACTATCCAAGGTTTAAAAATTTGGTCATTCTTAGGCATTAGTTAAGCCCAAAGATTGTTGTTGATGCTAATAGAGAATGATTGAAGAGTGATTTCCTACATGAAAATATTTTTTCTTTACTCTTTTATCAAGATATTATTTCAATGGCGTGAAGGTGTCCTAGGATGATGCATTTAAATAAATAGTTGTAGACACGTAACTTGATTTGTCTATGCCTATGTCAATAGATAAGTCCTATAATTGCTAGCTTTGGAATGTTGTGAACGAAAAAATTGAAATAATTAGATGTGGTCATATTGATAATCTTGTATAGGGAAGATAGTCACCATTATGATCTTATCTAAGATAAGTCGAGTGATAAATAGGCTAAACAAGTTTTGAATAAAATAATATAATATAATTGAAATTTGGAATTGATCTTGAGTTAGTGAGTTCACCAAAATAATAATATTATACATCCATGATATTAATCCAATGCAATGTAAAATGAAAAGACAAAATAACAAGGCATGCACTTATATGTTCTAAGTGTAATTGGCGGGTGTAAAGCTAGACTTTGCAACCTTTGACAACATTCTCCCTATTTGTGCCAAAATGGGGTTGTGGACTAGGGTATGGACATTCATAAAAGGATAAAGGATAGAGGAACTTTGTCATATGTTGAAGTTGGAAATACTCTGGTAGACATCTATCTAAAATGTACTGGAAGCATAGACTAGGCACATGAATTGTTTGACAGAATACCTCAAAGAGAACAAGGTAGGGACATCCATCAAAGCATAATGGAAAGATAATTTTTGTTAGGTATTATAGTTGAAACTATTAGAGTTTCCAATAAACTCAAAAAATCCAAGATCACTTGCAAAACCTTCGATCAACCTTCTACAAGGGAAAATCAAACATGCAAGTGAAATTTACATAAAAAATGATGCAAATAATATTGGGAATAATGAATTACATGAGATAACTTGCTTTTATAGAGAAAGATTAAAAACCATAAAAGGAAAACCTAATTAGGACCTAAGTAAACTTAATAAAGTGTAATTAAATATTTAATTACACCAACACCCCCCCTTAAGTGCAATTTAGGGAGAACAAAAAGCATGCAAATAATGCAAGGATGGATGCATGAAAGCATGAATGGGTCTTGACTACAAGGCCATGTTAGGTACCCATGTACATATGCAATGCAAAAGAAATATCTCACAAATAGGGAAAAGGAGAAAACTTAATGGGACAAAACTCCTCCCCAAAAGATATTGCAATCAAGTGATGAAAGATGGAGGACTCCATGAGACCCCCCAAGTACACCATCCACCACAAAGATACATAACAAATGCCCCCTTTAAGAGGGAAAGAAAGTGATGAAAGAATATGGAAGCTATGTGTATCTTGATGTTGATGCCAAATTGTGACTAAAATTGATCCATAGGAGCAAGTACCATGAAGCTTTTGGAACATTAGCCATAATGAATGGCCCTCAAACTGAAATTTGACCTGATGAGAATTAGTTGTGATCTAGGATCATTAACCATAGGCTCTCAATTTGAGACATGAATTGATGTGAACCAAAATGTGTCAAGTCATGAGCAAGATTGTGGCCAAGAGAAACTACATAATCCAGATACAACTCATGCGAGTTGTCATCAAGATGGAGATGGGATCATAGTGCATTTCATGCAACTACACTCTAATCCAATTATTATGCATGTGACCCCCCCTAATGGAACTATATTGAAGTTCATTTATTACAATACCTCAAAATTGTAAAAGGAGAATATGCAACACATGCAAAAATAAAAGAGAAAATGAAAACATAAAGAATACAAAAATGAAATATTACATGCACAAATTAATTTTCACATCTACCTCCATGAAGAAAAATTAACCTCAGATCTGTGTAGAGGACTAAATTAGGTTTCCAACATCGCTTAAATTGTGAAAATCCTATAATCGAGGAAAAAGTTATGCCTTTTGAAGAAAAAATAGCTAAGTTTAACTTCAAAGGCTTGTAGAATAAATCAGGAGAAAAAACTAGAAAAAATACTTGCAACAATGGATTGAGCTTGAAACTAGCTTTCTGGTGATATAAAGCTTTTGAAAAATTGACATTGTATTCCTAAGATATGTCTGACTTTGTGAAAATTGTCCCATTTCACTTGCAAAGAGCACTAGGGGCTAAAAAATAGCCCTTGGTCCTATGGCAGACCAGGGAGCTAGCGGCGGATCCCCTGGTCGCTAACGTGACCTGGTGGCTAGCTACAGAGGACCCACAGGGGTTGGCATTGAGCACCTAATCCCATATGTGATCGTGGGATTAGAAGTAGAGCCCTCGAGGGCTATGAACAAGTGATGAGCAGGTTCGAAATTGGCAGCGCCATCTATGGGTGTCGCTCCGTGAGCAAGGCACTGCTCACAGGGGTAGCATTAAATTTTTTTAGTTGGTAGTGCTAAAAAGTGTTGTCAAAATTTTTTTTTTTTAAATTCTGAATTCCAATCATAGAGACGGGGGTTTTGGAGGTCGTACAGCCTCCAAAACCAAAAAAAATTGCCTTTTCTACTCCTGATGTCGAAACTAGTCAAATTTTATATCAAAATTCATTCCTTTAGCCTCTTGATTATGATGGTGAGGTTGATTTGGCTCCAGGATGCACCAGAAAAAAAGCTCAAATCCTGATCTCTTCAAAGATTTCAAAAAATTCCCTTGATCGAATATCTCCCAGATTTGAGAAGGGGCTTGCAGATCAAGACTTTGATACCTTAAAAAAATTGAAATGACCAAGCATAAAATTTTAGTCAGGTATTTTAGTTGAAACGCCCAAGCATAAATGTATGTAAAATGCAAAACCATAGACAATGTAGTAAGATGTTTGACTGAATGTCTCAAAGCAGTGTGGTCTTTTGAAATGTCGCGATCGAAGATGATGCATAAAATAGATTAATTAAAAAGGTTTTAGAAACTTTCAAGCAAATAGAATCCACAACTCGAGCCAACACCCTCTCTTCTTGCAACAAGATGGGCTCCTCTAGAAGAAGATATAAGCAATGGGAATCGATCAAAGCACAATGAAAGGGGGATTTTTATAGCGGAATACTACTATTGCAGCTACCCAAGCATAAATGCCCACAAATATGTGAGTACAAGAGAGGCATGTAAGTTATTTGATTAAATACCTAAAATAAAGTTGTCTAAAGGAATGTGCCATCGAATGTAGGCCAAAGCACATAATGAATTTGTTGAGATAAGTTAGATTTGTAATTTTTTATTGAATGAGGAAATAGGTTAGTGAAAGGGAAAGAACTCCCATTACCACTATAAATGTAATTATGTTAAGCGTAGACTGAACAGCACCACACATTTTCGACACTCCAGTTGCAATCATAAAATGACATTGTCATCCACTAATCATCTCTCAATGTTTCCTAACATACTCCCTGCCTATGCCAAAATGGGTGTCTATGGAATAGGCTACAGACATCCATCAAAGAAGAATAAATTGTTGTTGCGGCAACCCAGGTAGAAATGACTTCAAATGTTGGAAGCATAGACAAGGCATCAAAGACATTGGACAACTGGCCTGATAGAACTGTGGTCTCATGAAACATGATGGAGAGGAAGATGTGAGAAAATGTGGAATAGTGAAAGAGGAGGCATCTCAGTTATTTGTGAGGCAGGAAACTTACACAATTTTTTAATTTAATTTGGGTGCACAAGTTGATAACAGTACTCTGACAAATATCGTTATAATTTTGCAGGAGATGCATAAGCCCATCGATGCACTTGTCATTAGTTTTCTCTGTGTCTGTCATCTACCATCATTGCCACTCATGTTTTTGTTTCCTTTTGCTCCTAATTTTGGTGGGCCCCTCTTATGATGGCATGTTGCTTTTATATGTGTTTATGTATGTTTTTATGCATGTTTTATGGTAAGACATGCAATTTTGTAGGGAGATTAGCCATGTCCTTTTCTTTCCCAAATTTAATTTGATGCTTTATGTACTTGTAACTTGCAATTTAAAATCTTTGTCATGTCATTATCTTTATTTCTCAAAGGTAATTTAGTTAAATTTTCACATGTTTCGCAAAGTTCTTTTACACATTTCATTGGATCATCTGCATCATCATCATTTTTGTCACATAAAATGGATACTATAAATTGAATTACTATTTTTGGAGGTGCATTTACAAAACCATCACTTTCTTCTATGATATTATGATACACCTTATAGTAGAGATCAAATTTAATATGGTAACGATAACAAGTTTCAAAAACTTTGTTTGTTTTGGCATACTATGGCCTTAACATTTTAAACATTGTTTGCTTGATTGTTATGTGAAGATTCACATCACAAAATGTAACATACATTTCATGTTGTGTTGTCTAACCAATGTTTTGTATGCAATTCATAATCATTTGATTCAATCTTATGTTTTAGTGCATCTCTACTATTTGTTGGACATGTATGATCAGTAATTGTATTTTTGTTGCTTCTAGATTCGATTGTGTGTAAGTTTTCCCATCGATTGTATGCATGATCATGTCAAAAATATGAGATCAACTTTTAACACCATCTTCAATTTTTCAAAACAAGGAACCATACACATCAATGCCCAATTGTCTTTTGCAGTACTATCATCCAAAACCTTTATTCTTTTCACATATCTTGTTAGTGTTTTCTACTCAAGCCAATTTCACATGAAAGTGAAAAGATTTGATGATTTCTTGTCATTTGTGGACTTATAGTAAAGGTCAAAATCACTCTTCTTGAAATACTCTTATCAATTGATCAAGATTTTTTACCAATCGAACTCAAACCTTTTGTTACATTTTGAACACTATCTTTTTCTACGTGTTTTTTTCTCTTTTTTGTGAAATATACACCCAACAATTGTAAAGGCTCTTTTAGCTCATCACAAGTAAGTATACTTGATAATAATTAGGCTTGACCAAATGTATCACAATTTTTAAAATACTTCTCAAATATTTCCTTTGAAGTTCTATTCAATGACATCTTACTAACTGCACTAGGTTGTTCAACATACAATTTCAATTTGGTTGTATCAATATCAAGTAAATGATTTATATTTCTATTAAAAAAAATTCTCTTAACCTATTTAATTAGGTTCATACAATAAAATTTTTTGAAGGAGGCAATCAAAACCCTCTCCAACATCAAAGTTTGGTTGAACCTCCTCTTCAACATCAATTGTGTGTGGTTGGGCCTCCTCCCTAACATCAATTATGTGTGTTGAGCTCCCTCTGCTCCAATATCTAAATTAGGCTCAACTTGTACTCCATTTTTTGTATGTTGAGCCCCTACATTTATAAAAGAGAGAAGATAAGTGGTAATCATACATATTATTTTATATAAGGGATGGATCATACATAAACTAGATTTTGAAAGTAATTTAGGTAGATATAGAAACCCTAGATAGAAACTAGTGAATTTGATGTAGGGTCCAAAGAGATCTATAGACTTGTTGAAACCCTAGAGTTGAAGTAGGGGAAAGCGATCTACAAATCTTAGAGAGGGACTAGTGAATTTGATGTAGGGTCCAAAGAGATCTACAAACTATGTTGAAACCCTAGAGTTAAAGTAGGGGAAAGAGATCTACAAACCCTAGAGAGGAACTAGTGAATTTGATGTATAGAATATTTTAAATCTATCTAGAATTTAAAATTTATATGAATCTAAAACATGTAGGAATCATTTTTTTATTAAAACTAAATCTAAAAAAAAAATTATACATTCAAATCCTAGAGTTGAAGAAATAGGGGTAGATAGAAATCTAATATTTTTTACATTTTTATACAAATTAAAAAGTTATTACATACCTTGTCTTTATGAGATAAATCTTTGAGTTATTCTTTTAGATCGCTCTTTATCCTTTTCTATTGAATATTTATTCATAGTCTTGTTTGCCTTGTCCTCTTATTTTTCATTTCCTCCTTTGCAAAATATTTCTCTATGATTTCTTTGTCAAATATATTTTCCTTCAAAAAAGCTAAAAAGTGTAAATTTGCTTCAAAAAAATCACCTACAAAAACTCAAAATTTGGATATATTTCATTTTTTTTATTTACATGAATTTTCTTAAATTTATATTAATACATAATACATGTTTATTTTATTTTAAATTCAACATAAATTACCTTCATTCAAATGTCGCTTATATTAAATTTTGCAATCGTTTGGACCATTTGATGGTCCTAAATTATTTATTTTTTCTCGCGACCATCCAAGTGCCTTCGAAGGTACTTGGATGGCCTCTTCTCTTTTATGTTTGATATTTTTCACAGAATTTACACCTTCAATCCTCATGTTGAGCCTTCAAATAGAATCAACCAAAAAATAGCTTCGGTAGTTTGTAGCACTCAAAGTAAGCTTTCCAATGAGTATAATTTTGAATATATTTAATTTGATTATTATATTTATTTTTTAGTTGAAGATAGATTTTTCAAAAATTGTGAAGGTCTTTGTTCCACGCACATGGAAAAATAGTAAAATAGAATAAAAAATATATGTGCACTAGCTATTGATGTTCTTATTTTAACAAAAAAAATTGAATTAATACAAAAAAAGAGAGTTGTGTTACCAAAGTAACCTATGTCTAAACTATAGTTAATCTCACTTCAAGAAATTAAAAAATTATGTAACAAAAAATTATGAAAAATACCTGTGCACTAGATATCGATGTTACGAATTTATGTTTGAAATTTTATTATTTTATTATTTTTACAAATAAAGTTATGTTCACTGAAGTAGCATCACTTTGTAAAAATACTATTAAATGTAAAAAATAAATTATTAAAAGTTGTTTAAAAAAACTCATAATTTATCCCATAGTGGAGCACCTTAACTTCGTGCTTCTCAAAATCCTACATGGAATTTCAAATCAGTCTCAATTTTGTACAGCAGTTTATTTGGCAACTCACCTGCTTAAAAAAATTAATTTTAGGGTCAGATCTCCAAATATGATGCCACATCAGCATGCTTTTTCTTAAGGTATTAAAAATGGTCAAAAAAATGTGAGACCAATAGTGGTGCACTAAGTCATGTTTTATTGGTGTGTCGATGTGGCATCACATGATTTGTCAGTTTGTGTACTTTATGGATAAAAAGTGTTGCAATTGGATATTAAGATGCTCCACTATGAGGCCTACTGAGGACTACTTATATCCCCACTATTGGAGCCCGCTCCACTATGGGCCCCTCTCCCCAAGTTCACTTCATCTTCAAATTCTTGACAATTTAGTTGTTATGAGTATCAAAATGTGAAAATTTGATGAAAATTTCAATGGTCCCACTTTGGCCAAAAAGTGGGACACACTATTGTGGGTTAGCCCATAATCATGAAGGGATTTGTCTTAGATGTTTAAGAAAGCATGAAGTATTGATTGATTTTCATGATAAATTTGGTATAGGACATGATGGTTCAAGAAATGTTATGGTGCACCAAGTCTTAAGGGTTAGTTATTGGCCACATATATTCAAAGATGCCCATGCACATGTTTGAAATTGTCATACTTGTCAAGTGATTACCCATAGAGAGAGGAAATCTTCCATGCCAGTGTAGCAAGTGATTAAAGCATAATCGTTTGCACATGAGGGGAGGAATTTATTGGTGTTATAAATTCAAAGTCCTTGGTTGGTCAAAAAATCATCTTAATTGCAACTAATTATTGTACATGTTGGACTAAATCTTAAGCACTTGAGAATAGTACAATAGACATGATCATTAAATTCTTGGAGGATCATATTGTGACAAGGTTTGGAATGCCTTATTCTCGTATATGTGATGATGGTCCTACATTTTTCTCTTACAATTCATTGAACGGGCATATGACAAGGTAATTCTAAAATTATCTTCTTATTATTATCCTCAAGGTAATGGAGTGGTTGATTCTACTTATACAAAATTGTTAAAAAATATGAAAATGTTGGATTAAAATCCTAGAGATTGGTATAAAATGTTAAAATTTGTATTGTGATCGAATCAGACTAGAAACAAAGCTTCATTAGGAACCTCATTGTACCACCTAGTTTATGGACAAGACCTATCTTTCCAACAAACATGAGATCTCACACTTTGCATTTCATGAGAGATTATAATAGGATAGATGACAAAATATAAGCTAGGTTATTGAACCTCTTACACTTGGAAGAAAAATGAGATGCAACCTTTCAACACATTAGTAAACACCAAGAGATTGTAAAATAGTGGTTTAACAAGAAGGCAAAGGTAAAAGCCTTTAGGAACGTGTTGTTATGGGATAAGGGACATGAGAAGAAAGAGGACCATGGTAAGTTTGATACTCTTTGTTTGGGCCCTTTCTAAATATCTTAGGTCTTATGAGAAAACACATTTAGGTTGCAAATATTGATGTGATGAGGATACCCCATTACTTGTGAATGGGTAATTCCTTAAGCATTACTTCCATTCCTATGGTGTGATTAGTTATCTTTGTATATAGTTTTGTTTGTCTTCTTTTCCTTTTGGTGTGCTTTGTTTTATTTGATACTAGTGTATTCTTGTTGTAGGTTAGTTTTTTTATGGTGTGATTGTTTAGAAGCCTCCTTTTATTTCATGTTTCCTTTGGTGTTATGTTTCGCTAATATTTGTGATCATTTATATCCAATCCTTGTATGCATATGTTTCTTTCAATTGAATATGACCAAACTAACTATGCATTTTTATTCTAAGTTGTAATAGTTTTTTTGTGTCTTCTATAGATGGTTATATCATGTCTACTATTAAAGTGAGCACTATTTGGAGTGAAGATCCAATTTAGTACAACCATTTACATGGTGGGTACATTCAAGGTTGAGGCAACATGGATTGGCTATAAAACATATGATGCATTACTTTCAATTCCTCGTTGATTTCACATTATTATTATTTTAACTTGTTTAGGTAAGGTAATCATAGCTAAAGTATTGAATGAAAATCAAGAGTCTACCATTTAATTGCCATGATGGTTCCCAACCCAAAAAAGAGCAAAATATTAGTTCAAAAAATGATGATGAAAAGAGCAAGAAAATAAAAAAAACTCAATTAAGCCAGGTGATTCAAGTAACCTCTACAAGAGCTAGGGACACTTAGCTGGTAGTAGAGATATATATGGTTAGAGTGGGACTAACGATAACTCTGTTGGGACTATGAATAGCTAGCTAGAAGCAAAGGAATGTCTAGGTAATCAAAGACATGTCCAAAGATTGTTGTGCTTGTTGAAAAGACGTTTGTCTATTCCAAGGTAAAATGCACTATCATAACTTGATACCTGAGCTATGTTAGTCAAATCTTGCAAATTTAGGAAGGTAAAGACTACTTGCACTCACTATGGTTGAAATAATAATAAATGCCTTTTTTATGGTTGAAATGTATTATTTGGTTAGGAAATCATTTCCTTTGTTTCTAGTTATGTTGATTAAATAACTTAATGAATTTCTAGGTGAATCCTCTTATTTTTTGTCTCTTCTCTTGCTTTGCATACTTTAATGATTGATCATGGAGTGTGATAAAAAAATGTTGATGATAAAAATTGTCACACAATAAAATCTAAAAACAATCACATTTAATGTGTATCATTATTCCATGGAAATGTCTTCAAATCTAACTGTATTTTGGCCCTCCAAAGCATCTAAATTGTTACTTGTTCATTGAAAATAGGGAATGTTATAAGTTTAACATTTGTAATTAATTGAGATCCTAGATTAATGTGTTGAACATCCCAATTGTTACTATAGTTATTGATTGTGTGTGATTTGAGGAGGGGCATTTGTTGTGGCCACTACAACACACCCCAGTTCTAGAATTGAGGACCCTTTATTTTGGTTTCACTTGTTTATGCTTCATCTTAAAGGTTAGCACAATCACTTTCTTCGTTGATTAGAAGTAAAACTGTCATTGACATCTTAAATGTTACAAGAGTATGAGTTTACTCTATACATAGGTGTCATTTTATTTGACTATATATTAAAATTCTTAATCACATTGTACATATTTTATTTTGGGTTCTTGGTGTTTATTAGACTATTATAGAGTAGTCTTGTTCATTCATGTGTATATTGTGTATATAGGCCTACTAAAACTTTAATTGACTATTTTTAACTTTGCTTCATGAGTCCTCTTATCATTTGTCCTCATTTTGACCTCATGCTCATAGTATGCCTACGGATTTGATATAAGGGTTTTGATTTTCATGATCTTTCTAATAGTTCCCTAGTACATTAAACTTTTTTGTTTTTCTGTATTTGATTAACGTAAAACTTTGTAATTGACATCTAAAAGGTTTCAAGAGTCTTCATGAGTTTACTTTGTACACAAGTTCCATTTTATTTGACCTTGTTTTAAAGATCTTATTCACATTGTGCGTATTTCTTTTTGGGCTCTTGTTGTTTAATATTTTATTATGGATGGTTCTTGTTCATTCATATAAATATAGGCTTGTTAAAAATTAAAATGCATGTGTTAACTTTGCTTCAGGAGTCCTCTATTCATGTGCCATCATTTTAACCTTGTGCTTTTAGTTTGTCAATAGATTCGATACTAGGGTATTGGTTTGCATGGTCTTTATAATAATTCCTTAATGCACATGAACCTATTCAAATTTATTTGTTTGATTAGAAGTAAACTTTTCCATTCATCTTAAAGATTGTAGAAGTTTTAATGAGTTTACATACATTCTTTTTTTTTATCCTATTTTAAAGTTCATCACATTTTAGAGATTTATTTTTGGGCTCTTGATGTTTATTATTCTATTATGTAGGACTCTTGTTCATTCATATGGATAGTCTTGTTAAAACTTGAAATGTTTGTGTTAACATTACTTCAAGAGGTCTTGTTAAAACTTGAAATGGTTGTGTTAACATTACTTCAAGAGCCTTTTGTTCTTTTGTGTTTTCATTTTGACCTCATGCTCATAGTGTGCCAATAGGTTTAATATTAGGTTTTCAATATTAGGTTTTCAATTTTCAAGGTCATTATGATATTTGGATTTTTGCATATTGTAATGAGATGCCACACTTCTAAAATTTTAAAGGTTTTGAGTTGTGGAATTTCAACATATTGGGTTTTTGGATCTATTGTTCATGCCATGGTAAGAATCTAAATGATGCCTTATTTATATTGTTGTCAATAGAAAATAAAGTGCATATTTTTAGATTTACGCTATTTTTGGTGGATCCAAGTTACATTGTTTGAGATATGTGAGTTATATGACTATTTTGTTTGGCTTCAAGATAAACACTAGTCATACTTTTGGTTACTTATGGAGGTAGCATGTGCACTATTATTTTATGGGTGTTATTATTTTGATTAAGATAAGTTAGTGCAAACTTTTGGATTGTTGTTGATTGTGGCATTTTAGCTATTTTCGGTGCATTGACATTTTGAGCCACAAAAAAGCAAGGGCAACAAAGTTTTTAGCTCAAGAGATGCCTCAAGCTATAGTTGTCATGATATATTGGAGGGCATTAAAAAAAAAATTGTGGGAAAGCAAGGAGACTAGAAATATTCTTGGGAAAGACTTAAGCTATCAACCTTGCAATGCTTCGAGCAAGGAGGAAGATTTTTATTTTACTTTTTACTTAGAGGATGTCTCAAGCCGTTAACTCATTAGACGGTGAAGAGTCAAAGTTGGTGCTGAAGTTTTTCTTCGAGCTATCACTAAAGCAACACCTTGGAGGCCATGGAATCTAAGTCTTGAAAAGGAGAGAAGATATTGCAAAAGCAAAACCTCTTGGAAAATTTTAGATTGTAAATTTGGATTCATCTTAACAAGTGTTATTAAACAAAGGGGAGATGTTGTGAAAGTTATCGTAAAAGTTCCAATATGAGATGCTTGTCTATTGTCATCTAGGTAACATCTTTAAGGATGGGGAGACCCCTAGATGTCACCATAACAACATCTAGATGTTTGGAAAGACCGCAAATATGGTGATATCTCATGGATTTGCGAAGAAGAGACAAGATGTTATCATAGCAACACCTAAAGTGACTTGGAAAGGGGATTCAAGGTTTTGCCATAGTGCTACCTCAAGTCACTTGAAAATTGAGTGTTCACTTTTGCAAAACTTGTGTGAATGTTCTCAAGTTTTTTGAGGACATGAACCATTTTTCCATGGGAAGCTCTAGATCACTTTTCAAAAGGAGTTTTGGTAGTGATAATTCTTGAATGTGTGTGTTGGTTGGAGTGAGATGGTCTTCAAAACCTTTTGAGGATATAAACTATGCTAACATGAGAAGCTCTACATCATGGTTATGAGGGAGATGTATGCAAGAACATGGTTATGATAGATTATCCTTTGATTTTGGAGATGGTTTTACTTTTCTTTTCGAGGGATCTCGATACAACAACTAGAGTTCTTTGATTATGTTAAGGCCATGTGCAATCTCTAGATTTTAGGAGATTTACATTTGATTATGATTCCATGAGAATCTCTTTTGTGCACAATTATAGTTTTAACATGGCATGGTTGTTTTAAGAATTTGTCACAAATTTATCATGATGTTATGGGTAGCTCCAAATCACTTTTCGTGGGAGCTTAAGCAATGATGCGTTACTATATCATGGTCAAATTTAGATCTATAGTGGATTCTTGGCATAATATGGATGCTTTTGAATAAAATCGATGGTTGGAGATAGATGACCTTATGATGTGAAGATGCAAATTATAGAGCCACATGGAATTATTAGTCAACTTTTTTCTCATATATGCAATTGAAGTATTGGTTATTATTTGGGGATAATCTTTTATTTGAATACAATAATCATTTTGCCTCGGAGAGAGACACTCTTAGATAACATGGTATTGCAATTGGAGTTTGATTCACATGAGATGATTGGTAGTGTGCCTAGTTTTGCTAGGCAAATTTGGATGAGGTTGGCGATCTCTTAAGGTTTACAAATCAAATGTTGGAATGGTGAGTCCTCAATAAGGTTTCAACGAAAAAGACTAAGTATACAATTGTAGTTGTACAAGAGTTCAACATGCTTAATAGAGAATGGTTTAAATAGGTTTTTGTCCACCTATTTTGAAGATGTGTTCTAGTTTTGCTTTATCTTTCACATGAACAAGTGTCGAACAATGGAGATGTCCACTTTGAAGACAAGTTTGTCTAGATTTGTTGAGTCAATATAAGGATGAGTTTGAAGAATGTGTGCTATGGTTGGTTGTCTTGGGTTGATTTTTTATGTGCAAATGGACATTTGTAAAGAAGAGATTTTACTTCTAAACTTGTGTTACAACTTTAGAATATAGCAAGGTATTGTTGTTATCTATGTGACAAAGTGTCACCTATGTGGTAGAGAACACTACGTTTCATGTGCGGGCAGAGCACATTTATGTGTAGTTTTCAATGTTGCAATTGCTTTGCTAAACTTTGCAAGCAAAAAGAAATTCAAATTATGCAAGATGGTTATTGGTATGTTTTTCCCTTGTGCAATGGATTTGTTATCTATGTTTGGCCCCTTATGCAATGTATACAAGTGGGAGAATGGTGAGAAAGGTATTGTACACCTTACATAAAATATTTAATATTTTTGTAAAGTTGTGGTTCATGTTGAAATGGGATGCCACATTTTGGATGAAACAATATTTTACTAGGAAGTTATAACATTGACAAAGTGCATTTAATTTGTGGGTGGCCGCATGAAGACATGTCATATAGGTTTCACTTAGAAGTTGTAGAGTTCATTGATTAGAAAAAATAGTTTTCTTCTTGATCCTTGTCTATATATAGGATGTTTGTTATAGAATATTCATTTGATAGAACATTCATGTGAACGAAGCAACTAGAAGGCACTTTTATGCTATCAATTTTCTAAAAAGTGTTTGATCTTTTATTGCTTTTGGTCGTGACATTGTACAATAACTATGAATGTATCATTGTGATATATGCAAGAATATATTCTTGCCACTCAACGATGACCGAGACACTATCGTTGAGTGCATGGTTCACTCTCTACTCCCACTCCTCCAGCAAAACGGCAAAAGGAACTTATGCCATCACTTTAGTTGTTTAGCCGTTGGCTATCGTCCAAGTATACCGTAGACTTGAAGGTGATCAATCGAAGGCGGGGCCATGAGATGTGTTAGCATTATATGGCAATGGACTAACATGTGGCCGACAAATATCGGCACGGGGGCAGCAAGCGTAGGTACAACTAGACCTGGCCACTAGGGACCAATGTGTTGGTTGCACACGTGAATTGAAAAGCTGACTAGCCCCCTGAGTTACTTGTAGATCCCGCTTAAATGACAAAACGGCAAAATGAATTCCTTAAATCATCCCCTCTTGCCCATTTGACCACAGGCTCTCTTTAATAAATCGTTGTGCTTCAAAATATTGGCCTCGAACTACAAGTTGGAGGGACCTTTTGCGATATGAGCCCATTTTAAATGTTGTGTGGTGGGATCCCACAAGCAGGGACACGCGTCGAAATGAAGCTGAAAGTGACCTTATCATGTGCCTCGCTCTTTGTTTAGAGTGGTGTGGCATGCACCATTGGATCTTGCACCATTTCATCCTATCATCGATCTTCGATGGTTATATAACATGTGGTGGGATGATGTGAGTCCAAGGTGAAGGGTATAAATGCGCTAGTGTTAACTTCATCAGCCTTGCGTCGAGATAAGTTTGATGGTCTACCTAGTCAAAGAATCTTGCCTGTTTGCTACCAGTCCATTGCCTATTTTGAAGGGATGATTACATAGCGAGTTTCGAGATAGCTCTTATTGTGTATGTTTTGTATCAACTTTCCTCTTATTGTGTATGTTTTGTATCAACTTTCCTCTTTTTTATGATGGATCGTTGAGTATGATTTGAACATTGATGCAAAACAAACACAGCTGACAATTGTGTATGTAACACAGCTGACAATTGTGTATGTTTTGTATCAACTTTCCTCTTTCTGATGATGGATTGCTGAGTATGATCTGAACATTGATGCAAAACAAACACAGCCGATTCTATAAGCAATCTTTTGAATACTAAATGGACAATGGAAAACTTGTGCCAACTACCGCAGTGAGTTTCTTTTGACATAAAGAGCTTTAAGAAATCTAAAGTATGAATGACCCTGCTATAATCCAAGAGTTATAGAATCTTATTGCACTGGTTTTGTACTTAGGATTTACCAACCCTCAACTGTTGGCAAGAGATTTGAGCTCTGTTCCACTAGCAATTTTGAGATTTAAAAGAAAAGAAGCAAAGGAAATGCTGCATCAATTCATAGCTACAAATTTGTTTTGAACCCAAAGTATGTCAAGCCTGAAGTCATGGGAGATTATAGATCAATAGCAACTTACAGTATGGTGTACAAGATCATATCCAAATTGATTATTCGTGGATAAGAAAAATCATCTCTAAGCCGATTTCCATCTTACAATGAGCTTTGTGTTGGGAAGACAAGTTATTAATAGCATCATCTCAGTTAAAGAACTTTCAAGCGTAAAGAAGGTAAGTGATTAAGATCACACTAGATATGTTGAAAGCTTATTATAGATACACCTGGAACCTGATTGAGCAGTCTCTCGAAGCAGTTGGGTTTAATTAGCAAGTCGTCGGAGGAATAAATAGTCCTGTCACTACACTCAAAGTCTCTATTTCAATCAAAGGAGTTCTAGGAAAACCTTTCACTCTTTCTAAAAGATTATGATAAGGAGAACCGATGAACCCATATCTGTTTCTAGTTACAGGCGAGACTTTATGCAGAATGGTGGAGTTGAGAAAAAAAAAATGTTATCCCAATTCTACAATATGTCAGAACCTCTACAGAAATTGTTTGCCTTCTATAGCTTTTTTCCGCAACAAATATTCACGGACAAGCTCTTGAGATGAGCTAACAAAGAGTGTGAAATGGCTCCCATCTTTAACCAGTGCCCTTTTTCTGAAACATTTTTTTATTGTGTCGAGTAAATATGATTAAAGACAAATTGAAATAGTAGATTATTTTACAGTTCCGTATCTGCATTCCATTTAATTCTTCACAAAACTTCTACAACACATTTATTTCAATTTTATCACAGGAATAAGGATTAGTTCAAGGCAACCAAACACAGAAAATCTACTTTACAAAAAATGTTTCTGCACATGATTGCTGCCATGGAATCCAATAATAAGGACAGCCTTGATAGATGAAGGAGGAAGGAATGAGTCAAATGACAGGATGCCTTTTGGGGTAGTAGATAGAAGCCTTTTTTTGGGGACATGGGATGGGAATTTAACAAATACAGAATTATTTTTTTATTAACTGTAAAAGTGGGATTGTAAACCAAAAGCAACCTTTCCCTCACAAGGAGCGACAAAAAGAACTAACACAAGGGATATCACCCAATAAAAGCAATAGACCAACAAGCTCAAGGCAGCTTCAAGCCGTTTCACTCCAGGGAGCTTTGAACATTAGCAACAGCCCTATTCATCAAGTCATTGAAGTAGATTTCTTTCCTAGCTGTACTTCCCTTTCTAATTGCCAAAGTATCCAAAGATTTTCTAGTTAACCTCTCTTCCAATTCCGTCTTCCTTTTTAACTTCATTGTGGAGGGCGAGAATAGCAGATACTGAATCCCATCATTGGTATAATGACTTTCTAGATCACATCAATCAAGCCCTCACTAACAATTTTCTTCTTCCTACATACCTCCTCTGAAATTCTCAAAACTGGATGACGCCCATACTCAAAAACAATTTTAATAATTTCTTCAAAATTAATCCTAGCCAAAGAAGGGAAATCCTCCTTGCCATTACTCCCCAAGGGCAGCACATCATTCATCTGAGGATGCCTAAGCTCCTCCTATTGTTCAAGCACACAGCAGCAGCATGACCGACATAGTGGCAGGACTCCTCATAAACAATCAGTTGCACCCAATCACCCAACCTAGAGGAAATTTTAAAATATAGATAATTTCAATCTTTCATAAATAAGTTAATAACGCATTCATCATATAAATTACAGAACCATAATACTGGGCCAGCAACTTAAGATGAAATTAAGATTTGTAGTCTTTTCCTTCCAACAAGACAAGGTACTTGGACATGATGGATTTCTAGCTCTGTTCCACAAGCAGTTTTGCGATTTGATTGAAATGAATCTAATGGAGGTCATATAAAGGAGTCTTGAAAGAATACGAAAAATGCAGCATCAATTAATAACTATAAATTTGTTTTGATCCCAAAATTGGTCAAGTGTATGAGAAATTATAGATCAATGGCACTCTGCAATATGATGAACAAGATCATATCCAAAATTCAAATTGATTCTTCATGGATCAGAGCAGTCCTATCTAAGCTGATTGAAAGGACTACCATTAAATCAATCCTAACCATAGATTCTATAAATTGATCTTTACCATTGGGTGCTGCTTCTAAAATGTGTCCTACTCTGGTGTTTGTATATTACTGGTATGGGGTCTTGTTTTGCAATTAATAATCAATGGAATATGTATTGGCAAGGATCTGTTTACGACACATAATACTCTCTCTACTTTATATAGGCCGAAGAAGGATGTGGATTCTGAAACATTTGGACGGGCATCTGAGCAGCTTATTAATGTGCTTGAAACTGATCAGTGCAAGCCTGACAAGGGATTTGCTGGTGCTAGTGAGAGAGTTGGGCCTAGGGACAAGCCTGGAGTTTAAGAACAATGCAGAGGAAGCGGATCCATTAGATCAGGATCAATTCTTAGTAGAGGTGATGAAGGGAAGAAAGCAGTGGACAATATTGGAGGTGAAGGAATGATGAAGACAAGTGCCAGATCTGGAATCAAGGAAAATTATGGAGGGTCCTGCAGGGATCGAATTGACTTACAGAGGGACCATGAGTTCATCTTTGTTAAGAAACTCAAAAGAAGGATTCTAATTTTCAATAAAATTTGTTGTAGTTTAATCTGATAACTCTGTTGTACAGTACCTCAATTTATGCTGGTTTTTTAATCCGCAAAATTACCAAAAATAACTTTTCTACTTTATTTGGATAAGCTTTGAAAGGTAGCTGTATCATGCATATCTCTCACTTCTGTTTTATCAACACTTTCTGCACGGTAATGACGATGCAGAAACATTCTGTGTGCTTTTATCTGAATAATGATGTCTTGTTATAAACAACCCTCTAATTTGGTATCTGAATTAATGGCCATCTTTTAATTTTATTCTCAATTTATTCGAATAAATTTTGTTTCAGAAAATATCAAATATTTTTCAATTCTTCATATACCCACTATTTTTTGAAGTGAAATGCTTTAAGGAAGAAGGTCAGTCAAATATTTTACTATCCAGATGGGAAGAAGCACTCCGAGATTTATCTAAGGCATCAACCTCCAAATCTGCTTTCTTGTTAGCAAGTGTTGACCTATTAACATCTTGTTCCTTTAACATGCTGAGTAATAAAGAGAGCCCAGACTTTAGGTGGCTTAACTTGTTTGACCACTGTTCTACAGTCTACTAAAAGAAAAGGATAAAGAGAAAATTTAAAACTGTAAAAACTTTTTAGTCCTTATGTAGCTGATAATTTTTGTGGAAGTCATCAGAGACAGCCTTATAATCACATTCATTGGTAGTGGAAAGAAGGATTTCTAACATCATTGAGCATAACATTGAAAATTGAAATCAACAGTAAGAATTAATGGCCATATAGCAAAAGTAACAGAAATATATATGGTGTTTTCGGGATAGGGATGGTAGGATGTCAGTCTGAGGAGCTTTTTTGGGGACTGCTGGGGCATGGCAATATATATATAAATATATATGAAATTTTAAAATATATATATAGTGGGTTTGCTCCCCAAGGTCTTGGGTTCAACTCCCTGGCCCATGACTTAACCCGCCACGCACACTTGGGGCGTGTGCTGGTCACTGCGCGGCCCTAGGGGACTAGTCTCGCCTCCAAGCTTGCCCCGTAAAGGGAACCCACTGGCTAGAGTCGCTGAGGATACCCCTGTGGATAACAAAAAATATATATATATATATATGGTGATAGAAAGAGATACTCAAATTTCTACAAGTTAATGGACTACAATATAACAGCAGCAATATAACATGCACTGTTAAACTGATGCTGGATGATGTCTGCAAACGCCAATATGCCAACCACATTAAAAGGACATTGTTTGACTGTGTTTCTCACACAATACCACACTGTACCAGACCATGGCCAATGCACCTTTAATCTCTATAACAACTGACAACTAGAACTGACTATAATACCATATCAAAAATTTTGAAGTTTGAGACAGTTTTGAACAATGAAATCAGAAATCCAAATAATTGTTGTTAGTGTTAATTGTTATATAGCTTATATCATTAGCTACAAATCTAAATCATGACATATTTATTGCTGTTATAGTGTTACTGCTGTCACCGCTGTCATGATTATTTTTATTGCTGTTGTACTGCTATCATGATATATTTATTGCTACTGTTATAATGGTGTCATATTATAATGCTGTCATGTTATATTTAAGTTTTTTTTAATGTAATGAACGTTTTTCTTTTTTAACATTATAAAAATTTGCCTTGCCATTGGGGATGTCTGGACAGCCAGGGGATGTATCAAATATCCCCAACCATGTCATGACAGCCAAACATCCCCAAGGTTTCCTGTTTCTGCAACATGTTTCAGAAATGATTTGAAGATTTAAAGACTTTTGGGAATGGCTACAGGACATGTCCCCCCATACTCAAAATGCCATTGGGGGCAGGGAAAGGGGTTTGAGGACCACGGATGCAGCCCCATGGAACACAGAACTAATCTGATTAAATTCTTTAAAAGTATGTTATTTGTTCCATTAATTGATATTCATATTTCTGGATGGATATGTATTGAATTGGTCTTCAATTTAATGTAATAAAGTTTTAAACCAGCTAATTTTGATAAACATCTATATCTGTGCATTTCTTCTAAATTTTGGATATAATTTGTTTTCTTTAAACTCCAATATTAACAATAACAAACCTTTTGTCATACTAAATTAACCCTGATAAACTATATCTTTCCAATTTTCTACTTGCGAGAAAAATAGCATTTCACCTTATGATAGAATTAATATTTCATGTAACCTCCATACGGAAAATGACTAAGCCTATTTAATTAGGATCAATTGAGTTGGGAAAACATAAAGTTGGTTCAACTTATTGAGCAACTATTTCTCACAGTGGAATTCAAAAAGGTACGTATAATCACTATTGGTTGTTTGAGAGTTTCAAGAATCAGACAAAACTGAAGGTCTGTGAAACATGGAATATTCTTCTTGAATGGATGAACTGACTCAAGATGTTGAATGCCTCAGTGAAAGGAAAACTAATAAAATCAATTACATGGTTGGAAGCTCTTTTCTTGTATTTGAGCACTGAGTGGAATTGCTACAAGCATCACCCACTCAATATGAGCACAGTCTTAGAACTTCGATTGTGCCTTCAAGTTGCAACAAATGGTTGAGTAATTGACCTGGATTATGTGGGTCCATACTATGGATAGCATACACCAATGTCAGAAATATGTGTTCCTCTAGTAACTATTCAATGGGCAGATTCCTCAGTAGTTGATTGGACCAGAGTTCCAAGTTGCTCGACTGTGCTCCCACTTGTGAGCCCTCTGATTTAATCTGCATTACCTGTAACCATATTTTTCCTGGCCTCTGCTTTGGTATGCAACCATTTGTAAGGGCAACGTTGCATTTTATCTGGACTTTTGTGGACGTTGAGATATCCTCCCTGTATTAAATATTATCATGAATAACAACATAAAGATTGAGAATGTTCACAGGATTAACTTTATTGGGTACCTAAAAGGTTTGGCCATTAGCTTTTGCATAATAGCTTTTGGTTGTTCATTATATGTGGATGACGGTAAGCTTTAAAATGGATCAGGTAATGAAGTTCCAGCATTTACAAGGCCATTTTAAGGTAAGCATTCCACCCTCAACTTCAGCATAAATGCCAGGTTGAAGATGTTCACAAGAAACTAATATGATGTATTGGATTTGGTTCAGTTTGAGGATTTGTTTTGAGAGTCTGATGCATGCACTCAACATTCTTTTCAATCTGCCTAGTAAATATTTTGAAAGGTTTTTAACTATTAATGTTATAGGAACAATTTGAAGAATGATAAATGTAGAGCTGGAAATGATTGTTCAACATTATTCTGAACCAACACCAGATTTGTCTGCCCAACGAAATTTATAAAATGAATTGTGGGTTTATAGTTATGTTTGTCCTTTCAATCCTTTCCATAGCTTTTATAAACTAATCTTGTATGTTTGATACTTGTTCTGACATCTCTCATTATGGTGGAAACTTTCTAATCATTGGTTTAACAACTATGACAGCAGATTTCTATATAGAATTTAGCTTATTACTGCTTTCTGTGACGTTGATTTTGTATTTAACTTCAAACAGATAAGCATGAGAAAGATATCAATAATACCTAAGAACTTCAATACAATTGTGTACACTCCAGATTTCTGTATATAAAATTTGTCTAAATATATAATATTTTTGCTACATATTTGTTTACTGATAGCTTAGCTAGCTTAACTGTTTTTGGCATAGGTAGTTGTCTATCTTTGTTATTAAAAGCAGGTTTTCTTGCTGGATAAAGTCTCACCTGAGTCACCTCTCAACGCTACTTCCATTGCTCTGTTTTCTCACTTCATAAGAAATCACACCCTCCCCAACCACATCATATCCTTCTGTATAGTTGCGGACCTTCTCTATCCTTTCAACAAATTCGCTATGTACACAGAAGGGTTCACTTCATATGTCCAGAATTTGACTTTCAAAAATTTATGCAACCATGTCCAGAAAGATGTAAAAAGTTTAATTAGTTATTTTTCAAGGCGATCTTAGTGCATTTATCAGCGTACCCATTGAACTTTAGGGTGCAATTGCTAGTTACAGATATAACTGAAACCTGAAAGAGTAGTCCCTTGAAGCAATTAAGTTTAATTGCCATGTCGTTACAGGGATAAGTAGTGGTGACACTACACGCAAAGTCTCTTTTTCAATCAAAGGAGTTCGAGGAAAACCTTTCACTCTTTCTAGAAGATTATGACAAGGAGACGCCTTAAGCCTATATATATTTCTAATTGCAGTCAAAACTGTATGCAGAATGGTGAACTTGAGAAAAAACATGTTATCCCAGTTCTAAATATGTCAGAGCCCCAGCAGAAATTGTTTCCGTGTATCTTTCTTCCTCCGATCTTTGTTTACTACATCAAATACTCGACATGGACACGCTCCTGAGATGAGCTAACAAATGGTGTGAAATGGCTCCCATCTTTAACCAATCCTCTTTTTCTGAAACTACTTTTTGTTGTGTCGAGTAAACATGATTAAAGATAAATAGTAGCTAATTTTACTGTTACATATCTGCATTCCATTTAATTCTTCACACAACTTCTACAACACATATATTACAATTTTATCACAGGAATAAAGACGAGTTCGAAGCAGCCAGATAAATAAAATAACTCTAGAAAAAATGCTTTACAATCTACTAAGCTACTGTACTATTGCTGTCATACAAGCCAACAATAAGGACAAAATAGATAATCTGATCTGCTTAGTATAGGCAGCCAAGGAAACGCAAAGAGAAAATGTGACAAAGACCTGCGCAGATCCCTAAAAGAGCTCAACTTGAAGATGAGAGTTTCACAGCCTTGAAGGGCGGATGCAACAAGCCAAGCTCGTCTTTGACTTCCAGCGGCCTGTCGGTCTGGTTGCGCGTCTGCCTGACCTTTCGGCTGCTGAGATTCTTGTGAGTGAAGCCATAAATTTGTAAGATCTGATTATCCCCAAAATTGTAGGCCCTCTCCATCTGCTTAAGGCATTGCTCTACCGGATAGTCCCCAAACTTGCCGCAGGGCTTGCATCCCACGAAGTGAGTGACGAGTGGCCAGCGGTGATCCCCGAGGCCGGGATGGTACTTCTCGATCATTTCCTCATACTTATCGACGAGAATGCCCCAGTAGCCATGGAGATAATAAGCGCTCTCAAGATAAACTTTGTCGCCCCATTTCTCTCTCTGCGTAATGAGGAGGTAAACGATGGCCGACTGGTCGTCGGCCTCGAACTCGGGGCGGCCAGTGAGGTAACTTGTAAGGAGCTTCCCGGCGTCTGTGCGGATCTTGCCCTTGGGTCCCATGGGCGCCCACGCGTCCAAAATATCCAGCGACCACTGGCAGTTGCGGAGCAGAAAGGAGCCCGTGTTGAGCCCGATCCAGTTCTTGCGATTGTAGACAAGCTCCTCCCACCCATGCATGACGAAATTATGGTCCTTGTAACGATCGTATGGGGGCTCGAAGGCCATATCTGTGAACATAGCGTCGCTGTCCATCCACCAGATGAACTCCACTTCGGGGTGCGACAGCATCAGTTTTCGGATCAGAGGCAGCTTCGCCCAAAACCCAGACATTTCCGAGTCCAGATGTGCCATGTTGTAGAAAATCTCGATGCCATGCAGGCGGCAGTAGTCGATCTTGTTCTTAATCGACTTGAGCAAGAGATGATCTCCCACGGGATTCTCGCATGCCTTGGGGGCCGACCCTGTCACCAACAAAATGCGCGGCCGTCCATTGGGCAAAAAGTTGGGGAACGCAGGGTTTTTCTTGAGCCATTCGCTCCGCTGCTCGTCCCAGTCGGAGATCTTGGGGCCCAGGCTGTAAGCCGGGCCGTTGGGATCTCTCTCCACTTCTGGCTCCTCCGGCTCCCCTTCCTCTTCCGCGACAACACCAGCCTCAGCTTTGCCTGCTCCTTCATTAGAGGCAGCCTCTGTGAGCACCCGGTGCGGCTCCCCGCGACGACCCACAATGAGATGCTCACGGATCTCGGCAAGATCTTGGCCCGGCGTCCCGAACTTGCCCGCGCCAATGGTGCCCCTCAACACCATTACTGTCACAAACAAACAGAGCAGCGTCACCTTGGCATTGTGAAATGCCTTCTGCATCTGGCGCACCCTGCGCCCTGAAAACACCTCCGGAAACCGCATTCTGGCTTCGAATTTGAGACTGAATCCCTTTCCCTGCTTAATAACTTACTTCAGTGCTTTGTTCTGTTGCCTTTTCTGTCTTGTCGGTCATGACATTATTATTCGCAGCTAAGCTTCTTGGCTGCTTCCTAACATGATTTTGTACCCCACCAGGCCGCTTTCAAACCGACGAGACCGTTAAAAGAAGTCGGTAGGCACTTGCATATTCGTTGCCAAGTTCATCCAAATTAACCGCGTCGCCAATTTCCTAGATTAACTTTACTTAACACTCGCCAGCTTGAAAACCAAGTCGAAATAAGCGCCGTGACAGAGTAAGTTTGTTTTGGCAGTACATGATACAGGCCAAATCGTTGCCAACTGTCGACAGCTATAAACATACGAGTCACCGACACGGAACACAATATGTATTACAGAACTGGCTGAAGTGGCTCAGATAATTTTTGTACATGGAAGCCAGCTAGTTTCAACCCGATTTGCATAAGCGATGGATTATAGTAATTGAGTTTTAATGTTTTACAAAGATGCGATATTTTCCCCATTTATTAGTTGTTGTGGGAGACTTGTGGGAGACACCACCACTCAAATACGTTAAGAACATTTTTTAATGTATATATTTTTTATTTTTTATTATTTGATTAGATAATAATAATAAATGGTGTTAGTGTTATAGTATGATTTTTAAGCTATTGGATTTTACTAAATTCTATTGAAATGAGGAAAAATCAATTCCACAACTTTTAAGGATCATATGCAATCAAACACATGTCATAGAAAGAGAGGATGACAAAGTTATGGAGACCAAGAATTATTATTATAAAAAGCATGAATCATAATTACTATGCATCTTAAGAATAATACAATAAAGAATCCTTATAAAAGGATAATTAACCTATAAACTTTAGGTGAGGATAAAACAAGATCGTGACATGTGTCCCCATCTTATGACATGCGACATAAAAAAAAAAATGACCTAGGTAAATTTAAGTAATTAGAAAAAAAGGGACCTAATAATTAAATAAATAATTAATTAGGAAATATCTTGTACTCTAACAAATTTTATTATAAATTAAAAAAATTACTATTTATTTTGACTATAAAGTAGGTAATAGTGGGAATAATTGTTTTAATGTCACTTTTTGATTCTATTAGGTGAAATGACTTTGTTTTGTTTGGTTGGTAACATGTGTCCCCATCTTAAGAGACATAAAAAGAATATGACCTAAGTAAACTTAAGTAATTAGAAGAAAAGGGACTTAATAATTAAGTAAATAATTAATTAGAAAATATCTTTTACTCTAACAAATACTATTTATTTTGACTATAAAGTAGGTAATAGTGGGAAGAGTTGGTTTTATATCACTTTTTGATTCTATTCATTGAAATGACTTTATTTTGTTTGGTTGCTAATACATGAACTAATGATCTAGTACAATTAAAACGAGGTGACTAGATTTTGTAATGTATGTCTTTTGTCAAATTTATTTCAAAATATAGAAATAATTAGTTCAAGTTAGGAATATTAATGCATCCAATGCATTCAATTTATTTTATTAGTTTGGTCAATGAACATATAGAATTAAAAAAACTGAGCAACAATCCTATAGTCTATATTTAATTTTTTATTTTAAATAATTGTCAAAATGACATTTATCTTTCTTTCTATACATTCATTTTTGGAACACTCAATGCATAAATCATTTTTTTTCATTTTTTTTTGTAAATTACATGTCCAACACATTTAATTCATTGAATTAAATTTCAACTCTATTAATGGCTTGAATGGTATGAGCACTTACATCATAATAGTCATTTTCTATTGTGAGGTGGCAAAGTAAATTAATATGAAAATAAATTTTGGTCTTTCTAATTACATTGTTGACTTTAAAATTATTTTGTCTCCTTCAATGACATTTCTAACATCACTCAATTTATTAATGACATAATTATAATACCCACTCCATTGTTTATTTCTTTTACTTGTCCTTCAATCCACATGCTCTTGATCTCCATTTTAATATGAAAATGCATTAAAAAAGACTTAATGTTTGTGTTTAGATTTGAAATAGATTTGTTATGATCTATTCATTTTGACTATTGGGAGGAGCCATAGTGCACATGATTGCAATAGGAACCCAAGTCATCATGATTTATGAATTTTGATTTAATATTAAGAATATGTGAGATGATTTATATTGATGTTTGTGTATATTAATATTGTAAATAATAAAATATATTAAAATTGTCCATGTGAGCTTGTAGAAGATATTACAAGTACCATTTATACTCAAACTAGGGTGAGTAAATAGTACAAGAGTAGTGAGAAATCATTTGTTTACAAAAGCGCATACAATTTTCCTATGTATTATTTGTTGAAACATCACATGTAACTAAAATAAAAGATAGGGGAAAGGACCCAGTAGTTGAGCATGTTCCAATAGTTGTTATAGCATTTGTTGATTTAATGTCTAATATTTTTAACAATAATGAACCAATAGTTGTGACTCTAAAGTTGTTAATGTCGATGATAACTACCAATAATTGAATAATATGTATTCCTTAGATCTAAAAAGCAACAAATCATGTGATGCCACATCAACACACTAATAAAACATGATTTAGTGCACAAGTATCAGTCTCACTTTTTTTGGGACCTTTTTGGACACCTTGACAAAAAGCATGTTGATGTGGCATCATATTTGATGATATGGCCCCAAAACCTTAGTTATAAGCAAGGGTGTTGCCAAACAAGCTATTGTAAAAAATTGAGAAATTTTTGAAATTTCCACATAGGATTTTGAGAAGTGCGAAGTTAGGGTGCTCAACTATTGGGTCCTCTCCCCTAGTTTGATAAAAAAAATAGGAATTATTTAACATTTGAATTATATTTTTTAAATATATATAAGAGTATTGTTTGGAGCTCAAAATTGTCCATGTGAGTTTGTTGTAGAAAATATTACAAGTATCATTTATACTCAAACTAGTGTAAGTAATAGTACAAGAGTAGTGTGAAATCATTTGTTTATGAAAGTGCATATAGTATTCCTATGTATCATTTGTTGAAACACCACATGTAACTAAAATAAAAGATAATTTGATTAAAAAAAGATTTTTTTAATTTGTGCTCAAATAGTAGCATCTATAAATAACTAATGATACAATTTTAAAATAATAATTTTGTCACGTTGATTAGATCTCATGGAAGATTTTTTCATAAAGAATCCTTTGGCTTTCTTCTTCTTTATATAAATCATTTTATCTATTTTTCTCAAACATATTTTTTTAAAACACCTTATTGATTCTTTTATGACATGATGATCCATTAGAATTTTCTTTGCATGTCCAAAATTAGGTTTTAGTTTTTTACATATTACAAGGCTTAGAGAATGAGCAATTCATTTTATCCTTTATTTTGATTCAAGCTTTCTATAAATAAATGTATTTGTATATGTTACAAATTGACAAAGTCTCGCTAAGCTTACATAAGTCAGAATTACATTCTATGATTTTATTTTGTTAATGCATTAGTCTACAATATCAAAAGTAAAAATAAAAATATATCTTTTTGAATTATTTGTTATTGAGGTGACCACTATCAATTTTCAATACTGTGGAAGCAATAGTAATCGATCTTGTTCTTAATCGACTTGAGCAAGAGACAATCTCCCATGGGATTCTTGCATGCCTTGGGAGCCAACTATCTTTAGCTATAAATATAAGAGGAGTCATTGACACTAAACACAATATGCATTGGAGAACTACCTCAGGTGGCTCAAAAAAATTATGCACATCATGGGATATATGGGAGCCAATTATTCTCAACCTAGTTTCCATGTATATTTATGGATTATTCATTGTTTAATGTACATGTGAGTAATTGAGTGCTAATGTGAGTCATTTTTTTTAAGTTAATAAAAGAGGGGTAAAAATTTATTCAAACTAAAATAAAGAAGTACAAAGAAAGGGCATTACACAGCCCTGTCAATCTCCACTAAGTGGTCCAACTTGTGAGATAAATCTAGGGGTAATTGACCCCTATCCACAATGTTCCAATTCTGCAAATGATCAGAGGCCCATTTGGCCAAACAATCTGCAACTTTGTTCCATTCTCTAGGAATGTGACAGAAAGTAAATGATTCCAAGGAAGCACATAGATTAAGAATCTCTTTTATAATCAAATCCAAATGCCAACTGACATCTTCTAATTGCTACCTATTCAACAAAGTCACCACCACCTGAGAATTAGATTCACAAATGATCCTTCTCCACCCAAGAGCGCAACAACACTCCACTATATATAAAATGGCAAGAGCCTCCATCAAATTGTTAGTATGCAGACCCTTATAAACAGAAAAGATAAATTGAACAGTCCCAGAACTATTTCGCTCAACACCCCCAATACCAGTATGACCCAGGATTTCCCTAAGAAGAACCATCTGTGTTGATTTTCAACACACCCTGTGGAGGAGGACACCAACACCCCTCCCTATTTATCTTCTGAAGAGGATGTCTACATCTATTTCTCATGATCTGACCAACACCCTTGGCAGCACGACTCTGAAGAGGAAGATTAAGGTGATTGCAACAAACAACATCTCTCGGATCCACACCCTCAGCCAAGTCACACTTAGCCAAAATAGTGTCTCCCAAAGAATGAAGAATTTTCCACCACAAATGTTGGACAACCAACTTCACATCTTGAAAAATCCTACAATTCCTCTCCAGCCAAATATGCTAGATAATAAAGGTCGGTCCAATAGCCCAAGTGACTTGAAGAAAAGAAGTCTTAACAAGGGCCTTGCCCCACTGAGCAAAGAACTCAACCAAAGAGGAAACATGCTAGCAAGCCTGGTTCCACACACCCCACCAGAAGTGTCATATCTCCCTAGAGAAGGAACATTGGAAGAAGAGATGAGAGACACTTTCCTCACTATTACAACACAAAACACACATCGAGGGACCCTAGAAACTGCACTTGCACAAGTTATCCCACGCAAGACACCGATTTTGAACCACCAACCACATAAAAAAATTGCACTTGGGCCAAGAAAATTTGTTCCACACCTATTTCCACCAAGGAACTTCAATGTCCCCAAGCATTTGCCTCACCAACTCTCCTTAACCCGCTCAAACAGAGTACTTACTAGATAAATCACTACTACTCTAAGTGAAGACATCATGCCCCACCAAGGTGTTACATTCACGGGAGGAAAGAATCTGAGCCAACTCTTGCCTATCCTCCTTTGACCCTCCTAGCGGCCATTCAAAAGAGTGCTTCCATCTAAAGTTAGCAGCCAGCCCAAAATTTTGGACAATCTTATAATGATCAATTGTATTCCAACTCGGAGCAATAAAATGATCACAAAGTGGTTGGAGGTGAGGATAAGCAAAAAGGAGAGGAGGATGACCATCCCAAGAATCCCACCAAAAAAGAGCTTGAGAACCCGTATGATAGATCCAAAAAATCCCATTCTTAACCAACTGAGCCCATGCCTTCAAAGTATGTCAAATCATAGATCCCCTTCCCTCTAAAGGGAAGCGAGGAACATCAAAAGTGTTAACATCCTTAAGATACTTATGGGTGAGAATACAGGCCCAAAGCTAATGCTAACTAGTACACCAACGCCAATATAACTTGGTGGTGAGAGCTTTCCCATTCAAAATAGAAGATTGTAAGTCAATCCCCCCTATTTTTATGGCATGAACACAATTTCCCACTTAACAAGACTAAACTTAGCCGTCTGCAAGTTACCACTCCAAATAAATTATCGTGAGAGAGCATCAAATTCCCTAAGGAAATACAAAGAAGCAACCTAAACAAAACACCTGTAAATAGGGAGAGTCTAGATAACAGACTTCGAAAGAGTCACTCTTACGGTAGTAGATAACCAATGATGAGTCCAATGAGTGACCTTACTACACAACTTATCAAGTAAATTCTACTAGGAAGACTTGGGTTGCCTACCAACAACAAGAGGAATACCCAGATAAACAAAGGGAAGAGACCCAATTTGAAACCTCAAAATTTTTGCAATTTGTCGTTGAATAGCTTGAGGAGTATTAAAAAAGTAGATAGATGACTTGTGCTCATTAACTTTCTGACCCAAAGCAACAAGGTAAATATCCAAAGCTCGCCTAAAGAAACAACTTCTAAAGATGATCCCTCCCCATAAGAGAAGTGTCGTCAACAAACTAAATCTATGAGAAAGTTGTGGCAACCCATTGCCCCAACACCAACCTTGAATCATGCCATAGGAAACCGAGACTTAAGAAATATGCCCAAACCCTTACCCATAATAATAAACAGATAAGAGGAGAAAGGATCTCCTTGACAAAGGCCCTTAGAAGCCCCAAAAAGCTCAGAAGGTTCCCCAATCATAATAATCAAGAAAGAGGAAGAGGTAACACAACTCATAGTCCAACTGACCCAATTTGGACTAAAACCAAATCCTAAGAAAATCCTCCACAAAAAACACCACTTAACTCTATCATAAGCTTTGGCCATGTCCAACTTGATAAACATAGATTTCTCCTTAGAAGTCACCATAGAGTGAATGATTTCAGAGGCAACCACCACCCCATCCAGGATTTGTCTACTAGCCACAAAACCCCCTTACTCCTCGAAGATCACAAAAGGAAGACAAACTTTGAGCCTCTTTGCAATCAATTTAGTAATAATCTTATACACCACATTACAAAGAGCGATAGGTCTAAAGAATTTGAGTTGATTAGCACCTTCCTTTTTAGGAATGAGAACTAGGAAAGAAGAATTCAAAGCTCAAAGCATTTGCTTACTGCGAAGAGATTCCCAAGAAACCTCTAACAAATCCAGACTTATAATATCCCAAAATTCCTAAAAAAAAATTAATAATAAAACCATCCGGACCTAGAGCTTTACCCTTATTCATCCCAAAAACAACCTCTTCCAATTCAGACAAAGAAATCAAACGGATGAGGAAATCATTCATCTCATTTGTGATAAGGGCACTAGTAGAATTTGGCAAATAAATGACTACATGACTAAAACTTTTAGTCACATGACTATTAAAACTTTTAGTCCCATGACTAAAAATTTTAGTTACGTGACTAACACTAGTAGTATCTTGAAAATAAATGACTAATTTGGTCATTTATAAGTGACTAATTTGGTCATTGGGTAAAATCACAACTAAATGACTAAATAAATGACTAATATCAAACAAATAAAAATGACTAATATCAGACCAAAAAAATGACTAAATATATGGCTAAATTAATGACTAAATAAATGACTATTACTCCTCTATTCTTTTTTCTTTCGAATTTGATCATAATCCATAGAGCTAATTAATCCCTCCTCATGGGACCCCTACCTAAGCAGGCCATTTGGCCACCTAGGTTGCTTGGTGCACCAAAAATACCTATTACATGGAAGGCATTGCCTCTCTGTGCAGTCTGAAGGTCTTCACATATTTTATAAAAAAAATTATGAACATTTACATTCTTTAACTTTTATTACTCATTATGTTAATGAATTGTTAATGTTTTTAACTATGATTTGAAGCCAGTTTGATTTTCCTATTGTGTTAGCATGTCAAATGTATCAAAGAGCAATTGTGGTCAATTTCACTAATAAAATATGATTTAAACTATCCAATTGCAATAAAAATGAAGAAATTGATTCACTTCTATCTTCGCTTGCTAATATACTCGACCATCTTAATAATGTGAAATAGAAATAACAATTATGATCACTTTTGGTATGCGAAAATTTTCTCTTTCAGGCTTTATATTGTCAATTATTTTTTAAAAATAGAATTATTTTATAATCTATGAAATCAATTGTGTGTGGATCATTTTTATCTATGTTATTTTTTATACAAGTTTGAACTCTTGTAATTTTAGGAGCACATCATGCTTATCTTAATTTTCACAACCTATATTAAAATGACAATGTAGATAGATGAATTTTTTTCCCCTAAAAATGAATATTAATTTTTGCATGCCTTCCACACAATAGTTTTTTTTGGTGCATTTTACCAATAGGTATTTTTGGTAGACAAAAATAAAATAAAATAAAGGTATTTTTGGCGCCTTGGTCGATCAGGTCGTATATGCATTTGGAGGAAATCTCAGGCAGTTGATTTTTGGCATAAAACATTGTGATTGCACATTGGTGGGAAGTTTCGAAGTTTAATCAACAATTTGGTATTTTAGCTCCCACACGCATTTGAAGGTTTTCTAATTGCAAGTCTAACAAAGGAAACATACATTGAATGCAAAGAGTGGTGGTTTCCATTTTTGTAATGCTAGAGCTTGTTGAGCAATGTTTTCTTAGTTGCAACACCAATATCATTCAAGAAATGGCAAAACATTAAACAAGGTTACAATCTAAAGGTAAGTGGAAATCTTGAATCCTGAAACCTCATGTTGATCTTCATTCTTTATGACAGTGATCTTAATGTTGCATATACTATTCTTGCTTTCCATTGCTTCATTGATGTTACAATCTTGTGCTTTCACTAATATAATGATAATGCTCTTTGACATTGAATGAATCTCATTGACTTTGACCCATTTTCACTATGTTCTATGGTCTTTTACATCTTCTTTGTGCATGATATTGGGTCACATGGCATTCATAACAACTGCTATTATCTCCTTCATTTTTCTATGATCCTCTGACACTCATATGCTTTGATATAATAGTGATCATTTGCAACTATTTTCCCTCTATATATTGTCTTTCATTCCTATCCCTTGCATGCCTTGGACTATTGTTATCATGCATTGAAAATTGGAACTCTTTATTCACTATATTGATAATTCATTGGCACTATCATTGTTTGTATTCACTGCTATCTTATGATGATTGTTCTTCATAGTCAATCCTTAAAATCATTGTTCTAATAAAAACATATTTTTTCTCTTTTGTTTTTACATTATGATCTCATTGCTTTGAACCTTATGCTTTGTGAAATTATCACATCTTTGTTACAATCTCTTCAAGGACTGACTTTCTTTCTCTATTGACTACAAGAGGCCCCTTTGATCTTACAACCCCAAGCCTCTTAAAGAAAACTTAGAATCAATTGGCAACCGTGAACAAAAAACCATCATAGCTAATTTTATTTCTTTTCCAAGAGCATTCAATGAAAATATAATGGAAAACGCACATCACTCTGTGGGGTAGGGTTTATTTGATTTGAAAACCTACCTTCAACGTCCAAGTCAAAAAGTCATCCTACCAAGTCTGTGTCGAGTCCTCCAAGTCTTAAGTCAAAAATCAGCCTACCAAGACTGTTTTACGTCCAAGTCTTGTATATATGATACAAGTATGATAAATGTTTAAAAATATTGTACATAACTGTATGATACAATGCATAAATTTGTACGCTTTCTCATTATATCAAAAACTTCAAACTACAACTCACATAAATTAGAAATGAGTTATAAAAAAACTTATTGTCAAGTACAATTTCCTCCAAATCAAAATTGCATTATCCAATTTACATAATTTTGTGTTTAACTAATTTTGTGGGAAAAGAACACTTAGTGTACAAAGTAAATCAAGAGTTTCTTTCCAGGATTTCAAAGGCCTGTTGTTCACAAGGCCAATAAGATCATTATTGACCATAGCAGAAACCACCTGCACTAATAGTGTTAAGTCAAAAAATATTCCATAGAAAGAAATATATTCTAGATAAACAGAGCCAGTTAGCCTTCTAAAATCTAGATAGCTGAATACAAGAAGGATGGTAAAACATAAAACATTAAAAGACTTTAAGATGTTGCAAATGCCATGCAATTAGTAGAGAAGCATAACATTAAGATAGGAACAATTTGTTTTTCTTAAATATTCATCACGAGTTTTCTCTCATAAAGAACACCCCCCGACATGAGCAATGAGAAGTGCATCTACCATCTTGTTTGCTGACAGGCGTTGCATGACTACTCCCTTATAATCACCAATAACTAAAGAACTTTGAATGGCTTCATCACATTCTTATTATTCAATTGAATCTTTAGTAGCTTCACGTTGCACCTCTTCTCCATTACCCAGGGTATCCTTCCCAACAACAAAATCATTTTCAGTGAGAGGAAGTGAGGAATCTTCTTTCGGACTATGCAAATTATCAAAATACTCCTCGCCATTGTCTTTGGGGGATGTAACATCTTGTCCACCTTTTGACTAAACTGATGGATCTAATTGTGTTGTATCATCAAGAGTGACATTGTTGATTATTTAACTGCTAATATCATCAATTTTGGTAGATTGAGCTTCCTATAAATCTTGATTCTTTGTTGACTGCACTTGAAATCCAAGGTGCTCAAGTAGCTTTGTCCTAGCATTGCCTTCATCTTCAAACATGACTCTTAAGAAATTCCATGTCTCCCTCTCTTCTTCCAAACTAAATCAGTGCAGAATCCAAAAATTTGCAAGTGAAACAATACAAATTAATGTAAATTGTTATTAATCCCATTTAAAAAGTATCCACAAATAAGTAATCGAGAATCTTGAGACTTCTTATCGCACAAAGCTCGCAATGATGATTTTTCATCATCTGCTATTGCAACTTCAAACTCTATTGAACAAAGCACTAGACTATCCTCAGTAACAAGATTGTGTATATATACCTATGAAAATAGCAGAAAAATAATACCATATATCATCTTAATGACATGTACCAAAGAATAAATTGTACTCTACCTTAGAAGAGCCAACAACACTCTGTGATGTTGTATCGGGCCGAAATGTAGCAAGCTTTCCTCCAAATCCAAAACTGACACCAACTGGTCTCTTCAACCACTTAGGAGCTTTCAAGAGTGCACCTGAAAAGAGAAACGAAAAGATAAACATCATGTATTTTCATACAGGATCCCAATTCATTGGGGGATGTAACATCTTATCCACCTTTTGACTGAACTGATGGATCTAATTGTGTTGTATCATCAAGAGTGACATTGTTGATTATTTCACTGCTAATATCATAAATGTTGGCAGATTGAGCTTCTTGTAAGTCTTGATTCTCTATTGACTGCACTTGAAATCCAAGGTTCTCAAGTAGCTTTGTCCTAGCATTTCCTTCATCTTCAAACATGACTCTTAGGAAATTCCATGTCTTCCTCTCTTCTTCCAAACTAAATCAATGCAGAAACTAAAAATTTGCAATTGAAACAATACAAATAAATGTAAATTGTTATTAATCCCATTCAAAAAGTATCCACAAATAAGTAACTGAGAATTTTGAGACTTCTTGTCGCACAAAGCTCGCAATGATGATTTCTCACCATTTGCTATTGCAACTTCAAACTCTATTGAACGAATCACCAAACTGTCCTCGATAACGAGATTATGTATATATACCTATGAAAATCGCAGAAAAATAAGACTATATATCATCTTAATGACATGTACCAAAGAATAAATTGTACTCTACCTCAGAAGAGAGAATGACACTTTGTGACACTGTACCAGGATGAAATGAATCAAGCTTTCCTCCAAATCCAAAATTGACACCAACTAGTCTCTTCAACCACTTAGGAGCTTTCAAGAGTGGACCTGAAAAGGGAAAAATGAAAAGATAGACATCATGTATTTGCATACAAGATCCCAATTCATTGAGAAAATCTTATAAGTGATATTCCCATTTCTTAACTATGTCATGTATGGTTATCACATAAAGTAACACTTACCACCCACTTTATGTTTGAAATCAATTAAAGCACTATACTTGGGTTATTCAAAGAGAGTCATTAGTCAAGTACTGTAGGAAACAAATCATGGGAATATCAAACTAGTAGAGCATAGATAGCAATAGTGATCATGCATAAATATCATGAATAGATTTTCATCAATTAAGGTAGACGTATTTCAACAATGAAAAAACTCTAGATGAAATATACCTACCTTCCTAACACTTTCACTTTTGCCTATGATTTTCATTAACACCGAAGGTATATATAGATTGGGTAGGTACCATTGGGATCTTAAGGCCCCTTATTGTGTGATTAAACAATACAGACAATTGGGGAAATGTCATTATATGTAATGACATAAGTTGAGGTTGAAGGTATTGTTTGATGCCAATTCAAACAATGGAGGCTCTTGTTGAAATCTACCTCTACCTTCTCATCATGGTAAGGACAATGAGATGTAGTTAAACCATGGAAGTCATGCATATATTTTGATGAAAAAGCTTGGGCCATCATCACTAGTGCTAGGTCTCAAAGTGCAGGTTTTAAACCATAAGGGGGTGCCAATCCCTTAATACACCTTTGGCCCACGAACAAGGTAAGCAGGACTGATTACCTTCTACTCTTTAGGCTCTGCCAGACCTAGGCGGGTATACCTAAACAATAAGGCAGATTTGCAGATAGATATGGTTCCTAGATTGAGCAATCTACTTACTATGGCACACGAGATGAAGTAGATGTAGAGTTTTAATGTCTAAATACTAGTGAGAGTAATTGAGAGTTCAAGTTTGTGAGTTGTATTTTGTATGTAATATCTAATTATTACCAGTTCCTACTTCTATTGGGTGGACAGAGCGGAGGGATGAATGATGATTTTGGAGATAGGGTTCTATAAGATAGGTAGATTCACTCTTCAGCTTAACTCAAACAGTTGGGCACTTTGAATGTTTGCACCTTGTGAAAATATGCAAGTATGTCAGTTATTTGGACTCTTCTTAGTAATCCTAGTGATATCCCCTTATGCCACTGTGAAGTTGTGAAAGGAAACCAATTAAGATAATCTATTCAAAAGGACTTTAATCCAAATAGGAACCTATCAAATTTGATTTCTTAAAAGGAATTTTAATTCTTCTGCACACCGAAACCAGTCAACAACGTCACACAACTATAACAAATGTGTATTGACAAATTAAATGTATTTCCACACACTCAATTTGAATAACATAAACATCCACTTCAGAGACATCCAAATAACATGTAAGCATAGAAATCCACACAACAGTTGAACACTTGAAAGCAAATTAACAATTATCCATAACCTTCTCCATTATATTTATCTTTGAATAAAATGCATTATAACAGTAGTTTCTGTTATGAGATGGATGATCTATTCGGGTCTTGGTCTCTCTTATATATGTGAGAGGCAACAAGCTACATACCCGTTACAAAAAGTCATGTTGTTTGATAACTAAACATAATTAAGAAAATGAAATATTGCAACAACTAAATGCACTGATTCGTTAATCTCCAAGCAGAAGCTTGTGACCACCTAAGATTTGTGCAAAGCTTCTACTCCATGATATGGTGCTCATGTTGTCAGTTGACTCCTTTCATCTTGATGGTTGCCCTGCTATGTCTAGTGTATCCATAGTTTGGTTGACGAACAAATTGAATGCAAAGAGGTGATGGATGTATTCTTGTTCAACACAAGTATCTGCATTGGAGATCACCACTCTCATATCATACTCCCTATACATCATCTTCTCGAGTTGGTTGTGAGTATTTTGTAAAATCATATCCTCATCATTGATGTCTTGTTATGCAATAGTCAGAATCACATTAAAATCTTCCTTCCAATCATCACATTCTCGAGCATTTCCCATATCATCATAGAGTGTCAGAGTTGAATTGAAGCACTCAAAATCCTCGATGAGCCTATTATGATATCCATTGTGTGCTTCTACCAATTTGTTATGTGTTTGCATTGTCTGTCCTTTCAGGATTTGCTTGTCTTGAAGCTCTTGTCTCTTTTCGATTATTCTCCCTTGTAATCGTTTGTTCTCCTCTATTGCTGAGAGTACTTGTTTAAATTGCCTCCAATATTCATCTACACATTTCATAATCTTATTGAATCTTCCCTTTATCATTTCAGATGCAGTATTATACTTGATGGTTTTGACTTCCTTCTCCAATTCTTTTCATTTTTCCTGAGATTTCTTATCTTTCTCAAGCCACGGGGAATAGGATTTTGGTGTGGAAGAGGAAGATGATATTTCTCTTTGATGTGCTAATTCCTTCGTCAACCTGTCATTTTCCTTAACCAACTTATCAATTTGTGCCTTGGTGAACTTTGCCACATTGACATTCAACTCTATTGTTTCCATGGGGTTGGTATCCCCTACTCTTTGAACCAAGAGATGTCCAAACATTTGGTTTGGATTATCAATCATAGCTGGTCTTTTGTCATGGGGGTATAGTAACCAAATAAGCAAGGTGGCCTCATCTAGATTGTATCCAGATCTTGAATACATCTTGTCACTTGCTTTGTCTGTTAAATTCATTGTTTTATCTCCTCTCTTTCTAAAACTATCAAACATAATTGTAGAGCTTATATCCCATCCAGGAAAAAGCAATACTCCAGCTTCTTGGAGTAACTCTCTCCCTCTCTTAGGAGTGATGGACTCCATCTCTTTGTCTATTTCTTTTTCTAATTCTTTCAAAACAATAGCTTCTCGTTCAAGAGTGACATCTTGCATCTTTTGTCTCATTTTATTGCCTTTATATTCATAAACAAATGATTTAAACTGAAGAGACTTAACAAAATATCCATTAGAAATGAACTCCTGTCCAACCTTGACCCTAACATCATCTGATAATTCATTTGATGCTTTAAATCTTACAACATTGTGTTCTTGAGGAGGCTCATACCGTACAATTATAGGAGCACTTATTTTTTGTACTTGCTCTTCCTCATCATCACTTTCCTCATCACTCTCCTCTTCTTCACTCATATCAGTATCTACAGAAAAACTCACATTAGGAGTTGGATGTGAAGGGATATAATCTAAGGGCTCTATATCTTCATCCTACACTCCTAAATAGGTTGCATGAGGGGCATCAAAGACAAATGAAGGCACATTCTTTACTACTTCATCCATATGAGCAATGAGTTGCTTAATCCTTGCTAGAGGATCTTGTATTTCACTAAATGCCTTCGAATAAGATGGGAAATTTCTTCTTTTCCATTCCTCTGCAAGCATAACCCTATTATATGTAGTCATTCTTTTAGTGGTAGAGGCTTCATCATGGTTTTTTATTACATCTTCAACTAAGAATACATGCTCATATCCTTATAACTCCTGTGGTAACCTTTCTTTCTAAATAAAGCCTTCTACATCAAAATTGTTGCTTTTGTTACCTAGAGGGAGGTTATGTTGTGCTAATTTAGCATCAATTTCCTCATATCCCTCATTTGCAACCATTGTAAAGTCTCCAAAACATAAGGTACCGGGCATGATCGATTGTTTGTTGTGTCCTTTGAGGTTTTTGGCATCATATTTTTCCAATTACCTCACAATTTCTAAGTAGGCAATTCTATCAGGAACTACTTGTGGCAACAAGTGTGGAGTTCCTTCAAACCCATAAACCCTAATCACTGTGTAGTCAGGAAAAGCATACCAGTCTCCCTAGTTATGATCCACCTTTTTCCTTAGGTCATTTTCCTTTGGTCTTAGAAACTTTTTCAATTCTGGGGATAAGTTATAATCACACGGATATCCCAACCACTCCATTAATGGTTTCACAAAAAACTCCTCAAAATAAAGATAATGAGATCTACCAAATCGACTATCCCACAGTGAAGTCCACATCTGTACAGGTTTGAGGTTCCCATTTTCATATGTATTTTTATTCTTAATTCTTGACTCTAGACCCTTCTAACATGTCCCTTGTGCATGAGCAAATGCATGAACAAAGAATAATGTTTGAAATGAATGTATCCACTATTTTGTTTAATCTTTTCAAGCTCTTGGTTTAGGTCATTGGCCAAGTATCTAGCATAATTGAATGACCTGGCATCATTGCTTTGCATATCTACAGCTAAGACCATTGGGGCAATAGACATGAGGGGTGGGACCTCTACCCCCAAGACCTGACCAGTTGAATAATAAGTGTATCTGAAATATTCTTCAAACAAGTCCTCATGAAAATGAAGGTTTTCATTACTCGAAAACCTCCTGAGTTGGCCTCCTTCATTCTTAGGCCTATGCAAGGGTAGTTTCCATCATTTGTAGCCAGTATCCATATGGTGATACTCTATCAAGAGATCTCTAATCGTGAATGGAAAGTTCATAGGACACTCCAACTGAAACACATTAGAAATTAAATCCTTAGAAATAACAAGCATGTCAGCCCCATTATGTGCTTGGATAGTTCTTCTCTTGGGGTCATATCTGCTAGCTAGAGCTTTAATTAATTCTACATTTACAATCACATTGGGCACCACAAGTCTTCCAAAGTTCAACCTCCACAGGTTGCAAACTAGTTGAAACCTAAATTGTTTCCTGTAATGATACATGAAAAGCTCATACTCGTGTCGTGGTGTCCAAATATCCCCCAAGCCTTTATGTTTATCTAATAATCTATCCATTGAAGGATTCATTTGAGCACCCCTCCTGGGTCTTGGCCCCGACCCAGGGCATTGATCTATCAGGTCTTGATTCAAGAGTCTCTTCTCAGTTTTTGTTTCTTAGCTTTGGGTTTTTCTACATTTTCCTCCATTGTTTGAATTCTTAATCTTTTGAAAAATACAACTTCTCACCTAGGATTGGTGTACTTACTTGGGTCTCACCTCCACTAGTTTCTACTACGTGAGAACTCCTAGCTTTTCCTTTCTGCTTTTGTCCTCAGTGAAATATTCCAGACTATGCAACAATTATGCGATCAACTTGGGATATAATTCACTTCAACTCTGGCCCATAAATACACCACCCATTTCAGTTTTGTCATGGGGGGGAAGCATTTATTTTTAAATATCTAGACGATGCCTTGAGATGTCACATCAGTTAACAATCAATCATCATCACTGTATCGACGAGACTGCAATCCTTATTCCACCGATAGCCACCCTCTCCACCGATGAACAATTATCCTTCAATCTATCAACGGGATGCCAAAATATATTACCCCGATACACATTAATTCCCCCGATATATAATAATTCTTGATAATTTATGATCATATTGGGCCATTGGGGGAATGTAGACATTCGTTCCACCAATATTCATGTGTTACAATGGCGTGCTTACTTTTGTTGACTCTATCGGTCTATCAGCAGGAACGCCTTAGGAGTTAGCCTGATAGGGTGTTGTTACACTAATACTAGGTTATGAATTGTTTTCATCGGGCCATCAGTGAGGCTATGGTGGGTGTTCCCCCAATAATGTATTGTTAGCCGATAGTGCTAATTTTTACTTAGGAAAAATTATGGAGTCTCAAACTTATTTATGGGTGTGACAATTTGGTAATGTGGGCTACAAAATGGATCTTGTCACACAAATTTCAACAATTTGTGTTGATCATAAAATTAAAATGTGATGAATTTATGTGGAATGTGGAGGATTGGTGGGTGGAGGCTAGTGAAAAATGTGAAATTTTTTAGTTCTAACAACTAGCACAATGAAAATAAACATGCATAGATCATACAAAAAAATAAGAGAGAATAAGAACCAATAATGGATAACTGAATAAAGCTTGTTATCTCCAAGAAGACAAATACCACATATATATGGTGTTCATTGCCTAGCTTGACCAGATTAATTTTAATCCTTTAATTTATAATATTCTTTACAATATCCCCATGTTACTATAGTTCTACCAAAGAATTATGACAAGATGAATGCTAGTTCTTCAATAATGAAGATACTGTTTCAAGCTAGTTGCAAATTTGCAGTGGTTGAAAAAACTATTTGTTAGAGAGACAAATGAATCTCCCAACATTTCCCATGATTGAATAGGCTCTGCTACACTTGAAACTACTAATGCATGCATATCTAGTCAGTCAAATAGTCCAAAGTACTTTTTTAGGAACCAACTCAGTTGTTTTGTGGACTACATATACATCACATTCACTGAGCACACCTCCTACGCTCTCCTATAACCACAATTTTCAAGGAATTTCTCATGGTAATTTGGAAGTAAATTTTGGAGTCACTTTTATAAAGAAAGCATGACTTCTTCATAGAGTTGTGTAAACATTTAAAATCCTTATCCCCAGAGCCACTCTACCAAATAGAATAAAATTATAGAAAATAAGGATATATTTTCCAATTAAAGAATTACTCCAAAATATTACCTGATGAGCCTCCACCAAACACAACCTCTCTGGAATCCATTTGACTGCAGGCTTGAAATGGATGCACATCAAAAGAGACAAACCCACATTAATTATAAAATTGTTCCTTATGAACAAAAAGGAACACAACTAACTCACCAAGGAAAAAACATAGTAGCATCTTAAATGTAATTCTAAGTTAGGTGAACCTAGAGATAAGCTTGTCAAGAAATACTTGCAGCGTGATGAAATACTTGTAGAAGATATATATCATGTACTTCTAAGAAATGATTTTGAACACAAACACTTGTGATCCAAAATCAATTATGAGTGTATGGCTATGTTAAGTTTGTTCTCTTTGACAATCAGACAAAATACTCTTAGCCTTCAACTCACTTATATATAATAAATCCTTATGTCACATTTACATTAATTGATTAACACCATATGACTGTTACTGGTATATTTAAATATTTTGTATCATCTCCACTCATTCATGACCCACAATGAACATTACATTCTAGCACTCGCCATAATGTTATCTGTGGATTAATCCACTTTCAAGGCTCAATCATGTTTTGGCTTTAAGTATCTAGAATTTGCAAGATCCACATCAATCTAGATAAACATCTAGACTAATATATTAAGACTCAAAAGTCAAATATCACAAAAACAAGTAAACAACTAAAGACTCAAATCTTATCAGCAGGGGCACTTTCAAGTTTTACTTTCATAACACAACCAATGCAGAAGAAAGAAATACAGAAAGCAACTCAAACGGATATGAAAGTACAAGTTACATGAGTAACAACCATGAAAACAAACTGAAAAAAATTGTTGTATTAGCTGAACTCAAGAATAGATTATAAGTCAAAGATGACAAACCTTTAAATGCTATTTATCCAGTAGTTTACATAACTTCTCTATATTTATAAGTCAGGCAACTTGTAAAATGTATAATTGTTGGCATGGGAATGAAATTGGATTGTTGTTGATGTTTTTTATTCTCATGGACAAGTATTGAAGCACTTGCATGGGCGATAAAGCTTATTTGGATAGGCCCTGGAGACTTTTGAAAAGGCGAGCAAGGAATTTAGAGTTTTTTGTAATGAATTTGAAGTCAACGAGGCCCTCTGTAGTGAATTCAGAGGCAATTCGAAACCCTCATTGTTGAAAGTAAGCTAATAGGAAACATAGGTGTTGTGCAGTTTTCGTACACACGCCCCATTGAAAGTAGGGACCCCCCTTTTTCGCTCTAATTTCTGGTGCTTTGGCTCTTTGGTTTTGAGGCTTTGCTTGCTTAGGCACGTACTTGAACGATTATCTTGCTTGCATTAATGACCCCCCTTTATGCTACTTGTTGAAAATCTTAAGTTTTGAATAAATTTGGGTTTTTCACTAACTTCGGGAATTTTCGCTCTAGGCAAAATTCCCAAGTTTTGCTAGAAGTCTGATGGGAAAGCTTTAATGTTGTGATCTGGGGATTCTAGTCTCTCACAGAATTCCGCCTGGACCAGATTTCTCTAAAATTTCGTCACCTCGTCGAATTCTCGAATTATGTTCTGACCTGTCTTATCGACGAAGTTAATGCTTGATAGTATGATCTCTGCGGCAAGTATTTAGGTGACTTCTTGGGAAATTATGCATCACTAGGCTTTCATCATTTTCTCTTTGCTGAGATCTTGGTCTTGAGTGTTGAGCATTTTGGCGATTGGACTAGTTGATTTCTGGATTCGGTAGCAAATTTCTTAAATTGTCATTGTAGCTATCACTAGGGTGCCCAAGTTTGTTGTCGATTTCCTTTGAAGATAGATTTTCTTCATTCATGGGATGTAACTTTTGCCTCGCCTTTGAATAATGAATGACTGTGATATTTTGATGTTTTGAATGCACTTGGGGCTCGAATTTCATGGGTTTGGCATAGAGTTTTCCAGGGCTAGGGTTTAATTTGTTTTCTTTGTAGAATCTTAGAACCTAGTTGAGATCCCTAGTTGAGTTAGTAATTTTGTAGCACCAGGCTCTCCCAAATCATTCCTTCAGGCTTGACCCATGAGTAATCTTGTTGTGATTTGTGGTTTTGGGATGGCGATTCCCTGAGTGAGTTCATGAGCCTATCTTTGATTCATTAGCTAGTAGCTCACTTAGGCATGTTCCAGACAGTTTATCTTGAGCTTAACCAGACAAACAAGTTCAATTCAAACTTCATCCGAGCTCATTTTCTGCATTCATGGCAGAGATTTCATAGCTACAACCTAGGGCATCACGATTGCAACCTAGGGCCTCTCCAATCCTCACCAATTAGCCTTTGAGAGTAAGTTGTGGACTCAAAATGATCAATAGGAAATGTAAAACGAATTGCATTCAAGCCTAAAATCCGAAGTCTATGGTCGTTTGTTTGTTCTGGGCAAGATCATGAAATTGATAGTTTTCGAGATCCCGAGGCCTCCGTGGAATTTTTGCATCCTCAGAATTTCCTGATTTTCCTTTTCCCTCTTGTTTTCCCAGAAGTGTGCAAAGGGCTCGGAGTTTTGAGTTCTTCGCGGAATTCCTTCTTTAGCGGATTTTCCTGGATTTTCCCAAAGTGACTTTGCAGTACAAAGAATTTGAGAGATGAATGAATTTAATGTTGTGCACTTGGCATCTCATGGGTGATATTGATAATTTAAATGATGTTACATACTTTCCTTTCATGTTGTGATGATTGAACTAATGAATTTTGTGCTTAATCATTAAAATCCGCTTAGCTAGGAATTTCTCGAAATTCCTCTGGCCGGTTTTCCCCGGATTGCTCAAAATCTTGGATTTAAAATGATTGGGTTTTATGGTAATTTGAGGGATTTTTGTCATGATTTTGAGTTGGTTTAATGATGAATATTTTATTCATGGGTGACTAACCTTGATTCTAATACTATAAAAGGATTTATTGTGGTTTTTTCTGTTGAATGCAGGCTGAATCGAGTAAGACAATAGTCGGGAAGACCAAGGACAAGCAAACAAATCCAAGTACTGAAGGGTCTGCTATCTCCGAGGCAGAAAGGATAAATGGATATAAAGAGTAGGATCCCAAAGAGCAAGTTGACTTCCATTTGGTCCGAAGTCACAGATACAAATGTTGGTCTATGGGATTATGAGGAATTCAAGGCAAGGATGGCAACACAAAACCTTCCCTTGTTGGCTAGAAGGATATTGGAGTCAGGGGGTGCCCATGTAGCTGGTCCTTAAGGGAGAATAGTGGCACGCAAAGGATAGTTGGTCCTCAAGGGAGAATAGTGGAAAATCTTAATCCTGTGTCTATAGCCCAGACCTTTGACATGCCTGATAGGTCTCATGTGGTGGGTTTTGATGTAGACATAGCGAAGAAGTATTATGATGAAGACATCATCAAATCACAACAGGTCATCAATGCCTGGCTAGAGAAACCCAAGTCTCACTTCTCCAAACCGCCCAAGCAATTATTCAGAGCAAAATTCAAAAAGGAATACTATGATGCTATCACACTCCTTAGCAAGGTAGTAGGATTGAAAAGTGCAGGAGTATTTGAAAACCGGATGTTCCATGCCATTGTGAGGATGGAGCAGAATATTGACTACCATTGGGCAGGCATTATAAGTGCAATGATACATGAACAAATGTGCAATGTCCTACAGATAAAGACCTTCACAATGACCTCTTACTTGGTCTATGCACTTGCAAGGTTCCATCCATATAAGGGGCTAAGAATAAGGGGCATGTTTGGGCAGGATGTGATTTATGAGGTGTACCCACAATTACACTTGGGTAGCACAAGTTATAGGAGGGTGAATGACGCATTCACCATGTACATCACTAGGCTATTATAGGGTGCAGAGCATGTCTAGATCTCAGACAATGCTAAGGAACTAATCAAGAGGTTTGGAGCTTGGTTTATCCAGTTCCCTACCTTTTCATACATCAGAATAGATGGTTGCCAGAGGGCCCCATATAGACTCCCTAGATATCCCACATATCACATTATACTTCTGGAAGTCACAAGACAGGTCTGTGATTTTGATTCAATTGTCAAGAAAGACAAACATAAGACCAGATTTGGTGGTGATTTTCATTTGAGAATAGGCAGTAATGAAGCTTGCCATTCTATTAATTCAACCCATGCTTGTAAGGAGGAAATGAGCACTTTGGGTCTCTCTTTCCATTCTAAGAGATCCATATTTGATAGGATTGGTGAGGCACAAAAGAGGGCCATCAGGGAATACAACCATAAGGATGATGTAGAAGATTATTGGGCTAATAACAAGGATGAATTTGAAGTAAGAAAGAAGAAGTTCTCCAGATTTCCAGTGAACTTGGTCCGACTATACAACATAAGGCCATTCCTGATCAAATTGAAGATGATGGAGATTTGATTCAGAATCATGACTATAAGCCTCTGAAAGACAAACCGATAGGAGAGATAGACTAGCTGGAGGAAGAAAAGACAAAAATAGAGCATATCATGACTCCAGTGATCAAGGACACTAACACAAGATTTGGGAGTTAGAGAGTACAGGTGTGCAATGCACCTATGATCTAATGGGAGACTTGGAGTCTCATACCACTTCTAAAGAGTCTATTGAGTAGGACCCAAAGGGTAAAGCTAAGGTGAGCTCCCCTTTCAAGATAAAGATTAAGGATGATCAAGCAGGAGTAGAGAAGCAAAGGAGACCAATTGCTAAGAAAAGAAAACATATTTCAAAGACAAAGAAATCTGCAAAAGAAGAAGCTGAGGAAGAAGGAAAAGAGGGTAGTGCTTTCGTGCCTAAGAGAAGAAGAATAGTGAGATTTTCTAAGAAGAAGAAGGAATCTTCTAGGGCAAGGGATGAAGTTGGCCCACTAGTAGTAAGTGTGGAAAGTTTGAGAGAGAAAACATAGGTGTACACAAGAATATCAAGAGCTCCCTCTCCCAAGGATGGTGCACCAAAGAAAAGTGTTTCCTTAGTTGTCCCTACCATAGAACAACATGATGATTTCCCTCCTTCTCATGAAAATCATGATGTACTAAGTGAATCTAAGGATGTAGAGGATCACCAAGATCAAGAAGAAGAAGAATTTTGAGAAGGTGAACTTTATAGTATAGAGGTAGAGATAGAGAAGATATTGCAGTCCCCTTTGGTGACTTATGAAGATTCACCTACAGGAAATGAAGAAGATAGGCCTCCATAGAGAGAGGAAGTGCCAATCAAGACTCCTTCACCAATGTGTGAAGAAGAAGAACATGATAAGGGAAGTGAAGATAAGAATGAAGAGATTCCTAAAAAACAAAATCTGAATGAGGATTTCTCCAAGGTTCAATAGGATGTGGTTGGACAAGGTAATGTGCAGTCAGATTCCATTGTTCCTACTTGGCTAGATAAGGAATTAAAGAGTAAACAAATTATGGTGGATGATACTCCTCCCAACTGGGATGAAATATTGGCAAACATAGGAAAGGGAAAATCAAAGAAGAAAGCTAGGGTTATCTCTAAGATTAAGAGAGATGAAGCTAATAACAGGGTGATTCACATTGCCACCCCTATGCTAGATAAGAATGAAGATGAAGTGACTGGTAAAGATTACAATGTACAAACCATCAGCTTGGGACCTGCCTCTATGATGCAGGAAGTTGAAGAATTTGAAGGCTCCAATGCTACTATTTTGAGAAGACTGAAGAAAGAGGTGCAAGCTAAGCAAGATTTGAAGAATGAGAATGATAAACTGAAGAGGTATCTGCATGATTTGATGAAACCCTTGCAATCCATCAGCTCCTCATCATCTGCTACAAGTTTTCTACCACAAGAGACAATAAATGAGTTGGAGAAGATGAAAACCACTACACATGCCACAATGAACTGGTTGCAGGGAGTGGAAGCTAAAGGAGATAACGCCATTATAGATATCCTTTAAACTGGTGGAGATACTATAAGATTAATAGAGTGGTTAAAGAATGTACTAGCTCAGGATAACGAGGATGTGGATGTCTTGTTGCAGAAGACCAAGACCATCATGGAGTACACTGAAGATAAGCTGGTAACTGATGAAATTCTTCCTTCCTCCAAAGTTGCAGAACCCTGGGAATGGTACAAAGTTTTGCAAATAAGGAAAAGGGTTTTGAAGAAAGTGCATAAGCAATGGAAGCAAATTGAGGATACTCTGACTGAAATCTACAACAAGTGCATTTCTTTCTTCAAAGTTATGATAGGAAGAAAAAGGTTTGCACCAAAACATTTGAACTTGGAGCAACTGAGGAAATGGTGGCAAGATGTATATTCTCTAGTCAATGAGGACCTAGTTACTGAACACCAGTTGGATAATGTAGCCACATACATTGCAATGATGGATAAATATCAAACCCTAAAGGTGGATTGGGACAAGGTCATAAAGTAGTCAAGAGAGGACATTAAGTCCATTGAAAGGAAAATTAAAGTGCTAGCTATTCTACCTATAGCCAACTTGGAGAAGGTATTTTTGATGGTGCAGGATAAAGTGGAGCGAGATAAGGACAAAATGGAGAGCAATTAATGCAATGCCTCATCAGAATTTGTGCTTCCCCATTATTTCTCTTCATCTTTCACATGCATTGGATCAAACCATCTTGGAGATCCCAGACCGACTTGGATGGAACACATGCATTTAATGCATACTTTACTTTATTTTGAATTCTTCTTGGCTGACTTGTTTTTGGGGCCAATTGTTTTATAACCCTATTTGGGCCGACATAAGATGTAATCTCTATAAATAGGGATATTGCCTCATTTGAAAGGGCTAGATAGTTTTACATTAGAGCGAATTGGGCATTAGAGTAAGAAGTTGGTAGTTAGGTTGTTTCCAAGCAAGTGCTATAACATGAGATTGGAATTGTTGCTACTTTGGATGATTTAATGCAAGTAAAGGCATTGTGATTTGGTGTCCTTGTGTTAATTTTATCTAGCATGGTTCCTGTGATTCTATCTTTTGAAATTGCTTAAGCTTAATTGATATATGTTAGATTTAATGTTAGATGAATTAATGGTGTTTATGATTTGATGCTTGAAGTGTTGCAACAATCTCTAGTCCATATTTTTTACAGCTAGCTGACTGTTGGTTGCTTTGCAAAGTTAGATTGGACTTTGATATTCATTGTGCTTAGTTCAGTTGTGAATGTTTGTTCATTTCAATTGCAATAGGATTATTTTGGATGAATGTTCATGATTTGAAAATCTTACGTGCCTTAGAAGATTGCACTATTTCTATAAGATTGCAGATTTATCTGGGTCAATCAGGAATTAGTTTCTAAGAGATTGGTCCATTTCAAGTATTTTTTCATCTGCACTATTAATCTTAGGATTAGTGTTAATCTTAGAAATGTCTTTGAAACCCTTATCTTTTTCTATTTCTTTCATTATCTGGGTTAGATTTAGGATTTGAAGTATCACCATATTACTAGATTTGATAAGTTTGAAGATTCAGTATTTGCTTGTAGTAAGGTCCCTTTGTGATTACCAACATTTTCACATATTATCTGAGTTGTTTATGCATTTTCAAGACCTGACATTAGAGACCTTGGGGTTATCTCTTGAAGCTTGTTGATAGAGATTTTCCTTTCAAGAGAGATAGGATACTTGTATCTTGTATAAGTTGTTGTGCAGAAAACACCATCAACAATAGGCATATTCCATTCTCAATAGGTGAACTTCAAATGAATGTAAGATAGATCTTAGAACAATGACTCATTATATCCTCTTCTTTATGTTATGGTTTGTACTAAAAGTGACTACTTTCAACAATGTTTTGGCATCTCTGTTTTTAGATTTATGTTTTTTTCTTTAAATCAAAAACTAAATTAATATGGGAATGCACAGTATTATAGATGGATGAGCATCAAAGGTTGACTACAGATCAATATCATGCATATGATGAGAGAGTAGTTGATGAGAGGGACATTGAAAAATATCCATGTCCATGTAAAAATTGTCTTGGTGGAAAGGTTCGAAAAAAAATGATTTATCAACATATGATAAGATATGGGCATAGTGGTATAAACCCTTGGGCTTACAATTATTATGAAAATATGATAGAATGTTAGACTATGAGAGATGAAGAGGCAACAAACATAGATGAAGTGGCACCAAACATAGATGAAGAGGCAAAAATGTTTGACGAAGGGTTTGAAGTTGATAAAATGTTGAATGCGGGTCTAAATGATGATTGGGCCAAGTCAATGGATGATGTTTTAAAACCTGTGTATGCTAATTGAAAGTTAAGTCATTTGACAACAATCCTTCAAATTCTTAACTTGCAAGTGGTGCATTGTTGGACAAATGAGAGTGTAGATCAGTTATTGGCATTATTAGTTTCATTGTTACCAATTGACTCCACATTTCCAACAAAATGAAGTCAATGTAAAAAGAAAATCAGTAAGCTCAACTTGGGGTATGAAAACATCCACACATGTGTGAATGGTTGTGTATTATTTCGCAAAAATCTTGCAAATGAGAGTGAATGTTTGAAATGTCATGAACTGAGGTATAGACAAGGGTTGAAATCAGCTATGGTTCCTAGAAAGGTTCTTCACCACTTTCCAATAATCCCACGATTACTCCAAATGTATAGGTGTAGAGACATTGTTGAACTTATGTAGTGGCATGCCCAAAATAAGAGCACTGATGGAAAACAATGGCATGTGCTTGATTTTAAGACGTGGATGGCATTTGATAATAGATGGCTCAATTTTTCTCAAGATCCTCATAATATAAGGTTGGGTTTGGCTTTAGATGGGGTGAACCCATCCTCAGATCAAAGTACTAAATGGTCAACTTGGCCAATGTTTCTAATAAATTATAACTTGCCTCCATGGTTAGCAACTAAACCATTTTTCTTAATGTTATCATTGATTATACTGGGAAAGAAAAGTGTGACTTCAGATACAATAGATGATTATCTAGAGCCATTATATGATGAGCTAATGGAATTGTGGAAAGGAATTGAAGCAATTCAATCTTTAAGGGATGGTCATTCAATCAAATTCACTTTAAGAGCTTCCTTATTGTTTATGATTCATGATCTTCCTGCATATGGCACATTGTCTAGTCTCTCTGTTCATGGATACCATGCATGTCCTGCTTGAAACTTTAAGGATTTTGTGAGGCACTCAAGAAGTTTGTGTAAGCATATTTATTGTGTACATCGTGCTTACCTTAAAATGGATCATCCATATCATCGACAAAAAACACGTTTCAATGGTCAAGAAGAGAATCGTGCAGTGCCATTGCTAATAACAGGCGATTACATTATTGAGAATGGACAAAAAAGAATGTCATTTATTGAAAATGATGGGATTGATGACAGTAGATATGATCCATGTAATGAAAGTGGTGTAAAACGGTTGTGCATATTGTATAAGTTGCCATACTTTAAGGATATAGCCATTAGGAATACTGAGAAAAATATAGCTTATGCTATTATAGAAAGTCTTTTTGGTGCTCTTGATAATATTTCATCACGTGAAGACTTTTGAGAAATAAAGATTCAGAGAAATCTTTGGGTTGAAAAATATGATAATGAAAAATATAGAAAACCTAGTGCTCCTTATGTTTGGACAAAGGAACAATGCGCACAATTCTTATAGTTGATGTCTCAGACTTGCTTTCCCACTAGATATGTAAGTAGCAACATAGAAGCCAAACTAACATTAATAGCTTAAGAGGCCTCAAGACCCATGACTATCATGTCATAATCGAGAATATTTTACCTATTGTGGTAAATATATCAAGTTTGGCAAAGGGGTCAAGATTGGCAATTATAAGGTTGGGCCTAATATTAAAGAGAATGAGTTTACATGTATTAGATCCTTCAAACTTTGATAGTTTGAGGGAGGAGGTTGTTGAAGTCCTTTGTCTATTGGAACGAGAATTTCCATCAACAATCTTTAACATTTCTATACATCTTTTAATACATCTAGAATATGAACTAGAGCATTGTGGCCTAGTAAGAATGAGATGGATATATCCTATAGAACGATATATTAAGGTTTTGAAAAAAATTGTCCGTACTAGGGAAAAACTAGAAGGTAGCATGTCTAAGGGATATTCAAAGCAAGAGGCCATGGGATTTTGCACAGAATCTATGAAGGATTTTAAAAATGTCAATTGAGGTGTATGGGATGATGACGAAGATGAGAGAGTTGCAAGTGAAGTATTAGAAGGCAATGGATGTCGCTTCAAGCTATCATATCAAGAAAGAAGTGCAATACATGCCTTTATTCTTCAAAACACATCTTCGTTCGATAAGTGGCACGGGTAAAAAAAATTACACAATAATTTATTTACTCAATAGCATTTACACATTTATATTATTAATCTTACTATTTGTATGTCATTATTCTATATAGAAAATATGAAGAAGAGAATCAAACTTGGATGCAACATCGACCTCAAAGGCGCAAACATCATGATTTGAGTGGAGCTGATTCTTTTCCAAAATTTGAAGAATGGATTGCTAATGCAATCAGTGATGCAAAAGAAGGTCAAGATATAACAATAGAGGAAAGTGAGCTTTCATGACCTCCACATTATGGGCTATGCGTTTTAGTGGAATGTGGGCCTATGGTAGTCATTTAAGAGTGGAAGAAAAAGACAAATTGTGATTGTGTTGTTAGTGTTGAATTTCTTCATGAAATTGAGAAGAAATTTTATGTTGGATTCATCTAAGAAATTATTCAAATGGATTTTAGTGAAAATAGTCCTATATTATTAAAATGTAAGTGGATCTGACCATCCACAGTACAATTTGATGAGTATGGATTTGTACATGCAAATACACGACAATTTTTATCAGAGACAGATGAGCCATATGTTTCCCCTCTTCAAATTAACCAATTATTTCTAATTGATGATTAAGAAACCTAGGTTGGTCATATGTCATTCAAACAGAATCTTGTTCGAGACGAAAATTCATGGAAGTTGTAGATGTAATGCCTGATGGGCAATATGTTAATTTACAAGAAAAATTCGAAGAAGTGGATGAAGACAATGAGGGACTATTTGAAGAAGAGATTTTGATTACCAATGAAGAAATTGGGAGAGATAATGTATTGCATGTCACAAATGAGGATGAGGAAGAAAATCAAGTAGATGCAGACACACGTGATCAGGATTTTGATCTTGCTGGAAATGCAGATGATTATTGATGAGCCCCATTTTATGACCTTTTATGTAAGACTTTTATGTTTTAAGGACACATACCTTCAGACTAATACCTATTTCAAAGCTTTAATGTTGAACAAAGTTTCTATATGAATGCAATATGAATATATTTTTGTATTAAAATGAGGATGCAATATGAATGCAATATAAATATGTATACCATCATTGCTTTACTTTGGCAATGATCTTTTCTTGACAGCTCCTCTAGACTATTTACTGCTTTTATATACGTTCTTTATCACTGTCATTGTTCTAGCATACTTTATAAAAGTCATCATTGAAGCATTGTTAAACATTGTTTCTATGTTTTCTTTTACACTTTTTTACTAAAATAGTATTGTCTTCATTTATTGGATCTTTCACCCATTGTGCCACTCATTTCCTCACTTATATGGTCTTTTGTTCTCTATTCCTTCACTGTTTATAATAGTAGTATACAATCCTTGATGATTGATCACTATTTTTTGTCAATGCTCAAGGCATCAATACAATGATTCCCCATTTCAATAGAAGCATTTCCTCATTATATCCCCACTATTTTGGCATTACATGTTGCTCACATCCTTTGTTGTCTTCACATTCTTTTAACAGTGATATCATTGTTATCAGCATTTGTGCTTCTGGCTTTATGGACTAGAAATCACTGTCTCATATGCATCTTTATATATTGTAAGGTCATTGCTTTTTTTTTCTTTGATCAAATGTTCTTCACTGTTTTGCATATATCTTGAGGTTCACTACTATTTGACTACTTAGTCCTCAAATCATGGCATTCCTTGCTTGTAACTCACTGTCCACTCCAACATATTTATTCTTCTTCATGAAATCTACCCCTTCATGAATGTATCTAGATGTTATGAACAAATTATTATGTAACAAAACAATAGAAGTAAGAATCACCAAATAGCATAGACATTTCTCAGTGATGGTGCTATCACCTAAGCAAAGCATTGGTTTAGTTGTACAAAATGGTTGCCATGCTACAAGTTCATGTCCATTTAAAATTTGGTAATACAAATTTTTTTATTGAACCATGAATGAAAACATTATTGCTAAAGATTTGATGGATTGATTCAAATACATTGCTAAGTTTTTTATGCAACTGGCATTCCTGTAGGGCACCATTATTTAATATCCATTGACTGAAATACCCACAACATCTAATGACTGTTGTTGTTTGTAGTGCTTTTATACTTTGTATGTGTTTTAATGACTATTCATTAAAACTGAGACCTCATAAACTTGTATTTATGCAATTTTTGTTATGGTTAATTATCATTGTATCAAGTTGCTAATTTATACATTATCATTTTTGTGGACATCAGGAAATGAAGAAAAGAATTTAAGGCACAAATTAGATGATAGTGTTCACAATGTTGAAATTCCAGTGACAGATTATGAGTGCTTTCGTGAAGAACGTGTGGCCAAGAATAATGAATATTTATCATGCCTTGGTTTGACATCAAACAGGAAAGTTGTAAATCCACTATGTAGTAAATTATTTGTTTAATATGTTTAATGAAATTTTATAGGAAAGAGCTTTATGTAGATAAGACATGACATGATTTTTTTGTTTGTTTTATAGGCAAGAAAAAGAGAGCAGAGAAAATGCAAAGAAAAAACAAAAGGAAAGTAAAGATATAGTGTTGCCAGCTCATAGCAGCTAACACTTTTGTGATTCAACAAGTGAAGTTGGTGAAAAAAATAGTTGTGATGAAGTGAAATCTGTGGAGACCACTACTGATCTACCTGCTCATGCCACATGTGATGTGGCCAAGAAGCATGAAGTTCTGGTTAATCAAAGTCATGAAGAGAGTTTGTTTGTATCTGATGTGCCTAAGAGTGCACTTGTCGCATCTACAACTTTTGAAGGAATTAGTGGATCAGCCAAAAATATTTGTAGTGGTGAAACAAAAGATGTACCTGCTTATGTTAAAAGACAAAGATTGAGTCAAGATTTATACAGATCTACATAGAGGAACACAAAAGAAAGAACATTAGAAGGGAAGAAGCCATTCTTGGTTGAGGTATCAAGAGATGGTGAACCCATTGGGAAAAATACTGCAAGGTGGGCCTCCGAGTTGGGCATAAGATGTAGGGCCCATTTGGATATCCACAAATCAAATTTTGCAGAGCAAGATCCATGAAATGTTAGACTCCATTTTTTATATAACATATTCCACTATTATGCTTTTTATATATTTTTTCCAAGCATCCATAGCTTGTTTGAAAGCACTTGTTTTAGGTTTTTAGCCATAGCAACAAGGCAATGAACTGTTTGACAAAATGCCTTGGCAGACATGCATGAAAAATGTGGTAGCATAGACAAGGCAATGAATTGTTTGAAAAAATACCTCAAAGAAATGTGATCTCATAGAATTCCATGACAAGCAAATGCAATTGGCAGCTGCTCCTAGTTATTAGTTATACAATGTGAAGTAATTGCATAACTCCTTAGGTTGACTTTGTAAAAAACTATATTGTAATTGAAAATTTCTCATCTATCAGCATCTCGTTATTAGTCATGCAATGTGAAGTAACACTTTGAGTTTGAAAGATGTGCAATGCAATGTAATCAACGATATGAATATAAACTACAAAAATCTATTTTTTACAATTCATTAGTTAAACTCTTATTTTATTTTCTCTCTATATCTCTATGCTATGTAAATGCCTTTCAATTTCAAAAACATAGTTTTTATCTCTTGTTCTACAATTTTTACCCTTTTTTTTAAATTAGATTTTTTCCTGATTTTTTTCAAAAAATCTTATACTTTTGGTTTGCCGATTTTTTCCCCAAAATATTTTTGCTACTATGGATCATAAAGCAATAATAAAACTCTTGAAATTTTGTTCTTTTCTTAGAAATTTTTGATTATTTGCAGTTCCAAGCTTTTGTACTTGCTCATACAGGGTTTCCTTGTTCTCTTTTGCATTGAATTAGGTGGCTAGGTGAGTTAACTTCAATTTGTTTATGATTTGATGGATTCTTGAAGATTTTTGTGCATTTTGTAGTCAAATTGCTAAAACAGGTCTGTAAAGACAGAGTTGAGGGTTTGTGAGTCTACAAAAATGGATTTTCACCCATTCCACCTATTGTGACTTTTATGCTTGGAAAGACTCTGTTGACTATTTTTTACATGAATTACTCATCTGGATACATTTTTTTGCTTGATGGTTAAATTACATGCAGAGCAATTTTATCAAAGTAGCATGAAAATAAGAATGCCTTGATGTCAATCATAGTTGTGTTGAAGTTGAGGTAATATAATAGTTGTTGTGGAAAAAAAAATATAGCTTTTGCATTCTTTACTTGACTTGTATTAACTTTGCATGATGATTAAACCACATGTAGGGCAATTATATGAATGCAGAACAAAAAGGAAAATACCTTGTCAATAGAGCTCTCTGCAAAGCTACACAACTTCAGGACAATGTTGATAGTGATTATGCTGAATTCGAGGAGTATATGCATGATATTGATAGTACTATTGGTGCTGAATTTGAGGTGAGTGCTATGAAACTTTACTTTTCCTTGATTCTGAAAGCTTTCATGTATTAATGACTGTTATGATCCCAAATAATGAACAAGCTTATAGAATAGTGAATAGACAACTAAAACATTGTGAAGTATCCAAAATCTGCAATGCAAAACCAACCTCAAAAACTCATTAGAAGGGTTAGTATAACACACAAATCTGCAAATACCTCCATGGAATACATTGCAAATGCTTTCAAAAATGCAACAAATGATAATATAAAGACTAAAGCATTATGAAAACAAAAGCAAGCTACCTATTCCATGTTGGATTGGTGTCACATGTGCTAGTGACCCTTTTCCAATCCTTGATCAAAGCTAAGATGATAAAATGCAAATGGAGATGGTGAAATGATGATGAACAAGATTAAATCTCAAGTGAAGAGAGTAACCTTGCATGAAATTGTGAAAATTGTGAAGGATTTGCTTGAGGATGATGCACCTATTTAAAGATTTTCAAAATGCCAAATGTTGAAGAGGGACCAATGTGGGATAAAAATCAAGCCAATGATAGAAGGACACTTGTCACCATGTGATTAGTTAATGTGTGTGCAAGATTTGGGAAGAGTGCCCAAGAGGGGGAAAATTTGAATTCAAATTTTGCCATAAATGCTGAGAGGGGGACAAGAAAGAAGAGCAATAAATGCCCTGTTTGACTTGTCATGTTGAGGGAAAATGATGTTTTAATAAATCAATAAAATTGATTTATTGTGCAAGTGGCTAGGTCTAGATAATGCAAGTGGGATGGGATTAGCATTAGGTTAGGATTAGATGATGATCATGCTGATTAATGCTGATTAGCTGATTTGACTTTCAAGACTTTGATATTCTGATTTATTTAAATCCAGAAAATGATGGAATATGATTTAGGATTTAATTTAAATGAAGTCCTGATTTATTCAATTAAATGGATGATGCAAGATGAAGGTTGAATGATAATGTTTATTTGATAAATGAATGGATGAAAATGCACTTGATTAATTGATGAATGGTCCTACGTAACAGTCTTAGTTCGTTAATGAATGATCCCGATCAAATGCGTATTAATTTTAGATGTCTACATTTTGCCCCTCTTTGAAGAATGTACTGCCGCGTTGGTTCAAAGAATAAACTTGCCGCAATCGAAATTAAAAATTTTCTGATTTTTCGGATGCCCCAGCGGAAAGAAGTACACTGGTACATTGCCCCCTCGAGAGATCGAGCGAAAAGATTCGATTTGAGGGTCGATCTCGCGATAAAGAGGTTCAA
>VDFB02000003.1:562132486-562270753 GCA_007258455.2 Sequoia sempervirens | reverse complement strand
CTATGCAAGGGTAGTTTCCATCATTTGTAGCCAGTATCCATATGGTGATACTCTATCAAGAGATCTCTAATCGTGAATGGAAAGTTCATAGGACACTCCAACTGAAACACATTAGAAATTAAATCCTTAGAAATAACAAGCATGTCAGCCCCATTATGTGCTTGGATAGTTCTTCTCTTGGGGTCATATCTGCTAGCTAGAGCTTTAATTAATTCTACATTTACAATCACATTGGGCACCACAAGTCTTCCAAAGTTCAACCTCCACAGGTTGCAAACTAGTTGAAACCTAAATTGTTTCCTGTAATGATACATGAAAAGCTCATACTCGTGTCGTGGTGTCCAAATATCCCCCAAGCCTTTATGTTTATCTAATAATCTATCCATTGAAGGATTCATTTGAGCACCCCTCCTGGGTCTTGGCCCCGACCCAGGGCATTGATCTATCAGGTCTTGATTCAAGAGTCTCTTCTCAGTTTTTGTTTCTTAGCTTTGGGTTTTTCTACATTTTCCTCCATTGTTTGAATTCTTAATCTTTTGAAAAATACAACTTCTCACCTAGGATTGGTGTACTTACTTGGGTCTCACCTCCACTAGTTTCTACTACGTGAGAACTCCTAGCTTTTCCTTTCTGCTTTTGTCCTCAGTGAAATATTCCAGACTATGCAACAATTATGCGATCAACTTGGGATATAATTCACTTCAACTCTGGCCCATAAATACACCACCCATTTCAGTTTTGTCATGGGGGGGAAGCATTTATTTTTAAATATCTAGACGATGCCTTGAGATGTCACATCAGTTAACAATCAATCATCATCACTGTATCGACGAGACTGCAATCCTTATTCCACCGATAGCCACCCTCTCCACCGATGAACAATTATCCTTCAATCTATCAACGGGATGCCAAAATATATTACCCCGATACACATTAATTCCCCCGATATATAATAATTCTTGATAATTTATGATCATATTGGGCCATTGGGGGAATGTAGACATTCGTTCCACCAATATTCATGTGTTACAATGGCGTGCTTACTTTTGTTGACTCTATCGGTCTATCAGCAGGAACGCCTTAGGAGTTAGCTCGATAGGGTGTTGTTACACTGATACTAGGTTATGAATTGTTTTCATCGGGCCATCAGTGAGGCTATGGTGAGCATTCCCCCAATAATGTATTGTTAGCCGATAGTGCTAATTTTTACTTAGGAAAAATTATGGAGTCTCAAACTTATTTATGGGTGTGACAATTTGGTAATGTGGGCTACAAAATGGATCTTGTCACACAAATTTCAACAATTTGTGTTGATCATAAAATTAAAATGTGATGAATTTATGTGGAATGTGGAGGATTGGTGGGTGGAGGCTAGTGAAAAATGTGAAATTTTTTAGTTCTAACAACTAGCACAATGAAAATAAACATGCATAGATCATACAAAAAAATAAGAGATAATAAGAACCAATAATGGATAACTGAATAAAGCTTGTTATCTCCAAGAAGACAAATACCACATATATATGGTGTTCATTGCCTAGTTTGACCAGATTAATTTTAATCCTTTAATTTATAATATTCTTTACAATATCCCCATGTTACTATAGTTCTACCAAAGAATTATGACAAGATGAATGCTAGTTCTTCAATAATGAAGATACTGTTTCAAGCTAGTTGCAAATTTGCAGTGGTTGAAAAAACTATTTGTTAGAGAGACAAATGAATCTCCCAACATTTCCCATGATTGAATAGGCTCTGCTACACTTGAAACTACTAATGCATGCATATCTAGTCAGTCAAATAGTCCAAAGTACTTTTTTAGGAACCAACTCAGTTGTTTTGTGGACTACATATACATCACATTCACTGAGCACACCTCCTACGCTCTCCTATAACCACAATTTTCAAGGAATTTCTCATGGTAATTTGGAAGTAAATTTTGGAGTCACTTTTATAAAGAAAGCATGACTTCTTCATAGAGTTGTGTAAACATTTAAAATCCTTATCCCCAGAGCCACTCTACCAAATAGAATAAAATTATAGAAAATAAGGATATATTTTCCAATTAAAGAATTACTCCAAAATATTACCTGATGAGCCTCCACCAAACACAACCTCTCTGGAATCCATTTGACTGCAGGCTTGAAATGGATGCACATCAAAAGAGACAAACCCACATTAATTATAAAATTGTTCCTTATGAACAAAAAGGAACACAACTAACTCACCAAGGAAAAAACATAGTAGCATCTTAAATGTAATTCTAAGTTAGGTGAACCTAGAGATAAGCTTGTCAAGAAATACTTGCAGCGTGATGAAATACTTGTAGAAGATATATATCATGTACTTCTAAGAAATGATTTTGAACACAAACACTTGTGATCCAAAATCAATTATGAGTGTATGGCTATGTTAAGTTTGTTCTCTTTGACAATCAGACAAAATACTCTTAGCCTTCAACTCACTTATATATAATAAATCCTTATGTCACATTTACATTAATTGATTAACACCATATGACTGTTACTGGTATATTTAAATATTTTGTATCATCTCCACTCATTCATGACCCACAATGAACATTACATTCTAGCACTCGCCATAATGTTATCTGTGGATTAATCCACTTTCAAGGCTCAATCATGTTTTGGCTTTAAGTATCTAGAATTTGCAAGATCCACATCAATCTAGATAAACATCTAGACTAATATATTAAGACTCAAAAGTCAAATATCACAAAAACAAGTAAACAACTAAAGACTCAAATCTTATCAGCAGGGGCACTTTCAAGTTTTACTTTCATAACACAACCAATGCAGAAGAAAGAAATACAGAAAGCAACTCAAACGGATATGAAAGTACAAGTTACATGAGTAACAACCATGAAAACAAACTGAAAAAAATTGTTGTATTAGCTGAACTCAAGAATAGATTATAAGTCAAAGATGACAAACCTTTAAATGCTATTTATCCAGTAGTTTACATAACTTCTCTATATTTATAAGTCAGGCAACTTGTAAAATGTATAATTGTTGGCATGGGAATGAAATTGGATTGCTGTTGATGTTTGTTATTCTCATGGACAAGTATTGAAGCACTTGCATGGGCGATAAAGCTTATTTGGATAGGCCCTGGAGACTTTTGAAAAGGCGAGCAAGGAATTTAGAGTTTTTTGTAATGAATTTGAAGTCAACGAGGCCCTCTGTAGTGAATTCAAAGGCAATTCGAAACCCTCATTGTTGAAAGTAAGCTGATAGGAAACATAGGTGTTGTGCAGTTTTCGTACACACGCCCCATTGAAAGTAGGGACCCCCCTTTTTTGCTCTAATTTTTGGTGCTTTGGCTCTTTGGTTTTGAGGCTTTGCTTGCTTAGGCACGTACTTGAATGATTATCTTGCTTGCATTAATGACCCCCCTTTATGCTACTTGTTGAAAATCTTAAGTTTTGAATAAATTTGGGTTTTTCACTAACTTCGGGAATTTTCGCTCTAGGCAAAATTCCCAAGTTTTGCTAGAAGTCTGATGGGAAAGATTTAATGTTGTGATCCGGGGATTCTAGTCTCTCACAGAATTCCGCCTGGACCAGATTTCTCTAAAATTTCGTCACCTCGTCGAATTCTCGAATTATGTTCTGACCTGTCTTATCGACGAAGTTAATGCTTGATAGTATGATCTCTGCGGCAAGTATTTAGGTGACTTCTTGGGAAATTATGCATCACTAGGCTTTCATCATTTTCTCTTTGCTGAGATCTTGGTCTTGAGTGTTGAGCATTTTGGCGATTGGACTAGTTGATTTCTGGATTCGGTAGCAAATTTCTTAAATTGTCATTGTAGCTGTCACTAGGGTGCCCAAGTTTGTTGTCGATTCCCTTTGAAGATAGATTTGCTTCATTCATGGGATGTAACTTTTGCCTCGCCTTTGAATAATGAATGACTGTGATATTTTGATGTTTTGAATGCACTTGGGGCTCGAATTTCATGGGTTTGGCATAGAGTTTTCCAGGGCTAGGGTTTAATTTGTTTTCTTTGCAGAATCTTAGAACCTAGTTGAGATCCCTAGTTGAGTTAGTAATTTTGTAGCACCAGGCTCTCCCAAATCATTCCTTCAGGCTTGACCCATGACTAATCTTGTTGCGATTTGTGGTTTTGGGATGGCGATTCCCTGAGTGAGTTCATGAGCCTATCTTTGATTCATTAGCTAGTAGCTCACTTAGGCATGTTCCAGACAGTTTATCTTGAGCTTAACCAAACAAACAAGTTCAATTCAAACTTCATTCAAGCTCATTTTCTGCATTCATGGCAGAGATTTCACAGCTACAACCTAGGGCATCACGATTGCAACTTAGGGCCTCTCCAATCCTCACCAATTAGCCTTTGAGAGTAAGTTGCGGACTCAAAATGATCAATAGGAAATGTAAAACGAATTGCATTTGAGCCTAAAATCCGAAGTCTATGGTCGTTTGTTTGTTCTGGGCAAGATCATGAAATTGACAGTTTTCGAGATCCCGAGGCCTCCGTGGAATTTTTGCACCCTCAGAATTTCCTGATTTTCCTTTTCCCTCTTGTTTTCCCAGAAGTGTGCAAAGGGCTCGGAGTTTTGAGTTCTTCACGGAATTCCTTCTTTAGCGGATTTTCCTGGATTTTCCCAAAGTGACTTTGCAGTACAAAGAATTTGAGAGATGAATGAATTTAATGTTGTGCACTTGGCATCTCATGGGTGATATTGATAATTTAAATGATGTTACATACTTTCCTTTCATGTTGTGATGATTGAACTAATGAATTTTGTGCTTAATCATTAAAATCCGCTTAGCTAGGAATTTCTCGAAATTCCTCTAGCCGGTTTTCCCCGGATTGCTCAAAATCTTGGATTTAAAATGATTGGGTTTTATGGTTAATTTGAGGGATTTTTGTCATGATTTTGAGCTGGTTTAATGATGAATATTTTATTCATGGGTGACTAACCTTGATTCTAATACTATAAAAGGATTTATTGTGGTTTTTTCTGTTGAATGCAGGCTGAATCGAGTAAGACAATAGTTGGGAAGACCAAGGACAAGCAAACAAATCCAAGTACTGAAGGGTCTGCTATCTCCGAGGCAGAAAGGATAAATGGATATAAAGAGTAGGATCCCAAAGAGCAAGTTGACTTCCATTTGGTCCGAAGTCACAGATACAAATGTTGGTCTATGGGATTATGAGGAATTCAAGGCAAGGATGGCAACACAAAACCTTCCCTTGTTGGCTAGAAGGATATTGGAGTCAGGGGGTGCCCATGTAGCTGGTCCTTAAGGGAGAATAGTGGCACGCAAAGGATAGTTGGTCCTCAAGGGAGAATAGTGGAAAATCTTAATCCTGTGTCTATAGCCCAGACCTTTGACATGCCTGATAGGTCTCATGTGGTGGGTTTTGATGTAGACATAGCGAAGAAGTATTATGATGAAGACATCATCAAATCACAACAGGTCATCAATGCCTGGCTAGAGAAACCCAAGTCTCACTTCTCCAAACTGCCCAAGCAATTATTAAGAGCAAAATTCAAAAAGGAATACTATGATGCTATCACACTCCTTAGCAAGGTAGTAGGATTGAAAAGTGCAGGAGTATTTGAAAACTGGATGTTCCATGCCATTGTGAGGATGGAGCAGAATATTGACTACCATTGGGCAGGCATTATAAGTGCAATGATACATGAACAAATGTGCAATGTCCTACAGACAAAGACCTTCACAATGACCTCTTACTTGGTCTATGCACTTGTAAGGTTCCATCCATATAAGGGGCTAAGAATAAGGGGCGTGTTTGGGCAGGATGTGATTTATGAGGTGTACCCACAATTACACTTGGGTAGCACAAGTTATAGGAGGGTGAATGACGCATTCACCATGTACATCACTAGGCTATTATAGGGTGCAGAGCATGTCCAGATCTCAGACAATGGTAAGGAACTAATCAAGAGGTTTGGAGCTTGGTTTATCCAGTTCCCTACCTTTTCATACATCAGAATAGATGGTTGCCAGAGGGCCCCATATAGACTCCCTAGATATCCCACATATCACATTATACTTCTGGAAGTCACAAGACAGATCTGTGATTTCGATTCAATTGTCAAGAAAGACAAACATAAGACCAGATTTGGTGGTGATTTTCATTTGAGAATAGGCAGTAATGAAGCTTGCCATTCTATTAATTCAACCCATGCTTGTAAGGAGGAAATGAGCACTTTGGGTCTCTCTTTCCATTCTAAGAGATCCATATTTGATAGGATTGGTGAGGCACAAAAGAGGGCCATCAGGGAATACAACCATAAGGATGATGTAGAAGATTATTGGGCTAATAACAAGGATGAATTTGAAGTAAGAAAGAAGAAGTTCTCCAGATTTCTAGTGAACTTGGTCCGACTATACAACATAAGGCCATTCCTGATCAAATTGAAGATGATGGAGATTTGATTTAGAATCATGACTATAAGCCTCTGAAAGACAAACCGATAGGAGAGATAGACTAGCTGGAGGAAGAAAAGACAAAAATAGAGCATATCATGACTCCAGTGATCAAGGACACTAACACAAGATTTGGGAGTTAGAGAGTACAGGTGTGCAATGCACCTATGATCTAATGGGAGACTTGGAGTCTCATACCACTTCTAAAGAGTCTATTCAGTAGGACCCAAAGGGTAAAGCTAAGGTGAGCTCCCCTTTCAAGATAAAGATTAAGGATGATCAAGCGGGAGCAGAGAAGCAAAGGAGACCAATTGCTAAGAAAAGAAAACATATTTCAAAGACAAAGAAATCTGCAAAAGAAGAAGCTGAGGAAGAAGGAAAAGAGGGTAGTGCTTTCGTGCCTAAGAGAAGAAGAATAGTGAGATTTTCTAAGAAGAAGAAGGAATCTTCTAGGGCAAGGGATGAAGTTGGCCCACTAGTAGTAAGTGTGGAAAGTTTGAGAGAGAAAACACAGGTGTACACAAGAATATCAAGAGCTCCCTCTCCCAAGGATGGTGCACCAAAGAAAAGTGTTTCCTTAGTTGTCCCTGCCATAGAACAACATGATGATTTCCCTCCTTCTCATGAAAATCATGATGTACCAAGTGAATCTAAGGATGTAGAGGATCACCAAGATCAAGAAGAAGAAGAATTTTGAGAAGGTGAACTTTATAGTATAGAGGTAGAGATAGAGAAGATATTGCAGTCCCCTTTGGTGACTTATGAAGATTCACCTACAGGAAATGAAGAAGATAGGCCTCCATAGAGAGAGGAAGTGCCAATCAGGACTCCTTCACCAATGTGTGAAGAAGAAGAACATGATAAGGGAAGTGAAGATAAGAATGAAGAGATTCCTGAAAAACAAAATCTGAATGAGGATTTCTCCAAGGTTCAATAGGATGTGGTTGGACAAGGTAATGTGCAGTCAGATTCCATTGTTCCTACTTGGCTAGATAAGGAATTAAAGAGTAAACAAATTATGGTGGATGATACTCCTCCCAACTGGGATGAAATATTGGCAAACATAGGAAAGGGAAAATCAAAGAAGAAAGCTAGGGTTATCTCTAGGATTGAGAGAGATGAAGCTAATAACAGGGTGATTCACATTGCCACCCCTATGCTAGATAAGAATGAAGATGAAGTGACTGGTAAAGATTACAATGTACAAACCATCAGCTTGGGACCTGCCTCTATGATGCAAGAAGTTGAAGAATTTGAAGGCTCCAGTGCTACTATTTTGAGAAGACTGAAGAAAGAGGTGCAAGCTAAGCAAGATTTGAAGAATGAGAATGATAAACTGAAGAGGTATCTGCATGATTTGATGAAACCCTTGCAATCCATCAGCTCCTCATCATCTGCTACAAGTTTTCTACCACAAGAGACAATAAATGAGTTGGAGAAGATGAAAACCACTACACATGCCACAATGAACTGGTTGCAGGGAGTGGAAGCTAAAGGAGATAATGCCATTATAGATATCCTTTAAACTGGTGGAGATGCTATAAGATTAATAGAGTGGTTAAAGAATGTACTAGCTCAGGATAACGAGGATGTGGATCTCTTGTTGCAGAAGACCAAGACCATCATGGAGTACACTGAAGATAAGCTGGTAACTGATGAAATTCTTCCTTCCTCCAAAGTTGCAGAACCCTGGGAATGGTATGAAGTTTTGCAAATAAGGAAAAGGGTTTTGAAGAAAGTGCATAAGCAAGGGAAGCAAATTGAGGATACTCTGACTGAAATCTACAACAAGTGCATTTCTTTCTTCAAAGTTATGACAGGAAGAAAAAGGTTTGCACCAAAACATTTGAACTTGGAGCAACTGAGGAAATGGTGGCAAGATGTATATTCTCTAGTCAATGAGGACCTAGTTACTGAACACCAGTTGGATAATGTAGCCACATACATTGCAATGATGGATAAATATCAAACCCTAAAGGTGGATTGGGACAAGGTCATAAAGTAGTCAAGAGAGGACATTAAGTCCATTGAAAGGAAAATTAAAGTGCTAGCTATTCTACCTATAGCCAACTTGGAGAAGGTATTTTTGATGGTGCAGGATAAAGTGGAGCGAGATAAGGACAAAATGGAGAGCAATTAATGCAATTCCTCATCAGAATTTGTGCTTCCCCATTATTTCTCTTCATCTTTCACATGCATTGGATCAAACCATCTTGGAGATCCCAGACCGACTTGGATGGAACACATGCATTTAATGCATACTTTACTTTATTTTGAATTCTTCTTGGCTGACTTGTTTTTGGGGCCAATTGTTTTATAACCCTATTTGGGCCGACATAAGATGTAATCTCTATAAATAGGGATATTGCCTCATTTGAAAGGGCTAGATAGTTTTACATTAGAGCGAATTGGGCATTAGAGTAAGAAGTTGGTAGTTAGGTTGTTTCCAAGCAAGTGCTATAACATGAGATTGGAATTGTTGCTACTTTGGATGATTTAATGCAAGTAAAGGCATTGTGATTTGGTGTCCTTGTGTTAATTTTATCTAGCATGGTTCCTGTGATTCTATCTTTTGAAATTGCTTAAGCTTAATTGATATATGTTAGATTTAATGTTAGATGAATTAATGGTGTTTATGATTTGATGCTTGAAGTGTTGCAACAATCTCTAGTCCATATTTTTTACAGCTAGCTGACTGTTGGTTGCTTTGCAAAGTTAGATTGGACTTTGATATTCATTGTGCTTAGTTCAGTTGTGAATGTTTGTTCATTTCAATTGCAATAGGATTATTTTGGATGAATGTTCATGATCTGAAAATCTTACGTGCCTTAGAAGACTGCACTATTTCTATAAGATTGCAGATTTATTTGGGTCAATCAGGAATTAGTTTCTAAGAGATTGGTCCATTTCAAGTATTTTTTCATCTGCACTATTAATCTTAGGATTAGTGTTAATCTTAGAAATGTCATTGAAACCCTTATCTTTTTCTATTTCTTTCATTATCTGGGTTAGATTTAGGATTTGAAGTATCACCATATTACTAGATTTGATAAGTTTGAAGATTCAGTATTTGCTTGTAGTAAGGTCCCTTTGTGATTACCAACATTTTCACATATTATCTGAGTTGTTTATGCATTTTCAAGACCTGACATTAGAGACCTTGGGGTTATCTCTTGAAGCTTGTTGATAGAGATTTTCCTTTCAAGAGAGATAGGATACTTGTATCTTGTATAAGTTGTTGTGCAGAAAACACCATCAACAATAGGCATATTCCATTCTCAATAGGTGAACTTCAAATGAATGTAAGATAGATCTTAGAACAATGACTCATTATATCCTCTTCTTTATGTTATGGTTTGTACTAAAAGTAACTACTTTCAACAATGTTTTGGCATCTCTGTTTTTAGATTTATGTTTTTTTCTTTAAATCAAAAACTAAATTAATATGGGAATGCACAGTATTATAGATGGATGAGCATCAAAGGTTGACTACAGATCAATATCATGCATATGATGAGAGAGTAGTTGATGAGAGGGACATTGAAAAATATCCATGTCCATGTAAAAATTGTCTTGGTGGAAAGGTTCGAAAAAAAATGATTTATCAACATATGATAAGATATGGGCATAGTGGTATAAACCCTTGGGCTTACAATTATTATGAAAATATGATAGAATGTTAGACTATGAGAGATGAAGAGGCAACAAACATAGATGAAGTGGCACCAAACATAGATGAAGAGGCAAAAATGTTTGACGAAGGGTTTGAAGTTGATAAAATGTTGAATGCGGGTCTAAATGATGATTGGGCCAAGTCAATGGATGATGTTTTAAAACCTGTGTATGCTAATTGAAAGTTAAGTCATTTGACAACAATCCTTCAAATTCTTAACTTGCAAGTGGTGCATTGTTGGACAAATGAGAGTGTAGATCAGTTATTGGCATTATTAGTTTCATTGTTACCAACTGACTCCACATTTCCAACAAAATGAAGTCAATGTAAAAAGAAAATCAGTAAGCTCAACTTGGGGTATGAAAACATCCACACATGTGTGAATGGTTGTGTATTATTTCGCAAAAATCTTGCAAATGAGAGTGAATGTTTGAAATGTCATGAACTGAGGTATAGACAAGGGTTGAAATCAGCTATGGTTCCTAGAAAGGTTCTTCACCATTTTCCAATAATCCCACGATTACTCCAAATGTATAGGTGTAGAGACATTGTTGAACTTATGTAGTGGCATGCCCAAAATAAGAGCACTGATGGAAAACAATGGCATGTGCTTGATTTTAAGACGTGGATGGCATTTGATAATAGATGGCTCAATTTTTCTCAAGATCCTCATAATATAAGGTTGGGTTTGGCTCTAGATGGGGTGAACCCATCCTCAGATCAAAGTACTAAATGGTCAACTTGGCCAATGTTTCTAATAAATTATAACTTGCCTCCATGGTTAGCAACTAAACCATTTTTCTTAATGTTATCATTGATTATACTGGGAAAGAAAAGTGTGACTTCAGATACAATAGATGATTATCTAGAGCCATTATATGATGAGCCAATGGAATTGAGGAAAGGAATTGAAGCAATTCAATCTTTAAGGGATGGTCATTCAATCAAATTCACTTTAAGAGCTTCCTTATTGTTTATGATTCATGATCTTCCTGCATATGGCACATTGTCTAGTCTCTCTATTCATGGATACCATGCATGTCCTGCTTGAAACTTTAAGGATTTTGTGAGGCACTCAAGAAGTTTGTGTAAGCATATTTATTGTGTACATCGTGCTTACCTTAAAATGGATCATCCATATCATCGACAAAAAACACGTTTCAATGGTCAAGAAGAGAATCGTGCAGTGCCATTGCTAATAACAGGCGATTACATTATTGAGAATGGACAAAAAAGAATGTCATTTATTGAAAATGATGGGATTGATGACAGTAGATATGATCCATGTAATGAAGTGGTGTAAAACGGTTGTGCATATTGTATAAGTTGCCATACTTTAAGGATATAGCCATTAGGAATACTGAGAAAAATATAGCTTATGCTATTATAGAAAGTCTTTTTGGTGCTCTTGATAATATTTCATCACGTGAAGACTTTTGAGAAATAAAGATTCAGAGAAATCTTTGGGTTGAAAAATATGATAATGAAAAATATAGAAAACCTAGTGCTCCTTATGTTTGGACAAAGGAACAATGCGCACAATTCTTATAGTTGATGTCTCAGACTTGCTTTCCCACTAGATATGTAAGTAGCAACATCAGAAGCCAAACTAACATTAATAGCTTAAGAGGCCTCAAGACCCATGACTATCATGTCATAATCGAGAATATTTTACCTATTGTGGTAAATATATCAAGTTTGGCAAAGGGGTCAAGATTGGCAATTATAAGGTTGGGCCTAATATTAAAGAGAATGAGTTTACATGTATTAGATCCTTCAAACTTTGATAGTTTGAGGGAGGAGGTTGTTGAAGTCCTTTGTCTATTGGAACGAGAATTTCCATCAACAATCTTTAACATTTCTATACATCTTTTAATACATCTAGAATATGAACTAGAGCATTGTGGCCTAGTAAGAATGAGATGGATATATCCTATAGAACGATATATTAAGGTTTTGAAAAAAATTGTCCGTACTAGGGAAAAACTAGAAGGTAGCATGTCTAAGGGATATTCAAAGCAAGAGGCCATGGGATTTTGCACAGAATCTATGAAGGATTTTAAAAATGTCAATTGAGGTGTATGGGATGATGACGAAGATGAGAGAGTTGCAAGTGAAGTATTAGAAGGCAATGGATGTCGCTTCAAGCTATCATATCAAGAAAGAAGTGCAATACATGCCTTTATTCTTCAAAACACATCTTCGTTCGATAAGTGGCACGGGTAAAAAAAATTACACAATAATTTATTTACTCAATAGCATTTACACATTTATATTATTAATCTTACTATTTGTATGTCATTATTCTATATAGAAAATATGAAGAAGAGAATCAAACTTGGATGCAACATCGACCTCAAAGGCGCAAACATCATGATTTGAGTGGAGCTGATTCTTTTCCAAAATTTGAAGAATGGATTGCTAATGCAATCAGTGATGCAAAAGAAGGTCAAGATATAACAATAGAGGAAAGTGAGCTTTCATGACCTCCACATTATGGGCTATGCATTTTAGTGGAATGTGGGCCTATGGTAGTCATTTAAGAGTGGAAGAAAAAGACAAATTGTGATTGTGTTGTTAGTGTTGAATTTCTTCATGAAATTGAGAAGAAATTTTATGTTGGATTCATCTAAGAAATTATTCAAATGGATTTTAGTGAAAATAGTCCTATATTATTAAAATGTAAGTGGATCTGACCATCCACAGTACAATTTGATGAGTATGGATTTGTACATGCAAATACACGACAATTTTTATCAGAGACAGATGAGCCATATGTTTCCCCTCTTCAAATTAACCAATTATTTCTAATTGATGATTAAGAAACCTAGGTTGGTCATATGTCATTCAAACAGAATCTTGTTCGAGACGAAAATTCATGGAAGTTGTCGATGTAATGCCTGATGGGCAATATGTTAATTTACAAGAAAAATTCGAAGAAGTGGATGAAGACAATGAGGGACTATTTGAAGAAGAGATTTTGATTACCAATGAAGAAATTGGGAGAGATAATGTATTGCATGTCACAAATGAGGATGAGGAAGAAAATCAAGTAGATGCAGACACACGTGATCAGGATTTTGATCTTGCTGGAAATGCAGATGATTATTGATGAGCCCCATTTTATGACCTTTTATGTAAGACTTTTATGTTTTAAGGACACATACCTTCAGACTAATACCTATTTCAAAGCTTTAATGTTGAACAAAGTTTCTATATGAATGCAATATGAATATATTTTTGTATTAAAATGAGGATGCAATATGAATGCAATATAAATATGTATACCATCATTGCTTTACTTTGGCAATGATCTTTTCTTGACAGCTCCTCTAGACTATTTACTGCTTTTATATACGTTCTTTATCACTGTCATTGTTCTAGCATACTTTATAAAAGTCATCATTGAAGCATTGTTAAACATTGTTTCTATGTTTTCTTTTACACTTTTTAACTAAAATAGCATTGTCTTCATTTATTGGATCTTTCACCCATTGTGCCACTCATTTCCTCACTGATATGGTCTTTTGTTCTCTATTCCTTCACTGTTTATAGCAGCAGTATACAATCCTTGATGATTGATCACTATTTTTTGTCAATGCTCAAGGCATCAATACAATGATTCCCCATTTCAATAGAAGTATTTCCTCATTATATCCCCACTATTTTGGCATTACATGTTGCTCACATCCTTTGTTGTCTTCACATTATTTTAACAGTGATATCATTGTTATCAGCATTTGTGCTTCTAGCTTTATGGACTAGAAATCACTGTCTCATATGCATCTTTATATATTGTAAGGTCATTGCTTTTTTTTTTCTTTGATCAAATGTTCTTCACTGTTTTGCATATATCTTGAGGTTCACTACTATTTGACTACTTAGTCCTCAAATCATGGCGTTCCTTGCTTGTAACTCACTGTCCACTCCAACATATTTGTTCTTCTTCATGAAATCTACCCCTTCATGAATGTATCTAGATGTTATGAACAAATTGTTATGTAACAAAACAATAGAAGTAAGAATCACCAAATAGCATAGACATTTCTCAGTGATGGTGCTATCACCTAAGCAAAGCATTGGTTTAGTTGTACAAAATGGTTGCCATGCTACAAGTTCATGTCCATTTAAAATTTGGTAATACAAATTTTTTTATTGAACCATGAATGAAAACATTATTGCTAAAGATTTGATGGATTGATTCAAATACATTGCTAAGTTTTTTATGCAACTGGCATTCCTGTAGGGCACCATTATTTAATATCCATTGACTGAAATACCCACAACATCTAATGTCTGTTGTTGTTTGTAGTGCTTTTATACTTTGTACGTGTTTTAATGACTATTCATTAAAACTGAGACCTCATAAACTGGTATTTATGCAATTTTTGTTATGGTTAATTATCATTGTATCAAGTTGCTAATTTATACATTATCGTTTTTGTGGACATCAGGAAATGAAGAAAAGAATTTAAGGCACAAATTAGATGATAGTGATCACAATGTTGAAATTCCAGTGACAGATTATGAGTGCTTTCGTGAAGAACGTGTGGCCAAGAATAATGAATATTTATCATGCCTTGGTTTGACATCAAACAGGAAAGTTGTAAATCCACTATGTAGTAAATTATTTGTTTAATATGTTTAATGAAATTTTATAGGAAAGAGCTTTATGTAGATAAGACATGACATGATTTTTTTGTTTGTTTTATAGGCAAGAAAAAGAGAGCAGAGAAAATGCAGAGAAAAAACAAAAGGAAAGTAAAGATATAGTGTTGCCAGCTCATAGTAGCTAACACTTTTGTGATTCAACAAATGAAGTTGGTGAAAAAAATAGTTGTGATGAAGTGAAATCTGTGGAGACCACTACTGATCTACCTGCTCATGCCACATGTGATGTGGCCAAGAAGCATGAAGTTCTGGTTAATCAAAGTCATGAAGAGAGTTTGTTTGTATCTGATGTGCCTAAGAGTGCACTTGTCGCATCTACAACTTTTGAAGGAATTAGTGGATCAGCCAAAAATATTTGTAGTGGTGAAACAAAAGATGTACCTGCTTATGTTAAAAGACAAAGATTGAGTCAAGATTTATACAGATCTACATAGAGGAACACAAAAGAAAGAACATTAGAAGGGAAGAAGCCATTCTTGGTTGAGGTATCAAGAGATGGTGAACCCATTGGGAAAAATGCTGCAAGGTGGGCCTCCGAGTTGGGCATAAGATGTAGGGCCCATTTGGATATCCACAAATCAAATTTTGCAGAGCAAGATCCACGAAATGTTAGACTCCATTTTTTATATAACATATTCCACTATTATGCTTTTTATATATTTTTTCCAAGCATCCATAGCTTGTTTGAAAGCACTTGTTTTAGGTTTTTAGCCATAGCAACAAGGCAATGAACTGTTTGACAAAATGCCTTGGCAGACATGTATGAAAAATGTGGTAGCATAGACAAGGCAATGAATTGTTTGAAAAAATACCTCAAAGAAATGTGATCTCATAGAATTCCATGACAAGCAAATGCAATTGGCAGCTGCTCCTAGTTATTAGTTATACAATGTGAAGTAATTGCATAACTCCTTAGGTTGACTTTGTAAAAAACTATATTGTAATTGAAAATTTCTCATCTATCAGCATCTCGTTATTAGTCATGCAATGTGAAGTAACACTTTGAGTTTGAAAGATGTGCAATGCAATGTAATCAACGATATGAATATAAACTACAAAAATCTATTTTTTACAATTCATTAGTTAAACTCTTATTTTATTTTCTCTCTATATCTCTATGCTATGTAAATGCCTTTCAATTTCAAAAACATAGTTTTTATCTCTTGTTCTACAATTTTTACCCTTTTTTTTAAATTAGATTTTTTCCTGATTTTTTTCAAAAAATCTTATACTTTTGGTTTGCCGATTTTTTCCCCAAAATATTTTTGCTACTATGGATCATAAAGCAATAATAAAACTCTTGAAATTTTGTTCTTTTCTTAGAAATTTTTGATTATTTGCAGTTCCAAGCTTTTGTACTTGCTCATACAGGGTTTCCTTGTTCTCTTTTGCATTGAATTAGGTGGCTAGGTGAGTTAACTTCAATTTGTTTATGATTTGATAGGATTCTTGAAGATTTTTGTGCATTTTGTAGTCAAATTGCTAAAACAGGTCTGTAAAGACAGAGTTGAGGGTTTGTGAGTCTACAAAAATGGATTTTCACCCATTCCACCTATTGTGACTTTTATGCTTGGAAAGACTCTGTTGACTATTTTTTACATGAATTACTCATCTCGATACATTTTTTTGCTTGATGGTTAAATTACATGCAGAGCAATTTTATCAAAGTAGCATGAAAATAAGAATGCCTTGATGTCAATCATAGTTGTGTTGAAGTTGAGGTAATATAATAGTTGTTGTGGAAAAAAAAATATAGCTTTTGCATTCTTTACTTGACTTGTATTAACTTTGCATGATGATTAAACCACATGTAGGGAAATTATATGAATGCAGAACAAAAAGGAAAAGACCTTGTCAATAGAGCTCTCTGCAAAGCTACACAACTTCAGGACAATGTTGATAGTGATTATGCTGAATTCGAGGAGTATATGCATGATATTGATAGTACTATTGGTGCTGAATTTGAGGTGAGTGCTATGAAACGTTACTTTTCCTTGATTCTGAAAGCTTTCATGTATTAATGACTGTTATGATCCCAAATAGTGAACAAGCTTATAGAATAGTGAATAGACAACTAAAACATTGAATGTAACCCGTAGAACAATCATTGTACCTAATTTGTCACTTTTCAGTGGGGATTGTTGGCACTTGAATACTTTATGATGTTTGACTATGTTTTAGGGCATTGTAATTGACCTTGTCAACATCTTGAACTTAGCGTGCTACTTCTTTCATTGGATGATACCTGTTGTTCTTTCCTTCACAAATCTGTTGTTAACTCTTCATTATAGCTATTGTTATTAAAAAAAAGTTTCTTTTGATATTCTTGTCACTTTCTCTTAATGTCTTTCTTGTTGTTTAGTAATGATATTTGTTGCTCGATCCATTAAACTTGTTGTTACAGCCATAAAACTCGTTGCCCTTGCACTAAACTCATTGCTACAGCCATGAAACTCACTGCTACTACTACTTGTTCATTGGACATCATTCCTGACTTTTTTTTGCATACTCTTACACTATTTTCTAACAGTGAAAGGCTCTTTTTATTATTATTTATGTGACCTCTACATCCAACCTTATTTGTTACTCATTTACTACTGCTATGAAAGCTACATAGAAAGACTGCATTGTTTCCTCAATGACTACTCTTAATGGCTGTCACATGTTGCCTTGATACATTTTGTTCTTTGTTCTTTTATATGTCATCATTGACAGGGTTATGTTGACTGCATGGGGTTGTGTTTCAGAGCTTTAATGCCACTATTTTTGTACATCCCAATGTATTTCACCTTCACCTTATAACAGTAGTAGTAGTGCTCTCATATTGCATTCTTTGTTTTTGTGCATTAGCTACCTTTTTTATGTGTAATAGTGTTGTTATAACCTTATGTGTCTGGTATGCGTGCATGGTAATGTAGTGTTTATATTTGTGGCCTTTGTATCTGATTAGCATGAAGCTACTAGTAACATTGTAAGCACTGCTATGAGTGTTGGTTTTTTAGTAATTAGATTGATCATTGCAATTATTTTTGAAAATTTTCTTTTGCAATTATTTTAACACACACATGCAAGTACTATTTAAGTAAGTAATGGTTGTTTTATTATGCAAACAAGGGTAATCATTACCTATCTAATATAATATGTTATTTTTTTTCTTTTTATAGAATGTATTAATGATAAACTCAAAGAAGGGGATAAAGTTAGGGTGTTGGATCCATTTGATGGTGATGTTGTGGGAATTGGGAAGATTCACTCCCTATCTATTGTACATGGAGTCAGCTTGAAAGGAACATGAGATGCAAATGTAAACATTTTAAAGGTCACAAGTAACATACCCCTTGTTTATGAAGACAAAATAGATGGAGTTGTTCGTCTGAAAGAGAAAGAGGGAACCTTCACACGGTGGCCACTAAAATATTTGCAAAAAATGACATAATTGAACATATTTATCATGTACTAGTTAATGTTAGACATCTTGGCTCATTGCTTTATGCAATATTTTAAATGTGTTGTTGAGGGATCTTAATTATCAGGGTGTATTTGAAAGAGTTGGAAACTCTTAGACAACTTTGACATCTTGTAACTTTATATATATATATATATTTGCATTAAATTTTTTATTGCAAATTACCTTTATTTATCATAATGTTGAATCAATCTTTTAATTCTAACATGTAGTTTGTTCGTATATGTAATATTTTTATTTGCTTTTATGTTTTAATTCAAGTTTAATATTATGTTAGTTTTGCATTATAAAATTTATGGTATTTAATAAATTATTCATTTCATGACTATATTTACTACCAATTAATGGACTAAATTAATGACTAAAGTAATGATTAAATTAATGACTAAAATAATTACTAAATATATGACTAAATATGACTAAATTAATGACTAAATATATGACTAAATATATGACTAAATATGACAAAATTAATAACTAAATATATAACTAAATTAATGATTAAATATATGACTAAAGTAATGACTAAAGTAATGACTAAATTAATGACTAAATATATGATTAAATTAATGACTAAAGTAATGACTACCATGACTAAATAAATGACCAATTAACAACAATCAATGACTAAATTAATGACTAAATATATGAATAAATAAATCACTAACGTGACTAAATAAATGACTAAAATAGTTTAGTCATAAATCTAGTGGTGTTATAAATGACTACAAATAAACCACTAATAGTCACGTGACTAAAGTTAGTAATTTATATGCAATTTTTAGTAGTTTATTTAGTCATATATTGTTGTTTGTGTACTAGTGGGGAGGGAATGCAAGCAAGGACCAAATTCTCCTCATCTTATGCAGGAGGGGAATTTTTAGTAAAAAAAAGAGCAGAATAAAACTGTCTAGCCTCATGAGACAAAGCCTGCAGAGAATAAATGCGACACCCTTCCAAAACTAGAGAGGAAACGAAACTCCTATTATGAAAAGCCTACACATAATGATGGAAGAAAGCAGTATTCTTGTCCCCTTCCTAAAGCCAATCAATTTGAGCCTTTTGTTTCTAGAAATCTCCTCTCAAAGCTCCCACTCCTCCACTATTCTTGCAACTTGGGATTCAGTTCTTCCTAAAGCATCCGAGAAACCATAATCTTGAATTTGATGATTAATCACATTAAGGCGCGCCTGAGCATTCCTCTTCATAGCCTTTAGGTTGTCAAAACATAACCTATTCCATCTCTTAAGGTGATATTTGACATATTGGAGTTTCTTAGCAAAGGAGTACATAGTTGTACCATAAGAAGGACCTCCATCACGCCACCATTGGGCCATTAGATCATGCAGGGAAGAATCCCCAAGCCACATAAGTGGAAATTAAAAGGAGGATTCTTGGGAACTGTAAAAAAGGTTGTTGAAAATTTAATTGGCCAATGATCAGAACCCCTCCAATCAAGAATCTCATAACCAGTAACCAAGCTACCCCCACCCAAAAATAAGAGACATGAAATTTATCCAGCCTTTCAAAAATCACTTGCTCTCCACTCTATCTATTATTCCAAGTGAAAACCCCATTAGAAGGCTTAGCATCAATTAAAGCTAGAGAATCCAGATTCTCCTAAAAAATATCAGAAGCAGGCCCAAGCCTAGGTAACCCACCTCTTTTCTTCTCCAAACTCAACACAGAATTGAAATCACTAGCTAAGACCCAAGGAAGATATGGAGCACAAGATCTAACATACCTTATATGATCCCAAAGTCATATTTTTCCACAAATATTAGTTGGAGCATAAACATTAGAAACCAAAAAAGTCTCACCTATTTTCAAAGTGGAGGCAACCATGGAGATAGTAGAATTGCTAGAAATCCACCAAAGGGGAGCAACCTTTCTTGGATTCCAAAAAGAGCCAAACCCCCAGAGCTCCCCTAAGAAGCAATGCACTGACACTAACCAAAACACTAGATATGAGAAGCACACTGAAGCATGAAATCAACTAAAATTTTAGTCTCCTAAACACAAAAAATGTCTGGAGAATGGACTGCAACCAAATCATAAATAGCCTTTTGACAGGAGGTGCTATTCAACCCCCTTACATTCTAGGAGAGAATAATCATGGAAGAGATTGGGAAAAGTAAGCATCAATGGGCTTAACAGACCCAGATTCCACCAACAAATCTCCAGAAAGTTTAATTTTCTCAAGATCCTTCTTACGACCACTTTTAGAAGAGAACTCAGACGATCCCTTCATAAGGGTGCGTTGTTGCACCCCCAAGGTTGGAGAAGACCCCTTACTCTTTTTGGAAGCTAGCCCCTCCTTTTCCAAATCTTCTAAAACAATATCATCATCATCTTGCATAGGACCATTGGGAGACACCAAATGATCTCACACGCCCTGTGAGAAATGAAGATCATGACCGGACCCCCGTCCTTGCACATCACAACCCATACCAGCAACACCAGAAGGCACATCTGTCATGATTCCTTCCTCCAAGGCTAAAGTGTCCAACACCTCAAACCAATTAAAACCCTCTTCATTCTACCTGTCCCTTAAAGATCTCTTTTGACCACGACCCTTAGCCTCAGGCTTAATTGGCACAAAGCCATCCTTAGATGTCACGTCTCAAACTTTGATGCCACTCGCATTTACTTTATGTGAAATTGATTTATGGATTATTGTGTGTGGTAGAATAAATTTTATGCTATTTTGAAAGATGAAATAAATAAATGATTATTTTATTTTGAAAAAGATGAAATGCAATGAAAATTATTTTATTTCAAAATGATGCAATATAGAAAATGTTATTTTGGAATGATATATTATATTGCTTTGATTATATTTTCTTGGACACTAATCTATTAATGGGTGCCTGAGTTTTCTTGAGTTGCAGGTTGTCAAAGACCAGGGGTGTGGTTAAGGTAGAGGAGGCTAGCTACCTAGTAGGGTTAAGATGGAATGGTTTCTCTCGCACACACAAACACTTAGTAAACATATAGTTGCATTTAGAATTTCATTTAATCAATGATATTATAATATTTCTTACTTTATAGTTGTTTATTTAATTAATTGGTGGTAGAAATTAAATGCACATAGGAAATAAAAGAAATAGTTTTAATTTATTTTAATTATTGATTTTATTTGAAGAATAAATTATTATTAATTGTTTTGTGGATAATTGAGATGCATGGCTAGAAAATCATGTTTGCTATTTAAAATTAGTTTTATTGGATAGATTTGAAATAAATCATGGAAAAGAAAGAAAGATTTTTAGGAACAAAACAATGAGGAAGAAACCATTAAAAATTTAAAAAATAGAAGAAAAGAAGTTAAATTTAGAAAATAAAACGCAAAAACAAAGCAAAACAAAGATAGAAAAGAAAGAAAGAAAATAATAAAGGGGAATAATCTCCTATTCTCTCAACAACAAAAGTTTAATGGAGAACACAAGTTTCATTCTCTATTTTCAATCTGCAAAACAATAACTGAAATAGAAACAATAGAGTTGGAAAACTGGGCAAAGTAGAAGAACGGTGAAAAGATAGAAGAACAAGATGAAAATAAAAAAGGATAGTGTTTTACCAGGTTTTTATACAATTACCATTAGATTAAATCTTTGTTTGTGTGAATAATTGTTTGGAATAATCCTCGTTTTTGTAAGCATAAGTCTCATTATTCATATCAAATTATGCATTTTGAAATTAAACTAATTTATTTTCTGTATGAAAATAACTTCTTTCATGGCTATACTAGAACTACATATTTTTATTCCTTTCATAATATATATATATATACATAAATATATATGTATATATATAAATACATAAATATATATGTATATATATATGAATATATATATATATATATATATATATAAACATTATGCATGTAAATAGCATGTAATAAATTAATATTTTATATATGTATTATGCTGAACGAAAATACCAATTCCATTATTGAATCGCTATTTTGCATTTGTAATCGGAGTAAGTCTTGTAAATATATTTTAAGAAATTAATTGTATTCACCACAACCTATAGTTATGGGAAGGTTTCACCGTGGAAAGGCAGCGACCTTTCCATAGGTGTCTCACCTCATGGGGGTCGTCGCTCTCTCTCTTCCCTTTCTCTCACTACCTTATATTGAAATATGAGCATTTCACAGTATAAATATGTATATGACTGCGATTTACATATCTGCAATTCCCTTACATGGAACTTAAATCTTCAGATAAACATATATATGGCTACATTTTTTCCCTCTAATTTATTCTATATATATATATATACATTTCTGTAGTTGGCAGTAAATATGTATAAATTATTGTTAGATCTCCATTTTGATCAGTATTTGCATCTGTTTGTAAAAAAATATTTTTGTATTTTTGTATATGTAAAATATATAAATATAAATATATAATACACACACACACACATATATATATGTAAGATTTTTTTGTCAATAATGTTGTGATTGAATTTGCTCAATATTCAAATTGGAAATTGTTTATACAAAATGACTTATTAGAATTTAGTATGCAAATGGAAAGATATGTAAACACATAGATTTGTTATTTTCACTTGGAATAAAAGTAAAAGGAATGGATTGAGTTATAGAATTAAATATAAAGAACCTATTTATCTTATGGATTATTTCATTTTGTTGGGTTTGTAATATAGATGGGCATGCAAACCAATATAACAAAATTCAGAGTAAAAAGTGTGTTTCTGAAAGAACTCATTAATTAGAGAATGTTTGAAACTTAAGCAAACTTATTAGATGTTTTACTTATTCTTTCTATGAAATTACTTCCAGGACAGGATGCCGAATGTGGGCTCCCAGAGATGGTAATTTACTTTTTCTAAATTACCATTATGTTTATTATGGCTTGGCCAAGCTACTGTACCAGTGAAATAGATGGTTTTAAAAGCCTAGATTTTATATTATGTATATCTCTGCCACATCCTATATGTGAGTATTATGTTATTCTAGTTTAGGAATTGCATATAGGCATTAGGTGCACATCAAGAGATTCCCTCCTGCTTATACCATTCTAGGTTGCTAGGTTCCTTGTGCAGGGTTGGTGCTTTCTTCATGTTAGGAAGAAACCTGGGGAAGTTCAATACTTCTTGGTTGGGCAGAAAAAGTGCCTTAACCTCACTCTTGGCCTCGACTTGCGGAAGACCATCAGAGTCATGGTAGTTGAGGACAAAGATTCTTATATTATATGAATATACTTCTTTGTATTATTCTTGTATGGCTGCTTAGCCAATCTATAGAATGTGTAAATAACTTCGTGGATGCAACTATTGTATTGATATAAAAAATTAGACTTGTAACATTGAAATGGATGTAATGTGACACCCCTTTGGTGTATGTAATTGAAACACAACACTCTTAGAGTATGATATTTGTACTTCTTTATTGGAGACTTGCTATTGTGCAATTATAGATAGTTTATTTAATATATGCTTTACTTTCCTTACTTGGAATAAGCATTTCTTTTTGGAATACTATTTTTAGTATGTGAGTTTTCTATATTTTACATTTGGTATCAGAGCATTCGGGTTCAACTCTTGGACCCTAGGGCTCATTGTGAGATTGTATATAGGATATGTTAGTAATAATATGTTATTTCTTATGTCATAATGGAGGGAACATCAAGAACATGAGGGTGAGTCAACAAAACCAAACATAATGAGAGGCCTCACCTAAAGAACCCAAGGAAAAGGGGGTGAAGGATGATAAAATAGAGGACTCAAAGACATTGACGGAAGTGCTTAAGCGTATTTTCCTCAAGAAGAAGAAAAAGAACAAGGAAGCCAAATTGAACAAGAGGGCCAAAAGTAAACCCTCGGCCCATCGGGATTTTCCTATTGGATGTGGTCGAGGTGCAACCATGCTGAATGAAGAAGAGATTAAGGAGTGTTCACAAATAAACCCAACCTCCAAATTTGTAAACCTCGAGTCTGAGGAGGACTTAGAGGAACCAATAGAGTTTCCCTTATCTGAGAATGATATGTAAACTTTTATGTTTTGGAAAAACAAGAACTTCTATATAGAATAAGGATGTAAGAATCCAAAAGTAAATAAAATGAGACCTTGTAAATATTTTGGGAAAAATTCAATGGTATTTGTGTTGGTTGATATATAATACTAGTATTTGTTTGGAATAATCTTCCGTTATGAATGCAGTTAGAGCTTTAGAAGATTTGTTGTCTGAGCCAAGATGGATAGGACATGGTGACAACCCATGAAGTGATGATGTAGGAATAGAGAAATATTGTGAGAAAAGAGATCTCTTTGAGGACATATAGGGTGAATGAGTTTATTACAAAAGGGATAAGTTACAAGATTGCTAGAGGCAAAATAAAAATATAAAAATATTATGACAAGTAGAAAAGAACAATCACCTACAACTAGTAATGGTTTAAACTTTAGATGATCCTTTAAGGAAGAAGAGAATCCAAAATGGATGTTTAAGGGAAAGGTCATTTGCAATGATAATGGTATTAGACTATGAGTAAGCTGATTTTTCAGGCAATGCCTTTTCTTTTCCTAATCAGGATGTGAGTGTGAATCCATGCAATCTTTGGGAATGCAAGTTAAGCTGCCTTAAGGGTCTTTGATATGGACCTAGGACAAAAGTTGCTCAGATAAGATATCATGATTAGTCCTATTGACAAGGTAGGAGTTATTGATATTGTGGAACTTTATGAGTCCTATATGCTAGATTTATATTAATGATATTTATAATTATGCACTTTGTGTGAGTAATGCATCGTACGAGTTATGCACTTTGCTTATATTGTGTGAGTAATGCACTTATGATTTTTTTATATTTGGTGTGGGTAATGCACTCAAGATTGTTTCCATATTGTGCTAGAGATTGTATACTTACCTTGTGCGAGTAACACACTTGAATAATTATTATTTTCACATCTTGTGTATGTGTTTAGTATGCTTAAGTAAATTATTGTCTTCATGCGAGTGATCCACCTTGAGACAGTACTCATACTTTGTATGAATGAGAACTTTATGTAATTATTGCGTGAGTATTGCATTAATGCATTATCCATATGAGTGGTGTATTCCTATAGGTGGGAATTGGTAATCACTCTTTGTTGTGAGAGTGAGGTGTTTAGATATCTTGGGTTGTGGATGTTCGCTAGTGTATGACTATGTGTGTCATTGCATGGTGATTGTGATTCCCCTTAATGGGATACAACTTTTTTTGTTTGGCATCTTCAGTGATGTAGGTTTGGTTAAGTAAAAAGGATCTCATATTTTGTGTGATTGGAGTCTTAGATGACTCATTGTTTGCCATGATTGAATGTGTTCTCTTACTTACCTTGGATTTTGGAATCCAGGTATAGTTTAGTATTGTACTCCCTTTCTTTTGACTAGAGTTAGTCACATAGTTCATGTGTTATGTAGCTTGAGAAATTTGATATTTTATTTTATTGAATTTGATTAATTTACTAATTGTTGTCAAGGCTGACATTGAATTTTTATTTGTGTTCATGAGTAAGTATAGCCATCAAATTTTTGATACTTATTTATCTTGTGACCTTTATGGTCATGTGGGAAATATTGTTGAAATTGTGTGCATTTTATGCCTTATTGTTGAAATTGACTTTTTATTTTCCTTGGTTTTGATTTAGTTTCTTAACGGTGGCTATGCTTGAATGTTTTAAACTACTAGTCAAGTTTCATGTTATGTTCTCTATCGTGTCCATGATGGGCCTTTGATGGATTGTATGAGGGAGTAGAATATGGAAAATGTACTAGTTCTTGGTATGAATGCTGCTAGAATTATGAAAGATTGAAATTACTCGGTTCGTTGTTAGATGCAAGTGATTGTTGTGTGAAAATTCAAGAAAGTTTTGAAACATTTGGTGTTGCTATGGATCAATTGATATGAGTATCTTGCCGATTAGTGTGGTCATCATGTCTAGATAGTGAAATGGAATTTGAGTATATGCTTAAATGTTGATTCCTAATTATAAATGTCCCTGAGATATGAGAGAAATTGTTTTGTATATGATGAAATAGTAGGTAATGGTAGAAAGAATGTTAGTTGAGAAAGCAAAGTAGTTGTGTAGTGGACTTCAGTTAAAGATGGATAAATAGAGAAATAAGGATAACAAATTATAAAGGATAAACATAAGAAAAGGAAATAAGAATTTATGGGAATATAAGTCAGATGTGAGTAGATATTTTAGAATGGATAAGGGAATAGGATGGAAATTCCTCATGACTGTTCGAAGGATAGGATGTAGAATGTTGTAGTAGCATGAAGTTGAAATGGAAGAATGAAAAGACTAAAATGGTCGAGATAATAATGCTAGAAGTTGAAGGTGAGAAGAAATCTTTGAGATAAGAAGATTTATGTGGAAATGGAAGGAAGAGATGAGATTGAAGGAGTTGATTGAAGTTAACATATAGAGTGTATTGCTAGTAATTGAAGAAAAGTGTAGCAGAACTACAAATGGATAAGGGAATTTATTGGATGGTAATTTAAGCTAGAACAAACCAATAGTTGGTAATGAAAGTAAAATTAGAAGGATAGAGAAGGATGAGTGTAGATTGGTTGAAGAAAGGATGGGAGGATACTTGGAAAAGATGAATAAAAGGGATTATGGTAAGACGAAGGTATAGACTGTAATTCAAGTTCAAATTGAAGTAATGGTACATAAATAAGAGATAGTGCAATAGATGAAGAAATAGATGTAGATAATGTTACAAGTGTATATGCATGGAAATTTCAAAACCAGATTTATCAAAGGAAAAATGGATAGAGAGTGTCCCAGTCTCAAAGGAGTTGTAAGCATGATGGTTGGTTTTGACCTAGTTGGTGCACTGTTGGAGATTTGTTTACTATTATGAGACCTCAACCTAGTGTTGGTTAGGAGGACTGATATTTTGGAGAATATGTTTTGTTTTGTCAATTATTGTGATACTTGATTTATGCTTGTATGTGTCTATGATGGACTATGATTTATGCCTCGTCTAGTGGGCATCAAAAGTGGGATTAATTTCTTATGCTTGAATGTTGCACAATGCCATTCTTTTATGCTCTAGAAAATGAGCCATATGTCACTTGGATGTAATTGAATGGTAGTTGTACCGTGTGTTGTTATATGCATAAGTATAAGTAGATGTACCATGTATGTGGTGTACATGATTGGTATACTTTGTAGTTTCAAGATCCAGGGGTGGTGCTAGTGGAGCCCACTAGGATTTTGTAGAGCCACAACGTTAAGTTGCAGAACCACAATGTTGTACAGTATAGGGTCTAGTGGGACTAGTATTCCATGGAAAGTGCCACCTGCGAAAAATGCAGAGGATATTGATAGATCATTCCCGCATCTAAGAATTTTAGTGTATTTTTTATTTCTGCATATCATGACTTTTATTAAATATACTAGATGTATACGAATTTTTATGTAGATGTTTTGTAATAAGACATCGAGACGATGTCTCTTCCAAGTGGGGAAGGATGTCACATCTCAGACTTTGATGCCACTCGCATTTACTTTATGTGGAACTAATTTATGGATTAGTGTGTGTGGTAGAATAAATTTTATGCTATTTTGAAAGATGAAATAAGTAAATGGTTATTCTATTTTCAAAAAGATGAAATGCAATGAATATTATTTTATTTTGAAATGATGCAATATAGAAAATGTTATTTTGGAATGATAAATTATATTGCTTCAATTTATATTTTCGTGGACACTAATCTATTAATGGGTGCCTGAGTTTTCATGAGTTGCAGGTTGTCGAAGACCAAGGGTGTGGTTAAGGTAGAGGAGGCTAGCTACCTAGCAGGGTTAAGATGGAACAGTCTCTCTCGCACACACAAACAATTAGTAAACATATAGTTGCATTTAGAATTCCATTTAATCAATCATATTATAATGTTGCTTACTTTATAGTTGTTTATTTAATTAATTGGTGGTAGAAATTAAATGCACATAGGAAATAAAAGAAATAGTTTTAATTTATTTTAATTATTGATTTTATTTGAAGAATAAATTATTATTATTATTATTAATTGTTTTGTGGATAATTGAGATGCGTGGCTAGAAAATCATGTTTGCTATTTAAAATTAGTTTTATTGGATAGATTTTAAATAAATCATGGAAAAGAAAGAAAGATTTTTTAAAACAAAACAATGAGGAAGAAAACATTAGAAAATTAGAAAAATAGAAGAAAAGAAGTTAAATTTAGAAAATAAAACGCAAAAACAAAGCAAAACAAAGATAGAAAAGAAAGAAAATAATAAAGGGGAATAATCTCTTATTCTCTCAATAAAAATTTTTTCATGGAGAACACAAGTTTCCTTCTCTATTTTTAATCTATAAAACAATAATTGAAACAGGAACAGTAGAGTTGGAAAACTGGGCAAAGTAGAAGAACAGTGAAAAGATGGAATAAGAAGAAAATAAAAAAGGATAGTGTTTTACCAGGTTTTATGTAATTTCCATTAGATTATGTGTATAGGTGTTCATAATCTATCTAAAAATGCAAAACAACTTAGAAATGCAAGAGAAAACAAACACAAGACCACCTCACAATTAGGCTATGATGAACACAAACAAAAAAAAGATAAAACAAAATGAGTGATATACCTTCTATTTGTGTTGTCCTTGGTTGGCCCTTGATGTGACTTGTGATGCTGCTCTTTGGATGGAAAATGAAATGAAAATGCAAGATGCAAGATGAGCTTGAAAGTGTGATAATGGTGGATTCAAGTGCTATTATGAAGGTAAAATATGTAAACTGGCTAAGTATGGCTTCAAATGGAAAAATGGAAAGAGTTTGGTATCAAATGCATAAGGTTCCTAAATGAAAGAAAATAGGGGGTATTTATAGAAGAATTTAAATTCTCTAAAGAATACAATGGTTGAGATTAAGCTAACAAGGCTAAGATGAAGGGCTATGGTGAGTTGAGAACTCACAAGCCCTCACATCTTGACGTGTGGAATGTGAAGTGGCTTAGAAAGTGATGATGTGTAAGTGAGGTGGAATAAGGACAAGTGATGTGGAGGAAGGAGAAGTACCTTGCAAGTACCTTGGGGAATGAAAAAATTTCCTCAAAAAGAAACTTTTTGTCCCCAAGTGAGAATGAAAATGACTTTTGAGGAATTTTAGAATTCCTCAAAAATCTCCATGGGGAATGAGAAAGTAGTTGGGAAAATAAATGTGAATTAAACATTCACATGCTTGGAAGAATCTCATGGACAAGACAAGGTTCCAAAAAGGGAAGCACTTGTCCACATGTGACTTGATGTGACAATTCAAAAATTCTAGAAGATGCATGGGAAAAGGGGATTCTAGGAGGAATAAATATGAATTTTAAATTCACATGGGAAAGAGGGTCAATGCTAAGAAAGACAAATGAAAAGGTTGACTAAAAGAAATGCTAAATGTGTCTAATGACTTTGATTAAGGTTGTGCAAACACATGATTAAGAGGATTAATGAAAGATTAAGGAGAAATTGGAAGATGTGAGGATGTGACATTAATTTTTAAATTAATGTGTGCACATCCTAATTCAGAATTAATTAAATTAATCCAGATTAGAAGAGGGTTATAGAGGATGTGACAATGAGAGAGAAAAAGAGGAATTAAAAATTGACTTAATTCAAAGAGATCACATGACTAAATTAAATATAGTGATGTATTTATTTAATTTAGAGAGGAAAGAAGTAAAAGGTAAAAGTATTTAATTATTGAATTAAATACTTTAGGAACCTTATACAGACAATAAAATATTAATTAGATGAGTGATTTAATTAATATCGTCGAAGAGAATGAAATAGACGAGTAAAGGGATGAATAAGGAGACAAGTTTGACCATATGGAAGTGGTAAAATTTGGATGTCTACAGATTAAATCTCTATTTGTGTGAATAATTGTTTGGAATAATCCCCATTTTTGTAAGGATAAGTGTCATTATTGATATCAAATTGATTATGCATTCTGAAATTAAACTAATTTATTTTCTGTAAACATTCTGTATGTAAATAACATGGAATAAATTAATATTTTATATATGTATTCTACTGAATGAAAATACCAATTTCATTATTGAATCATTGTTTTGCATTTGTAATCAGGAGTAAGTCTCGTAAATATATTTTAAGAATTTAATTGTATTCACCACAGCCTATAGTTGTTGGGAGGCTACGTTGTGGAAAGGCAGCGACCTTTCCACAAGCCATGGCCTATGGAAAGGGGGTTGCCCTTCCATAGGCGTCTCACCTCATGGGGTTCATCTCTCTCTCTCTCTTCCCTTTCTCTCACTGCCTTATATTTAAATATGAGCATTTCATAGTATAAATATGTACATGACTATGATTTACATATTTGTGATTCCCTTACATGGAATTTAAATCTGCAGATAAACATATATATGGCTACGCTTTTTTCTATTTTCATTTGGAATAAAAGTAAAAGGGATGGATTGAGTTGTAAAATTAAATATAAACAACCTATTTATCTTATGGATTATTACATTTCATTGGGTTTGTAATATAGATGGACATGCAAACCAATATAACAAACATTGGAGTAAAAAGTGTGTTAATGAAAAACTCATTAATTAGAGAATGTTTGAAATTTAAGCAAACTTATGAGATGCTTTATTTATTCTTTCTATGAAATTACTTTCGGGACAAGATGTCGAATGTGGGCTCCCAAAGACACTAATTTACTTTTTCTAAATTACCATTATGTTTATTATGGCTTGGCCAAGCTACTGTACCGGTGAAATAGATGATTTTAAAAGCCTAGATTTTATATTATATATCTCTCTGCCACATCCTGTATGCGAGTATTATGTTATTCTAGTTTAGGAATTACATATAGACATCAAGAATGCATCGAGAGATTCCCTCTTGCTTATACTATTCCAAGTTGTTAGGCTCCTCGTGTAGGGTTAGTGCTTTCTTTGTGTTAGGAAGAAACCTAAGGAAATTCAGTACTTTGTGGTTGGGCAGAAAAAAAGCGTTAACCTCACTCTTGGTCTTGGCTTGCGGAAGACCATCAGAGTCATGGTGGTTGAGGAAATTTTTTCTTCTATTAGATGGATATACTTCTTTGTATTATTCTTGTATGGCTACTTAGCCAATCTATAGAATGTGTAAATAACTTTGTGGATGCAACTATTGCATTGATACAAAAACTTAGACTTGTAACATTGAAACATATGTAATGTAACACCCATTTGGTGTATGTAATTGAAACACAACACTCTTAGAGTATGATATTTGTACTTCTTTATTGGAGACTTGCCATTATGCAATTATAGATATTTTATTTAATATATGCTTTACTTTCCTTACTTGGAATAAGCATTGCTTTTTGGAATACTATTTTTAGTATGCGAGTTTTTTTGTGCTTTACATTATTTGATTCACCCTCCATCATGGAAGACTTCCCTTTGTCCTCTTTAACCACTTTTGGTGCTGAAGTGTCACGTCTCATACTTTGATGCTATTTTGACCATGACTTTGTGGGATTTAATATATGAATTATGATACATGTTAGAGCAATATAATATAATACAATGCTTTGGTGTATGGAAATGTAGGAAAATAATTGTTTTCTTTCAGAATTATGAGTGCATTTTATTTTAAAATGATACAAAATAGGAGTGTTGATTTAATTATTGCTTAAATTTATACTTCTATATTGGTTACTAATACACTTTCGTTTTTGCACGCCTGAGTGCATTTGAGTTGCAGGTGATCGAAGGCCAAGAGTGTGATTGAGGAAAAGAAGGTTAGCTTCCCGACAGGGTAAAAGAGGAGAAGCTCTCGATCACGCACACACCACTTAAAAATCATGTAGTTGCATTAGGCCATGTTTGTTTTCAATGTGATTGTTTAAATGGATTGCATGGTTTGAATAAGTAATTGATATAAAAGAAAAATAAAAAAAAGTATATGTACCTATAATAACATAGCTAAAATTAAAAATATAGTTTAATTATTCATAAAGGTTGTGAAAAGAGTATGGTTTATTTTATTTAGCTTATCCCATTTATTTTGTGCAATAAAAAGGAAAAATCTGATTTAAAATAGGAAATTAAAAATGAAGTGAAAATATTATATTTGCATATAATATGGATGAAATAATTTGTTTGCATAATATAAAGTGGAGATATCTTATGTTTGAAAATGGTTATTTTTATTCCAAAAATTGAGAGGAATGAGCAGCCCCGAGAAAAATTTGGGCTCTGGAAAATTTTCCTTAAAACCAACAATGCTGTTGGCATGTGGCAATCTCTGGAATTTGCATGTAAATTTATCTGTCATTTGGAAATACTCTGCATGATCCTTGGAAGGAGCAATAAAGCTTTAAGGAGAAAAGAAAACATTCATTCAGGGAGAATCAGAGTTCGGGAAGAGGGGACAGGAAGGTAATACGAGGCATCTGCACTGGAGAAATTGCCAGGTTATTTTCCATACTTTGCTTTCAATCAGTTTGAAATTGCAATAAGAAATTAATGAAGTGCATCATTCTATGAAATGATTACAGATTTCTGAGAAATCTTTCCCAATTTTATTTTTGAATCTGGGTAATAGCTTACTTCTCATTGTTGCATTATAGAAAGAATACCCAATCTTTTCTTCCAGATTAGGGTTACATTCTGTTGCAAAAGCTGCAAATTATTAAACTGCTCTCAATTATATTAGGAAACATACATAAACATATATATATATACATACATACATATATATATATATATATGCATATGAATTGCAAGAAACACTTTCACCAGAAATAAATTCGAATTTCCTTTGAGATAAATTTGAATGTAGTATAATACTGGGCAAAATGTCTCTTTTTGAGTTATGAAATTGTTTATACACAGGAATAAGGAAGGGATTTTAATCCCTTGTCCTCCCCATGGGAAGGACGCAGCTCTGTGGGGAGGCTCGCACCCTCCACAGGCCGCGGCCTGTGGAGGGGGCGCGAGCCCCTCACAGCCCACCCTCTCCCCATGGGAGGGGCAAGGGCTTCCTGCGCCTTATGATGCTCAACACCAGTGTGAAACCCTATACAATGTTTATAATCTGTGTGCACAGCCAGAGAACTTATGAACAGTTATAAAAATCAGTATTTCTTTCTTTAAAATTTACACTCAGCTGTATATGAATAAATATATATATATATACACTCAGTTGTATATGTATATATATATATATCCATACATATATACCAAAATGCAAGTTTGAACAGGAAAACCATTTCTAGAAAGTGATATGATCTCTGTCAAAAATACACAAATACCTCAGAAATTTTAAACCTGGAACAAGAACAAAAGTATCTCTGAGAAACCAGGTAAACTAAAAATCTTCTTGATTACTTTGTCATATACTTACATATAGAAGTACATTCCTGAGTAAAGGAATACAATATAAAATTCCAATGCAAGTTTTTCTTTCAAACCTCTGTTATTTTGAACGAATTGCACTATTTCTGTATATTACTAATATTCAGAAACCTGTATTAAAATTGGGAATTACACTATCAGTCAGCTTGAATTTGGAAGAATAGCAGTATATACTGAAATCAGTAAACACTGTTTCATACAAAATAATTAATTAAATTTCTCTAATAGTACACTGATAGTATTATGACATACATGTTCTTCTCTAAAAACAGAGTCTTTTACCAAATCAGAAAAGAATTACTTACATATGAGTAAATGAAATCTTACTACTGAACTTACAATTTTTCTTTCAAAGGATGTTATGAAATTCTCATTTGAAATTCTTTTAGAATCAATTGAATGCATGAAACATGTAAGAAAATGCACAACTTTCTGCTTTTGTATTTATTCATACTTTACTTTTGGTAACTTCCGGGACAGGATGCCGAAGGTGGACCCACAGAGACGGTAGTATTACCTTTTCTAAACTACCATTTGCTTGTATTATTTATGCTTGGCCAAGCACTTGTACCATTGAAATAGATGGATTTGTTTTCAAAGCCTAGAAACGTATATGTATTTGAGTCTCTGCCACCTCCTGTTGCAAGAAATGTGTTTTTCTCATGTTAGAAATGCATATAGGCACCAGGCATGCATCGAGAGTTCCCTCCTGTTTTATTGTATCAGGTTGCTAGGCTCCTTTATGCAGGGCCGGGGATTCCTTCGAGTTAGGAGGGAACTCGGGGAAGTCATGCACTTTGTGGTTGGGCAGAAAAGGCGCCTGAATCACATTCTTGGCCCCAGCTCGCAAGAAGACCGATGGTGTCATGGCGGTTGGAGGTTCAGAGTTTTATTTGCTATAGATGAACTTGTGTAACATTCTGGAAATGGCTTTTATAGCACCATTATATGTATATTTATATTTAACATTCATTGTTGAAACTTTGAAATAGAAGTATGGCATGAAAGAATCTAATGTAACATTGATATGTAGAATTAAGTTTTATGACGTAGCATTGAAAAAGATGTTTTCATTGGAATTATTGATCTCTTTCGAGTATAGATGAATATGTATATATGAAAATTTCATTAATGTACTTTTTCCATGTGCATAATCTTGATAAATTATAATGTTGTTAGTTGTATACATGAAATGCATTTTAAATTCTCTTTTATTGAGCTCAATTTGGAAGTTTTTATGTATGATATTAATTACTTGAAAACCCTTTTGAAAAGGAATTGAACAATTAAAAATGCCCTTACCTTTAATTTTCTGAGCGTTACATGAAGACAAAGGGGAATTATTAGAATGAGGAGCTTTATTAACCCTAGGACATTGCCTCTGAAGATGTCCATAGTCATGACAAATCTGACAACAAAAAGGAAGGGATTCATAATCAAGTAGCTGAACCCAAGATAAAGAACCAAATAATCAAGAGAATTCAAAAAGGGATTATTCAAATCTATCTCCACACAAATATGAGCAAAAGAATTAACCTTTTTTTAAGGGTTTGTTGAGCAACTGCAATAGGCTTGCCAAGAAGACCAACAATCCATTGTAAAATATCTTCTCTCCAAAACTCCAGGGGAAGCCTTGACAGTTAGACCCAAACATGAACCCTCAATGATAATTCTTTAGCTGAATGAAAACCCATATGCCAGGGTTTGATAAACAATCCAACATGATTTATAAAGTAGGGCCCTCCCTCAAAAACCCAATTCTTCTCAACCATATTGGAAAAAATAAACAAAAAAAAATTGTTTGCAACCACCATAAGCTCCATGTGTCCCTCAACCTGCCACGAATGCCTAATCCAAGCTTCCAAAGTTGAAAAAGGAATATAGATCCCAAAGAAATTAGCAAATTAGAATTTTTTTTCTCCAATAAGAAATATCATCAACAACCAATTCAAGGGAAATGACCAAAATCGGACAATCCTGGCTTCTGGGCAAACAACCATTCACTTTCTTCAGTTTAGGGCCCTCCCCAACATAAAATGACTCTAGTTGCTGAGCTTTCATGCCCAATGAAGAGCCATTAAGAGACACACCACCTCCAGCCACCACCAAATCGGTAGAAACCTATTGCTTCGCCATAATTCCACCAACTCACACACCAACCAAAGGAAACCACAAACAAACAAAGAGAAAAAGAGAACTAGTAAACAAAAGACCACCCCCGTACGCAACAAAACACCCCACATACCCAACACCAACACCCACAATTGAGCTAAACAGGGAAGACACATGCACCAAGAGATGGGAACATGTAGCCATAGCCTCACAAGCCGCGAACTACAAAGCTCACGCCACATACCCCATCGCACAACGTTTCCATCCAAAGAAGCCTAAATTATCTTGTTAATGTGAGTCATTGAGTGTTAATATTTTTATTGATTTGTTTTAGAAGATACTATTTTCTTTGTTTATTAGCTTGAGATGATATCGATGTGTATGTTAGATTCTATTAATTGGTAACAAATGAATCAATAAGAGAGTGAAATTAAAATAGGTTGAGTGGATTTTCAAATGTATATTTTTTCTTTTTTTTCAAAATATGAGAATTATTTTTTCTATTATTTTATTAGGTAATAGTTATATATAGTGTTATAGTATGATGTAAGCTATTGGACTTTAATAAATTGATATAAAATCTTTTTTTTTTGTTATCCATAGGGGTATCCTCAGCGACTCTAGCCCAACGGATTCCCTTTACAGGGAGAGCTTGGAGGCGAGACTAGTCCCCTAGGGCCACATAGTAACCAACACATGCCCCAAGTGTGTGCGGCGGGGTATGTCACGAGTCAGGGAGTGATATAAAATATTTTTTACTATTCATGTTTTGACAAGTAATAGTGGGGCTAATTATTTTTATATCACTTTTTTATTATTCACATTGAAATAATTTTATTTTGTTTAGTTGGTAATAAATTAACCAATAACTTACTAAAATTAAAATAGGTTGACTAGATTTTGTAATTTATATTTTTTGTCAAATCTATTAGTGTAGGTTTTTTATTTTCCTTAGGCAATATTTATTTTTCCTACACACATTATTAAGCTTACTTAGGTTATATTAGAATGGTTAGGATGAGGACATGTGGCATAATCTATCAATTACATGTGTCACTCACACCCACCTTTGGGTAGTTGAGTCTCACACCCTTTTTTGGATTCTTATGCCACCTCTCATAACCATTTCTTGTCTTTACCTGAGTAGGCATAACCATGTAATTTGACATTTACCAAGTAGGTAAAACTCCCACCTATTATGGGAACTTGGGAGTTATTACTCTTCTTGGAATTATCTGCCATTATTTTGCTATATATGCAACACTCACCCCTCCCATTGGCTAGTAATATGGGCTGCTAGTTCAGTGTTAAGGGAGTGCTAAGTTTATTCATCTCTTTTATCGATTTCCTTCAATCATTTTGATCTTGGGTGGTTTCACAACCAAATCTAACATGGTATCAGAGTTGGCTGAGTTGTAGGTTAGCAGTTTTTTCAATCCATTCTTGAAAGAAAAGTATGCTCTTCTCTTGCATCCTATGATGACTTGGAGAATAAAAAACGCTCGATAGAGATCTCAATTTTTGGGGGGGTTCCTTTTTATTTCCTTTTATTGCAAGTATTTTAGAGCTTCTTGAAGACATTTTAAGCTCACCATTGAGTTTAGAGCACTCAAAAAAGTTAGATTTGACTTTTGTTTCATCCAAATTGGACATCAGATGCGAGATTTGTGAAGGATTGAAGAAATAGGCTTTTTGAGAGGTCCCTAAAGATAGTTGTGAAATTGATGCATTTTTAGCCCAAACGGACCTCGCCATCGTGCTTAGAAGACATCAAAACCTATGGATTGACTACCAAATCGTCAAATTCTAAGAAGTTGACTTTTGAGGCAATTTTTTTTAATAGGTAGGACCATATGGCCCCACTTGCGTAGTGTACGGTACGAACATAAAAAAATATTTTATTTTCTATGTAAAAAAAAAATTGGAAGGAAAATAAATATATTCACAATTTTTATAAAATAAAAGTTTGATTTTTAAATTAAAAATTAAAAGAAATCTAGTACCAAAGGCATTGCGCAGTGCTTGTGTAGGCCCCCACCGTACCATCAAGTACTTTGTGCCATTAATCAAAGCACATGTATATGTGGGTTGAGTACAAATTTAAGGAAATAAAAGGGCCCACCTTTTTTCCCCTAGGGGTTTGACCCCTTAAAGTTTCTTTTATTTAAAAATCTAAAATTTCAATTAAAATTTCAAAAAGTTTTTTTATTGCTAAAAAATTTCAAAACAAAATTAATATTAAAAAAATAAAAAAAGTGTGCAATGAAGCTGCTCGACATTTCTTTTGTACTACTACATCTTCCTCAACTTTTGCGGTGTACTACATCTGCATTTGCTTGGCCTTCGTGCCTTCCCTTGTGATCTCGCTAAATTTAGCAGTTTTCTCCAACTTTGGCTATAGTCTAAATTTAGTTGGCAGTGTTCAAATTTGGTGGAGATTCAAAATTGACTGGCGGTTCTCTATACTTGGTAGTTGTCACCAAATTTAGCATAATTTCGCTAAATTTTGTTGAGGTTATTTTTTCAAAATTTTGACCCCTCACCGTTGAAGTTTTCACTTTTGCACCTGAACTTCAGAGGGCTCATTCTCAGTCATATAGAGGTTCTTTTGAGTGCAATTTTTTTTATTATTATTTGGGGTAGAATTTCGTAATCTTTGCAGTGGTGAAATTTTTTTTTGCTCAAGTGATCTGGATTTTCCAGAAAATCAGTTTTCTTAGAAGATCTGAAGGACAATCCTCATTTTTGGAAATTCAAATGGACATAACTTTCACATACGACTTCAAATTGAGGTGATTATTGTTTTGAAAGTGAATATTTTTCCAAGCACTACACATTGGTGCTATTTTTAGGTTCTCATTTTGTGATTTTATTGTACTTTCAATATTTGAGTCCTTTTTTGGACATTGTAAAACTTTGGAAAACAACTCGAGCATTGTAAACACACTGATTTATGAAGTGCCAAATTAATGGGGGGTTTCTTTGTGTGTTTCTCCTTGTATTTTCTCTCACATTGCAACAAAAATCTAAAATTGATAAAACGGTTCCTCTACTCACACCATACAATTACTTTGAGTGGAAAAATGAAATGGAAATTCACTTAAGAAAGTTAAAATTGTATAGAATAACAATAGGTATTGATAAGGAACCTATAGAGGATGAAGAAAAGTCTAAATGGTTCAAAAAATGTGATGAAGCTTTTGAAACCTTATGCATGGTTGTGTCTCCTAGACTATGTTTTCATATTATGTCTACAAAATCACCAAATGAAGTGTGGAATACTTTGAATACTCTCTTTGGTAAACATGATGATTTGAGAGCACATTCTTTGGAGAACAAGCTCATAGGATTGAGCCCATGCAATTTTGACACCATTCATGATTTATTTACTAAGTTGAATGCCATAAGATTGCAGTTAGAGAAATGTGGAGTTAAAAAGGATGACTCACAGTTGATTTTAAGCATTTTTTCAAAATGTGTTCCTGATTATACAGTGTTTGTTTCTACATTTCATGCAATGAAAAGAGCCTTTGGAAAAGGATTTACCATGCCTTCTCTAGGCGAGTTCGCAATTGATCTCATAAAGGAGCAAGATAAATTGATTCAAGTAGGCATTATTAAATCTTCCAAGTCTCATGCCTTGATTGCAAAATAAGGCACTAACAAGCAAAACAAGAAACAAAAGAACCAAGGAGATGGAAAGAAAGATTCAGATCAATCTCCATCTACTTCTAAAGTAAACTCTAAATTCTCTTCAAAAGAGGATTCATCAAAGGAGAAGCCCACTTGTGCATATTGCAAGAGGAGTGGACATGAAAAACATTCTTGTTATAAGAATGATATTGATGAACTGAAACATCTTCTTGAGAAGAACAAAATTAGTTTTCCTTCTTGAACGGTTGATCCAGCTTCTTCTAATTCCAAAAATTCAAAATAATCAAAATTTGATAAGGAAAAAGGTCATACTACAGGGGTAGGTAAATCAAAAGGTAAAGCTCTTTGTGCTTCTATAGGTCTTGGATCATGGAGATGGCTCCTAGATTCTGGAGCTTCTCATCATATGGATTCTACATAGTCCATGTTCTCTTCTTTTGAGCCTTGTGTTATGCCACCTATTCTGATGGGAAACAATACATACATGGATGTAATTGGGAAAGGTTATGTTGATATTGGGGATGGCACTTTCAATGATTTTTTGTTTGTACCTCATTTGACAAATAATCTTCTTTCCATCTATTAGATCACTCATGGTGGAGTAGGAAAGATTGTGGAATTCACACCTGATTCAATTATCATCAGAGACTTGGAGAGAAGAGAGATACTTGCTATTGGGGTGATTGATCATGCATCTCGGTTAAATATACCTTTTCAAAATTTTCACTTGATGATGGTTCTAATCCTTTGATTGTTGATCACACTCTTAGTGTGACCTTTGATTTTGAGAACTTTGGTAACTTGAACTTGGATATTCTCACATGTGATCTAGTTCTTGAGCCTTGCATTCTTTCTCCTTCATCTACTGTTGCTTCTAAGGATACTTGTGTTGCTACATTCATGACTACTTGTGATTCAGTGCAACAAGATCTACATTGTCTTCTAGATATAGCTACTTGGGATGACTACTTGGCAGACATTGCAGGTTTGTTCATAGAGTCTCATATTTCAAACTTGGGAGACAATTCATGACATTCATCTTCTCTTTGATGGAGTTGATTCTTCTTCAGTTGTTATGGAGGAACCTTTGGACCCTCTTCTTCATTCTCCACATGATCATTCATCATAGTTTGACATAATTGTGGATACTTTTGAGCAACATTTGGAGGAGGCACCTTTGTCTTCAAAGGAGATAGTTGAGTCTTTGGATTTTGTTCTACATACATCTCTACTAGGTTTTGGATTGTCATCTTCATTAGTGTGGCCTAGAATGCCTGATTTGATGGTGGTAGCCTTCAACATTGACATGGAGACACATGAGCAATTTTCAAAGACTTCTTACATTTTGAGCTTTCCTCCCTTATATTCCTTTCAGGAATGGGAAGATGTTCTTCATACACCTTTGTTTTTGTTTCTTCCTAATGGGAGGAATATTGTTCGATGATCATGGTCCATCATCTACATCCAGTTTCAAGCATCAACCATTGGTATAGTTGACTGCTTGAGGGAAGGCTACATAGTCTTTCTTATCCTTTCTAATTTGGAGGGGACTTCTTCCTTGCATGGGTTTCTTCTTGTGTTGGGAAACTTGTTTTCTTTTCTCTCTTTTGGGGAGGAGTTTTGTCCCACTAGGTTTTCTCCTTTTCTCTAGTTGTGAGAGATTGTTTTGTACATGGGTACCTAACATGGCCTAGTAGTCAGAACCCATCTTTGCATATTTGCATATTTTCACCCACCTAAGTTATGCTTAAGTGGGGGTGTTAGTGTAGGTTTTTTATTTTCCTTATGTTAGGGAATATTTATTTTTCCTATACACATTATTAAGCTTGCTTAATTAGGTTATATTAGAATGGTTAGGATGAGGACATGTGACATAATCCATCAATCACATGTGTCATTCACACCCACCTTTGGGTAGTTGAGTCTCACACCCTCTTTTGGATTCTTATGCCACCTCTCATAACCATTTCTTGTCTTTACCTAAGTAGGCATAACCATGTAATATGGAATTTACCAAGTAGGTAAAACTCCCACCTATTATGGGCACTTGGGAGTTATTACTCCTCTTGGAATTATCTGCCATTATTTTGCTATATAAGCAACACTCACCCCTCCCCTTGGCTAGTAATATGGACTTCTAGTTCAGTGCTAAGGGAGTGTTGAGTTTATTCATCTCTTTTCTTGCTTTCCTTCAACCATTTTGATCTTGAGTGGTTTCACAACCAAATTGAATTTTTTTCTTTCCAAAATTTAAAAATAATTAGCTTTTCAAAATACTAATGCATCTCATACATTCAATTTATTTAATTAGTTTAGCCAATGAACATATAAAATTTAAAAATTGAGCAACAATCCTATAGTCTACAATTAATCTTTTTATCTTAAATAATTATCAAAATGTCATTTATCTTTCTTCCTATTAGTTCATGTTGGGAATAGTCAATGCAAAAATCAATTGTTTCTTTATCTTTTTTTGAATTGTATGTCCAACAAATTTAAATCATTGAATCAAATTTCAACTATATTAATGGATTGAATGACATGAGCATATATCATAATAGTTATTTTCTATTATGAGGTGACAAGGTAAATTAATATCTATCATGGACTAAAGCTCGCTCAAGAGAAGGGAGTTAAGAAAATATGGTTGGAGGGTGACTCTTTAAATAATGTTAATTGTCTTAACAGATTTCATGCGTCATCTTGTTCAATAGAGCATACTATTGAGGACACTATTTCCATATTGAGCTCTTTTGAGGAATTTTATGTGTCACATGTTTATCGTGAAGTTAACTGTTGAGTTGATTGCCTTGCCAATTTAGGGGTGTCCTCTCATATGTGTTGGGACTCTCATGACATAATTCATAGTGAGATTCAAAATCTTATTAAATATGATCAAACATCACTTGAAGGCTGACGCTTTAGGATGTAGAGAAGACTATTTATCACTTCATAATTTCCTCATTAATGTGAAAAGACGTGAAGCTATGACTATGACCTGATTATTATGGAAAAGCTTATGGAAAGATTTTGATTGTTGTGGCCATGATGAGCTTTAGTCCTTGTGTTGTCAAATTTACATAGATTGTGGATGCTTGGGTCTTCCTCCTCCTTATATCTAGAACTTTCTCTTTCATTTTCCTGTGTTTCACTTTAGGGAGAAATTTGTGTTCAGTTGCAGTTTGCTAATCATGGGGGGTGACAGGTGCGGAATGGAACTTGTTACTTGTGAAGAGTTTAAAGTAAATGGTTTAGTTTGGGAAATTTGGAGAAGGGTGGAGTTACCCCTTTCATATTAAAGATTCATGGGTTTAACATTCAAATTTCCCACAAATTTGTCAATGGATAGAGAAATAGGGTGTTGAGAGTCTTTAGAATGGAGATTAGTATTATGAAGGACTTTATTGTGAAGATTACTAGATTATCTAAAGACCTCTAGGGCAAGAGATTTTACAAGGAAAGTTCAACCACTAAGTCAACTTTTGTAACAACCCCAGTGTTCTACTCAGTAAAATTCCAAAGTTTTTATGTTAAGTGAATGATCCATGATGCCATAACATAGCAATAAAAAAAATTCTTTTCATAATGTAAATTACATGCACTTTTGAAATAATACTATTTTCAAACTTCTATTGCATTTCATTATAATTTCACAAATCTTTCCATATCATAGATTTCATATTTGTTGGTGTGAGCCAAAGATCACCAACTGCAGCAAAAACTTTCACAAAAAACGAGAAAGACAACACAAGGCCATTTCACTAAAACAAGAGTGAATGAATATGAGATGTTAAAAATACATATGGTACAGGCTTTTATAGCCGTGAAAAAGGTGACGGGTGAGAAACTTCCCAACACGGGAAATACTACCCGGGATATTAAATGTACTAATAAACTATTCTGCCTAAGTAAACTTAAGCAAGTAAAAATAACTTACTCTAACAATATTGAATAAACTCAAGTTTATCATTCATGATTACATTCTTCCATATAAATGGGTACAAGATACATGCATAGCTCTTCTTAGCTTCATTTGACAATAGATAAACAAACTGATTCTAATGTCGCCGCATTGGTGAGTACATTTTGGATGTCCTCGCTTCCTAATGCATACACTCCAGCTGTCCTCAATATTGACACAAACATCTACAAACCTTGGCCACCAATTGATGAGAAGCATCACTCAAGCACTTTTCCGCCAACCACATACTCAAATTCAGTCCCCTGCACATCTATCAAACAATAGATGGCCCTACCTTTCGACGAAGTGATTGGTTGGTAAGCCTCATAATAATAGCCTATATGAGCTTAGTGTCATGTCCTACAAACTAGAACCTATTCATATGGTTGTTTCCCCTACGAGCATGAAAATCCTGAACTAGAATGCATAAAAGGAACACAATGAACTGACATTGTAACCAGTGGCAACTTATACTACTTTGGCCAAAGTATTCTCACCCTGTACTTCAAATGATAGTCATCCTATTCACATACACTTCTATAGTTCAGTTTGGATTTTGACCGTTCATATACTATGCATAGGTAATTTCCTTCCATAGGTAATCATTAAACTTAGAAATGACCTATTCCCCTTTTCCCAAAACACTATGGTATCTCTACCAATAAAGTATAAGCATAAGTTACCCCTTCAATGGATATTTCAATCCGAAGTTTAACATATAAGCTTTTCTAGTCTACAAATTAACTTTGCATAAACATCTTAACAAGTTATCCCCTTCAATGGACAACCTAGTCCTAGGATTAAATTTATAATCTAAAGTATGGCTACATAAGCTTCTTCTTATAATAGAATAAATAATTCATAGATAATTGAATCCATTCAGTAATATATCACGATAATAAGTGATTCTCTTCAAGAGTATAATCTCATCAATGATTGACCCCAATCAAAGGATAAGCATACCAATAAATGATTGAATTTAAGAGTGTAATCTCCTTAGTAAAAGGGGTTATTCAAAGAGTACAATCTTGTCAACAATATGACTTCATATCAAGAGTATAAAACAACCAATTAGGTAACAACTTTAACTCAATAGGTAATCCCACCTATGGCTCCAACAATAATTCACAAACTCAAGTGATCAACTTAATCACAAAGGTGAGTCTCAACATCGGTATATCCTAGTCCCAGGATAAAGTCAATAATCATTGAGCATCTAATCAAGTAGGTTAATCTAAATCCATGTGTTGGGTGATCCCACAAAGCTGGTTTACAATTTTTGGGAGATTCTAATTTTTGCTGAAATCACATATTTTTAGAAAATATAATGATTTAAGATTTAAAAAGTTCCATTTAAATCATTCCAATTGAAGAGGGTTTGATCAAACTACCATAGATCAAATCCCTTTGGATAGAACCCCGCTAGTTTTAAACCATACCTATAACAGTCTCCTTTACACCTATCAAAATGCTAATAAAAAACCACTTTTGATTTACCTTTTGGGGGATCAAATGAATTCATTTAAAATTTATTTTTGTAAGTATGTATTCTTTATTATAAACTTCCCAAAAAGTATAATTTTAAATAAACATAATTTTATTATTATATTTATTTTTTATTTCTTGTGAATGTAAATTTTTCACTGAAAATCAAGATCTTTGTTCTACACATGTGGAAAAATAGAAGATTATCAATTTTTTTTGAAAAAAAGTGCACTAGATATTGAAGTCCTTGATCCAACAAAAAAAAAAAATTCAATACATACAAAAAAATTTGTGTTATACAGTCCACCTATATTTGAATTGTAATTGGTTTGACTTTGAAACTTGATTAAGGAAAAAATATTTAATAAAACACTATGAAACCAATTAGAAGCACTAGATATCGTAGTTACAAATCTAAATTCGATTTTTTTTTTATCGTTCATAGAAAAAAAGTTGTGTTATATGGTGAGCGTCACTCCTTAAAAATGGTGTTTACTGAAAAAAACTAGTTTTTGAAGGAGATGGAAAAAGAAGTGTAATCTGATTCCAAAATTTAAAAAAAATATATTTAGAATCTACAAACAAAATGTCACAAATCACTAGTTTGCATCATCTTCAAATTCCTCACAGTTTAGGCGCTATAGGTGCTCGAAAGTGAAGATTTAATTAGAAAAAATTAATTCAGTATCCAGTTTGGCCAAAAATTGTAAATCAGTATTGTAGGATCACCTTGTTCCACACAAAGATCAAATAGGCAACCTAACCAAGTAGGTTATTCTCATCCTATTGGTTCCAATGAGAAAAAAATTAAACATCCCAACCCAGTGGGTAATTCTTAACCTAAGGTTTCAATATAGATTATTGAGGTGGTTTGCATAACGTCACATCCTATCATATCTTTTATACCATCACTATGGTTATATGGTTAAACCTTATCATTCCCTAGGTTTCCTAGCATAATATAAGCTATAGTGTTAAGTCACTTCATGACATTGATTCATTTCACATTATATATGTAGTAAAGACTAATTAGATGTATAAAAAACATTAAATTATCAAAATCCCCATAAAAGGTATATAATAGCATTAAATAACTCCCTTAAGCTATTCTTGTTTCATCAATCCTAGTATGTAATACTATTGATAAACAACACTCCTATTATGGAGTAAGTACTAACACTTCATAGGAAATCATAAAACAAATTCTTTTCCTTTACATAAGCAAATAGTTCATTTCACTAATGCAAGCATTTTCATGAAATTTCAAACAAATCAACCAAGACATTCATTCTTTCATTATAAAAGATAATCAAAGGGAGAAAAGATTCTCATGCCTATTGATCGCTTAATCCAATACACCAATTGGTTCTCATCTATCCAATATCAACTCACTAGACTTGGGTGATCCCACAAAGTTGATTTACAATTTCTGAAAGATTTTAATTTTTGCTGAAATCACATATTTTTAGAAAATATAATGATTTAAGCCTTTAAAAGTTCCATTTAAAGCATTCCAATTGAACATCCAGTTTGATCAAACTATCTTAGATCAAACCCTCTTGGATAGAACCCGGCTAGTTTTAAACCATACTATAACGGAGTCCCCTTTACACCTATCAAAATGTTGATAAAAAATTACTTTTGATTTACCTTTTGGGGGATCAAATGAATTCATTTAATTTTTTTTATGTAGTCTTTATTATAAGCTTCCGAAAAAGTATAATTTTAAATAAATTTAATTTAATTATTATATTTATTTTTTATTTCTTGTGAATGTAGGTTTTTCACCAAAAATCAAGCTCTTTGTTCTGCACATGTGGAAAAATAGAAGATTATCAATTTTTTTTTGTAAAATATGAGTGCATCAAATATTGAAGTCCTTGATCCAACAAAAAAAAAGAATTTTAATACATACAAAAAATGTTGTGTTATATAGTCCGCTTATTTCTGAATTGTAATTGGTTTGACTTCAAAACTTGATTAAAGAAAAAATATTCAATAAAACACTATGAAACCAATTGGAAGCACTAGATATCATAGTTACAAATCTAAATTTGAAAAAATTAAAATTTTATCCTTCATGGAAAAAAAGTTGTGTTATACGGTGAGCGTTACTCCTTAAAAATGGTGTTTACTGAAAAAAACTAGTTTTCAAAGGAGATGGAAAAAGAAGTGCAATTTGATTTTAAAATTTTTGAAAATAAAAAAATATTTAGAATCTATAGACAAAATGTCACAAATAACTATTTTGCATCATCTTCAAATTCCTCACGGTTTAGCTACTATAAATGTCCAAAAGTGAAGATTTAGTTAGAAAAAAATAGTTCAGTGTCTAATTTGACCAAAAATTGTAACCCAGTATTGTAAGATCACCCACTTCACCCCAAATACTATAAACTCTCAATGAAATATCCCTTAATAACCTTCTTCTCAAAGCTCTCACTAAATAACTTAAACTCAGAAATTATGGCTCTCAAAATTAAAACAAAGAATGTAGCTTAGAATAATCGTCCAAATGAGAGAATTGACTCATCTATTTATACTAAAAGATGAGACATCGATGTCTATAGGAGTGGTAATTCAGTCGACACCATTTCACCATGCAAGTCAACTTAGCTATCTTAGAACAAAGATGGCAGAATTCTAATCGCTTACTTAGCTAAATGATACAATAGATCGACCTCATCTTAGGCCAGCTATGGTTGATTAATTCAATATGCACATGTTCTTTAAACAAGAATTGAATTGCGGGTTTAATAGAGTTCTATCGATTCTATGAGTTCATATAATGGTGCTAAGAAATCACTTACATTCCTATTCACAAGCTTGATGTCTACACAGTCATTTACACTGCTTCTGCATATTATTCTATTGACTTGGTCTTTGGCACTGCATTTAACATTATTAAGTGAATCGACCTTTATTTAGGACGTTGCCTTATTCACTTCACAACACGTGGGGAGTTAATTATTAGAGATCGCCCCTTAGAAATGAGTATTGATTTAAGAAAGTATGTTAAAGCCATGATCATTTATTAAATTCAAGAAATCTAGATGTTCCATTGCATGGATTTGACTAAACTCCCTTGTTATTGAAGTGATTGAATATTTTAATGGGATAAAATCATTCATTTGTTTATTTAAATGCTTCACTTCAACTTGTTGCACCAAGATAATAAATGGTGTGCTCCTTTTCTTGAAAATAAATAACTATGTATTGAAATCCATTACTAAGATTTTAAGATTAGCATAGTGAGGTATAATAATAAACTTTAGTGTCATTTATAAATGAATATGTTATTGTTAATACAAAATGTATATTCAAGGGAATATTGATGGTTAATCATTTATTTTTTGCATTCTTACTTTTAAGATTATCAAGCTCTGTCTTTGTTAAGAATAAATTAATCCTATTAATAATTTTGTTATTATTATTTTAATAATTTTGGAGTGGAAAAAATCCTTTCATTTTAATAAGAATGCCAACAATATACAACATGGGGGCTCTCCTTATTGATGCTTCTTCTCAACATATAATTCCATTGTTAAATTGTCACATACTTGAATTTATAGTTTCATGGTGAGAGAAGAGGTATGTTGTCATCTAGAAAAAAATTGGTGTTACATTAATAAGAGATACATGCTCATTTGATTTAGATCTAATTTTGTATGCATTACTTGATTATTAATGTATATCATTGTAGTAACCAAAGTAAAAGCTCATAATTCCTTAAGGTCCCTACAAGTATAAGTCTAGGTCTTACAAATGATATCTAAATTCCTATAATCCAAACCTAAAAATATAGATACTTGAGGATGGTAGTGTGTAACAATAAAAAAGCGAAAGAAAGGGAATAAATAGTTGCCTACTTATTTCATAGATACCCTAATTAACTAATGTGTTATAACTAGTGTAAATTTCTTATCAAATATGAGACAATTAAGATGTATAAATTGTTGTGAAAATTAAATTTATCCCATTTTATGATTCTAAAATAATCAAGATTAATTAATTTGACCTCCTATTTTGATGCTATCATCTACACCCACAAATATAAGAAAATGGTTTTTATTTACCTAGAATATTTCCATACACATGAGTGGTATTGAGGAAAAACTTGGATTATCCTTAATAGCATCATTAATGTTTTCTTTAGTGGCCTTTTCTATACTTTCTATCAAAAATTAAAATGATAGTACATAACTTATAACTAACTGAAGAGTGTAGTCAATGAGAGGTCACAAGTATTTCTTACTTATTCTACTTTTAGAGTGAGACATGTGTTATAACTAATACAAAATTATTGTCAAATATGAGACCATGAATATGTATAGTGGTGTAACAAATAAATTTTCACTATTTTTTTGGAAAAAGGCATATAGCCTATATATTTATATTATAATAATAATTGATTACAAAATGTCAATTTTGGTTAACTAGCTAGAACCAAACATAACCTTCACAAGCTTTTACACTTAACCCTTTCAGGTGATGGCCTTTGGGCTTTCATCATTCTGCATACTTTTCACTTTTTTTTGGACAAAAGCCATAACACCGATCGCCGAAGCCCAAACCTTCTCTAGTGTCAAGGATCGAGACTCCAACATATTCCATGCTTTGACTTTCGGGTGTCAGCCTTCGAGTTTTCAACATTCTGCATACTTACCATTCTTGTCAAGATGAAAACCTTAGCACCAATCTTTGAAGCCCAAGCCTTTTCAGGTGTCAGGGATCGAGACTCCACCATACTCCATACTCCTTTATTTTGATCTATTATTTTGATTCTACCATCTATACCCACAAATATGAGAAAATATTTTTCATTTATCTAAATATTTAAATATAAATAAGTGGAATTGAGAAACAACACTAGAAGAATGAAGAGTATCCTTCATAGCTTCATCAATGTTTTCTTTATTTGACTTTGCAACACTTGTTATCAAAAAATTAAAATCATAGTGTGCACAATTTATAGGTATCTTTTAATTATTTTATTTGTAGAGTGTAACACATATTTATTAATTTTGTATTGACATTATGATCATTATTGTAAATCTACTTATATTTTGCTGCAAACATTCAAACCATTAATTACGCATAATTTAAATGTATATGTTTTTACGCGTTTTAAACATTGTTAAGTCTATCTTGTCTTCATTGCATATGTAAATACATTTTATTTAGCTAATAATACCAATTTTAAGGTCATAATTGCAAAGACATAATGGCCATAGGATGCAATATTTTAAACTATTTTAGTTGCATTGTCAAAGTAATACAAAAGGGGTTTCTAGAATAATTGTGTTTTATTGGTCCAAAAGTGATTACATAAAATTTTTAGATGATATATTGCATGAAAATTAACTTTTCCTTGTAGGCTAAATGCTTCTAGAATGCATACTTAAATTAGTCATATTTTGTAGTATTTATATTGGAGAAGATTAAAATAACAAATAAGAAAACTATGCATGGTAGAAATATAATGGTTGATACTATTTATAATGACATGATGCTAATGGCATTCACTATTCTAATAACTAAAAGTTGATACTCTTTGCAATGCTTATCTTAGTCCAAAAAACTTCTCATTTTTATATTGTGCATAGGTAATGTATTAGCCATGTGCTACTTGTTTGACATTTAATTGCTAGCTAATCTAAGAATCACACTCATGCAAGAAGTAATGTGAGGTTTCCACCTTCAACCATGTATAGTTATGAAACAAGTATATTTTGATTTTGTGGTGTTGTAATCTCTTCTATTTTGAGATTTTTCCTTATGTTTTTTTGTGCTCTTTAGGTTGGTTTGCCCTAGTATTTATATCTTGTGAATTATGAATTAATAATTTGTAATGACAAATTTATATGGAAAATTCAAATTTGACTAATTTGAAAGGATAATTGTTTTAGAAAAGTTGTAATTATGGTCTATACAAGTAAAAAAAGAACAGAGAAGAGATTTAGAGGTGTTAGGAAATTCCGAAGGGTTGTTATGCTTAAGAAATTAAGGACCCCAAGTTGAAGAAAGATGGCTTCGAACCTTTGACACAATGGAGGAAGTTGTTTATACTTATGATATTGCTATTGTATCAATGAGAGATTATAACACATTCACAAATTTTCCTATATCTGTAGCCTATTGTGCAAGGAACCTATCATTGCATTATCTACTTTGGGATCTAGATGTAAAAAAGAGGAAAAATTAAATGACAAATTTCTCACGTAATCAAGATGTCAACAATATAATAAAATGATTCAACTAAGCCAAGACCCATGCTTGAGTTCTAATAGGTTCAAACAATCTACAAAGTATAGGTCATATAGCTCAATGTTACAAAATCCCTATGGGTCACTATGTTGGAAAGATCTTGGATTGATATAGAGTAAAACAATTTTTTAATGCTAGTATAAGAATATAATTTTAGTTGGATAATCATGAATACTTGTTGTTATACAAGACTAGTTAAGATTATTATCAATAGTGCTGTAAATCCTTGTATCTAATGGATCAAATGTCCCTCAACACTTAGGCACTTCAAAGCTATTGGTAAACATATTATAAGAGCATATTACAACCAAATCACTTGAATGTAATTTTCTACTATGCTTAAGAATAACTAGAGATGCTTGGTTCATGATTTAAGGTAAAAAATTCAAAAGTGTACAGTTTCTATTATGGAGTTCATAGATAACAATTTTTTTAGAAGATAGTAAGAGTGTAATCAAATAGAGGGTGTTAGAAACTAAAGCTATAAAATTATATTAATTATGATATACTAGATGCATTTAGCTAGGGTTGTATAAGCTAAGAAATTATTTTGTTGAATAGATTATACATTTGGCTATATTCTTATTCGAAAATAATACAAATTTAGAAACTTTCAACAACAAGTAGAATGAAGTAGAGGATTGCTTGTCAACTATTCATGTAGATGACCGGAGCCTATCATAAACCATCAAACTTATCATCAAACAAAAAGTATTTTTTTCAACTAATTAAATAAAATTATTCACATAAAATACTAGTAATGAATCATTGATACATTTTTTAAGAAATAAATTATGTTTCTATTAATACACATGACAAAATAGACTCCAAAATGATTGAATCAAAATCTTCTAGGTTATGCTAACACCCTCACATCCTCATCTTCAAATTTTCTTTCATAAATTATCCAAATGATAGAAACTAAAGTTATAAAAATATAGTGTCTATGATATAATGGATGCATTTAGCAAGGCTTATATAAGTTAAGAATTTATTTTTCTAAATAAAGCATACATCTAGCTAAATTATAATTTGAGATGTTGCAAATTTAGAAGTTCAACGACAAGTTGAATGAAGTAGAGGATTGGTTGTCACCTATTCATGTAGATAACTAAAGCCTATTGTAAACCTTCAAACTTATCATCATATAAAAATGATTATTTTCAATTAGTTAAAATTAAAAAAATCATGAAATAAATACTAATTGTAGACACCTAAAAATGTCTAATCACATTGTTCATCATTCTCGTCATCATCACATTACACATTCCCCTAATCCATCATTTTTCATCGCAATCACTCGTCACCTCCTCTTTCATCATTTTAATTAAATAATTTTCAATTAGACTAAACTAACTTTTTCCTCTAATAATTAATATTTTTTTAATTATTTGATTATTTCATCATTTTTCTCCTTTATCACCATTAATTAAATATATTTTTGAATTATTTAATTAATTTCATCATTTTTCTCTCATCCACCTTAATTAAATAATTTTTTGAAATTGTTTAATTAATTTCTCTCATCCCACTTTAATTAAATATTTTTTAATTATTTAATTAAGAATCCCCCTTGTCTCTCCTCTATCATGATTAAATAATTTTCAAATTATTTAATTAGTTAATTTTACATTCCCTCCAAAAGGAATTAAAAATGAATATTTTATTTTTGATAGGTAAGGTAAAATTTTAATAATATTAGAAAAGATTTACAAAATTAGGGCCATCTTGACACCATGAAGATTTACATTTACTACAAATTTTAGTCAAAGATGATTTGAGACCACGGAGGGTCCAAAGATAAAATTTTAGTCAAAGATGATTTGAGACCACTCCTCCTACCCTCCAAACCTTACTCCATGTACAACACTTGAATATAGTCATAGAATTCCCTAATCCATGTCCAGACATTCACTAGCTCTAGAAGCAATTTTTTTTTAAGAAGTGAAAGCCACGCTCCACCCATCCTTTGTGACTTTCTAGAGCAGCATTGTTTAAGTCAAGAATAAAGGGGAATCACCTCACTCAGGCTCTAGGAATGAAAAGCCTATGAATTTGGTTGGGCCATGGTATGCCTTCCTCTTATTGAGCTATCACCAAAACATCTTCAACATCCCCTAAAAAGTCATGTCATATAAGGAGCCTAGCCATTACTAGAATATAAGCCTTTAGTGGATTCAGGTCAAGGAGACAAGCAATAAACCTCGAGGATATGTCAAATTTTACCCTATTACTTTCCTCTGACTGCATGAATTCCTTGCCCAAAATGATCTTTTATCACATCCAATACCAGCCTGTTGTGGACTTTGAAAACCGATCGAAGCCTTAACTTCGATATGTCCCTGAGAAAAGTCATCTGGCACTTTGGACAAGTGAGCCGAACCAGAGTGTCCATGCTCAATACTTCTACACTTCTCCCCAATTCTGGTGGACAACATTGCATATGGAAAACAACAAACTGAGGACCCTTAAATGCTAGGTAATACATTTCGTGCCATAGATCCACTTGTTGCCAAGATAATTAATGCAAAGTTTAAGTTAGAGTACTATTTAGAAAAGGTGCTGCCATCGATCCTTGCTTTAATCCTTTCCATGGGTATTGATTTGATTTAAACTTTCTTTTCTATCCATTGAACCCCAAGTTGGCCAATACATCAGCCTTAGAGTTGTCCTCTCTGAAGGTGTATTTTATGGAGAAATTGCTAAAATATTTTATCAAACCACTTGCCACATCTAGCGATGCTTGAAGTCTCCAATTTATTACCTTACTTGACCTTATCATGTTAATTACCAACATTCAGTCTCCTTCAAGCTTTATATTTGAAATTTTCAATTCACAACAAAAGCTTAGTGCTTGAATTAAGGATTTGAATTCTACTTCATTGTTAATACCTCTAGGGAGAGGCATCAATAAGAATCCAATCCTCTCACCTTCCCAATCTCTTATTATGTAGCCTACCCTTGAGGGGCTAGGATTTCCCCTAGATGCCCCATTCAAATTCAACTTAAACCAAACTAGTGGGGGTGGAGACCATACTGCCTCATTCCTTAGTGTCTGTGATTCTTTTCCACTAGGTTTGACTAAGGGTGGTATTTGTAATCCAAACTAGTTCTTGCATACATAGTTATCCCATTCAATGAAAGAAATCTGAGATGACTTTTGACTATCCACCCTAGAGTTGGCCAATTCGACTATCACAACCTCAAGTTTGTTCAAGAATGATGATAAACCCATTTCCTTGTCTTGGAATAGTCTTTGACTTCTTTCTTTCCACAATTCCCACACAATAATTGATGGAATTATAACCCATAGGTATGAAAATTATGCAAATTTTTAAAAACAAGCCAAACTTTAAATAAGTTGAGAATATCATTGGGAAAAACACCCACCCAACCTAGTTTGGCACAAAGCCATCTCCAACACACCTAGAAGAAAGGGCAGCCTAATAACAAATGATTTTCAGATTCTTCATTGGCTTTGTAAAGCACACACCTAGAGGAACCTTAAAATCCAAGTTTGAAAAATTTCTCGCCTGTTAAGATCCTATTTTGTAGCACTACCCAAGTGAACGTTCCAACCTTTGGGAGACAAGCATTACTCCAACATAGATGAATAGGTAAGGAAGTCATTGTTGCATTCCCTTATAGAGCTTTATATCCATCTTTTATGTTGTAAATGCTTGATTTTGAACCATTTCATACCAACTTGTCTTTTCCTTTTTGGATTGAGATTATTATGATCTTTAGTTGCTCTACTAATATTTCAATTTCATGTGCTAGAATCTCGTTACCTCTTAGATCTCTCCATTTCTAGGACTTCACCCCATTGTTCATACTTTCTTGAATATAATAACTGACAGAAGATCCCAAAGCTTGCTTGGGTGAAGCCACAATAGTGGTTTACAATTAAAGTGAGGAAGGAAAACTCACAAAAACAACCCCAAGGAAAAAATTGTGATTTTTGGGGTTCGTATGAACCTACTGGTTCGACCGAACCCATAAGGGGTTCGATCGAACCATGGTTTGAGCGAATCCCTTTGAATCTTTGGCACCAAAAAACAAAAAAAAAATGCATTGGCAAGGGGTTCGAGTGAACCCCTTGAAGAGGTTCGCTTGAACCAGGGTTCTAGCGAACCCCTTGAAGAGGTTCGCTCGAACCAGGGTTCTAGCGAACCCTGGTTCGATCAAACCCTTAGGGGTTCGTACGAACCCCCTTATCTCTCATCACCCCCTTGAGACATAGAAAAAAACCTAAATTTTCTCTTTGAAGCTCAGTTTGAACATGAAAATGGTAGAGACTTCACAAACCCAACTAGAATTAGGTAGTCCTTGAAACTAGCTATCCAACGAATATAATTTTGATATGTTTTGGTTTTATTATGTATTTTTTTTATAGTTTTATTAAATATAGGTTTTTCACCGAAAATGAAGGTCTCTATTATGCACATGTGGAAAAATAGAAAATTATCAATTTTTTTTTTGAAAAATATGAGTGCACCATATATTGAAGTCCATGATCTAACAAAAAAAAATAAATTGAATTTTGATATATACAAAAAAGTTATGCATTATACGGTCGCGCTATGTATGAATTATAATTGGTTTGACTTCAAAACTTGATTAATGAAAAAATATTCAATAAAAAACTATATAACCAAGTGGAAGCACTAGATATCGGAGTTACAAATCTAAATTCGAAAGAATTAGAATTTTATCCTTCATGGAAAAAAAGTTATGCGTTATACGGTGTGCGTCACTTTTTAAAAATGTTGTTTTTTGAAAAAAACCAGTTTTCGTGGGAGATGGAAAAAGGAGTGCAATCTAATTCCAAAAATTTTGAAAAAAATATTTTTAGAATCTTCAGACAAAATGTGACGAGACTCTAGTTTGCATCATCTTCAAATTCCTCATGGTTTAGCCATTATAGGTGCCCGAATGTGAATATTTAGTTAAAAATAATAATTTTGGTGTCTAGTTTGGTCAAAAATTGTAAACCACTATTGTGGGATCACCCTGCTATAATATTCTCTTTGTTTGATCAAAATCTGCCACATTGTGCAAGATTAGATGCCCTCCCCAAGATTCTTCCCAGAATAGAATAAACTTTCCATCATGAATATATCCCATGTAAGATAATCAATGATTAGAGACAAACAACTTCTCATGAAATTCTATATTTGAGAGCCCTGCGGCAGGCTACTAGAGATTAAAATACTACTACCTTCCATGGTTGCACATATATTTAGATTGAAGGATCTTATCCCACTTTTGGTTTGGTTCCCTATACATCTTCCAAAATAGTTTAGCTCCTAAGGTAGGGAGTCAACACTCCCCCTCAACCTATGCTTCCTCTTGATTCAAGAAGAGGGAGCAACCAAACCCAATTTCTGCCAGAGATGTACTCAAAGGTCTCCTTGGAAAGAGGTTTTGTAAAAATTTCAGCTACTTTCTCCTTAGTTTCAACATACTCCAACTTCACCTATTTGTTTGCAATCCTCTCTCTCAGAAAATGATAATTGCAATCTGCTTTGTCCTTGAATACATCACCAGATTCTTGGAAATGTTTATAGCACTATTAATATAAAAAAGAATGGGAATAGGTTCATCAAGCTCTATTTTTATCTCCTTTGAGTTCTACTTCATCTATAATACCTAAGTGCAACATGAATCTTCTGCAATATAATTTTCTTTTGTTGTAGATAGAGATATTGAATCCTATTTTTTGCTTACCTAGGATACAAGACTGTCACCAAGAAATAAAACTCCACCACTTGCACTCTTTTGGTCATCTATACTTCCTACCCAATTTGCATCTGTGTATGTAGTTAGTGTGAATTTTTCACTCTTGGGATACCACAAACCAAAATCTATTGCAGCCTTTAGATATATAAATATCCTTTTTATGGCCTTGTCATGAGTTTCCTTAGGTTCTACCTAAAATCTAGCAACCATCCTAATTTCTTGCATTATATCTAGTCTAGAAGCAGTCACATACACCAAACTACCAATCATTGACCTATACAAGGTCTAGTTTGTCGAAACAAATTCATCATCCTTACTCAATTTACACCCACTAACCATAGGTGTACTCACTGGTTTGCATTCTTCCATCTTAAACTTTCTCAAAATTTATTTAATGTACTTGTTCTAAGAAAAAATACACTTTTGCTTGATTGAGAAATCTGTAAACCAAGAACGAAAGGAAATTCACCAAGCATTGACATTTCAAATTCACTTTGCATTGCATCCTCAAATTCTTTGCACATAGCATCACTACTACTGCCAAAGATAATGTCATCAGTTACATAAACAACAATCAATAATTGATCACCTTCATTTTCTATATATAAGTTACTATTTGTGCTTCCTCTCCTGAAACTTTTCTATTGCAGATATCTATCCAGTTTGGAGTACCATGCTCTAGGAGCCTGTTTGAGTCTATAAAGTGATTTCTTTAGTCTACACACAAAATTCAGATCATCTGAACATTAGAAGTTACCTAAATCGGTTGTTCAATGTATACTTCATCTAATTATTCATTCAAAAAATTAGACTTAACATCCATCTAATATGCCTTAAAATTATTGAATGTGGATAAGGACAAAAACATTCTAATTGCTTCCAACCTTGCTACCAAAGAAAATTTCTCTTCAAAATCAATTCCTTCAAGCTGATCATATTCTTTACATAGAAGTTTGGCCTTGTTCCAAATCACTTTTCCATCTTCATTCAATTTGTTTTAAAGACCCATTTGGTTCCAATGATATTTTTGTCTTTAGGTCTCAAAACTAATTCTCAAGTTTTAGTTTTCTTAATTTGAGTATATTCTTCCTCCATAGCATCTAACCACCCTTTCTATTTTCTAACCTCCACATAGGATCTTGGTTTAATTTTTGATAATAAAGTAAAGTGTACTGTTCATTTGCTTTCTCAAGTCTTCTCCAAGTCTGAACCCCATTGTCCTTATCTCCTATAATTTGATCTTCAAAATGGTTCTTCTAAACATACCTAGCTAGAATATTTGTAACTGTATTCTCAAAATCATTTTTTGAGTCTTCATCATTTCTACATATCAAATCTTCATTATCTCAGATTCATTTGGAGTATTAGTAGATTGTATTGTTTCATCAATATACTTACATTAGCACTTTCCACTATCCTATATACCTTTTTTTATCATAGAATAACCACGAGAAATACCTTCATCAAATCTAAAATCAAAATAACCTAAATTTTCTTCATCCCTTTTGATATAGCACTTGCTTCCATATATCCTAAGGTGTTTGAATAAATTTGATCTTCCTTTCCACAATTCATATGGTGTTTTAGCAGTCTTTGGTTTGATTTGGGCTTTGTTCCAAATATACACTGCAGTGTAAACTACTTCTCTCCAATACTTTTCTAACAACTTTGCTTGACTTAACATTGTTCTAGCCATCTCTCTTGTATAGTCAAGTTCTTCCTCTCTGCTACTCCATTCTACTGTGGAGTTCTAGGAGCAAAAAATTGTCTTCGGATCCCACACAACTCATAAAATTCATCATACTATTAGAAGTGAATTCTCCACCTCTATCTGATCTTAGACATTTGATTGTTCTTCTAGTTTCATTCTCAACCATAGCTTTAAATTTTATAAACTTCTCAAATGCTTCCAGTTTTTCTCTTAGAAAAGCAATCCAAGTCATTCTAGAATAATGATTGATAAGCATCATAAAATACCTATCACCTTGTATTATCTAAATCCTCATTGGTCCATATAGATTTGTATGAATCAAATCCAATGGCTTTGTTGTAGAATATTCCTTAGTAGGAAATTTGGTCCTTGTTTTTTTTTTCTCTCATGACATGGTTTGCAATTGGTAAACTACTCAACTTCTTGATCTTTGACATGTCTCTGACCATTCCTTTTGAACTAATCCTTATAAGATCATCAAAGTTGATGTGTCCCAATATTTTATAGTAGATCCAACTCTCTTCTCTTTGTATTACAAAGCAGTTCTACCCGTTTGCCTCAGTAAGATGATATACATCAATGTCAGTCCTACTTCCTTCATCAACTAACTCACCAGTATTGGTCTTTTTGATTTCACAACCTTTAGCACTAAATGAAATCTTGTAGCCTTTATCATACATTTGAATTAAACTCAAAAGATTGTGCTTCAATCCTTCTACATACAAAACATCATGAGTTTTTGTCTTTCCACTATCAAGACTCAAAATACCCTTACCAGTAATCTTAGCAACAAAATTGTTATGAAGGGTTACATATCCTCCATCCAACTTCTTGAAGTACATGAACTTGCTCTTGTCTCTAGTAATGTGACTTAAGCATTCACTATTAATGATCCATAGGTTCTTCTCTTTCTGGGCACATAATTCAATTTGAGCAAATTCTCTAACCTTTTCTCCTTTGTTTTATTCTTCCAAACCTTATCTATTCCATTATTTTGACATTTTGAATTATCTCCTTTTGTGTCAGGTATAGGAGGGCTCACAAAATTGCTTCCATAGTTCTAACAATATTTCCAAAGCTGTTGCACTTGTGACAAATAATGTCAAAATTATACAAAGGTGCAAATGCTGCTAACAAAGTCATTTCTTCTTTCCAGAGTCTTCTACAATTCACAACCTTATGACCAAAATTATTGCAACTAAAATAGTAACCAAAGAAAGAATGATAGAACATGGTATTATATCCTTATCTTCTTAAATATTATCTTACAAATCTTCTATTTTGTCTATACACTTTGATGAAATTGTCATTCAACACCTTGCTTTCATTAATGGCTACAACATGCTTAGACTTTGAACTTCTAAAGCCATTCTCTTTTGGACTCTCAACAATAGACTTCATAGGCTTCTCGGTCACCTTATTCTTCTATATATCATTAAAACCAAGACCGATTTTGATATGCAGTGATCTCTGGCTTTCTATTATCTGATCAAATATCTCAATGCTCTTTCTAAACTTTAACTTCAGTTGATGATTTACTTTTCCAAGATCTTTCCTTAGTGATACAATCTTTGCTTCAAGTTTTTCACAATCCTTGTTTCTTAAGATCAATCTTTCAGTCAAAACTTCTTCAGCCCTCTTAGCCTCTTCCACTTGAATCTTTAGATCAATGACCATATTTTTTTCTTTCTCAAGATTATGAGATAATTTTTCTTTGAATTTCACTTGTTCTACAATTATTGTCTTCAATCTTTTGATCTTCTTGCCGGCATAGAATAATTCTTCCATAAGGTCTACTTCTACATCATCATCAATTCTAGACTTTATTTCCACATCTTCTTTAGAGGTTTCCATATCCATGAGAAGAGCATTTTTCCTTTATTCCCATAAATGGCAAGTAGTCATCAACATCAAATGAGAAATCTTCCTCATTGATAAAGAAACTTTTCTGATTTTTTTAAAAACTTTTTCCCTTTTGCGAATGGCTTCTTTTCATCATTGTTATATTAAATTTATATGGACACTTAGCTATGAAATGTCCTACTTCACCATAATTAAAAAACTTGAAAGGTAACTGACCCTTATACTTTTTGGAACCTCTTTGTAAAATTTTGACAAATATTTCTTCCTTTAGATTCTATCCGTCTTCTAAATCTAGATCATCTTTCTTCTTGGACACCTTGAAAACAACTCTTTCCTTACAAAATTGTCATTCTCAATTCTCATTTCATAAGTAGTAAGAATTGCATGTAACTCATCCATAATTAGAGTATTTCTAGATCTTTAGCTTCTTCAACAAAAAAAATATTTTGCATAAATTTTTTGGGGAAGATCTATGTGGGTACTTTTTTCACAATCATACCTTCTTCTAGTTCTTCACCAAGGCCTCTAATAGAATTGACAACTTCATCAATCCGGAGTAGGAATTTGTGGCAATGTTTTCCTCTTCTTTCATTTTTATACTTTCAAATTGACCTTGTCATCACCTTCATAGATGTTGTGTAGGTTACTCTATACTTCCTTCGTTGTCCTACAATGCATAATCTTAATAAACTCAGAGTTAGATAAACCACATTAAATAGTATTCCTTAATTTAGCATTATTCTCACAAGCCTTCTTCCCATCATGATCTCTTGGGGGGTTTTCATGGATCTCATATCCATCCACAACCAATTTCCAAACCTCAAACCCTAGGGCCATCAAGTATGATTCCATCCTTACTTTCCAGAAAGCATAATTGGATCCATCAAAGAGTGGTGTCTTATTTTAATATAATCCTTCTTGAGCCACTAAGTGTGCCATACCAAATCTAGCTCAAGCTATTAATCTTTTTCAAAGGAACTTGGATTTGATAGCAATTGAAGGGAACACAATATACTAAGAGAAGCGGGGATAAATTAATATATAAAATCTATTCAAAACTCTTTAATTCAACATGAATTACCATTAGTCACTTCTCCAAACATGAATCAACACTACCACATCGATCCAAAACATCAACCTAGTTAATTAACCAACACAATGACTCTTCTATCAGTTCAAACTTTTTTCCTAATAAACATAGATTATATAAACTCAAGAATAAGAGAAAACAAGTGTAGAAATACTCTCCTTTCAAACTACAAGACATAACTTGCATCTATGAAGAAATACAGATCAAAGCATGTTACTAGAATACTCATTGTTATGGTGACATAACTCTTGAACATTCCAGATTAATTCTAGCAGCATGTATAGGTGTAGCTCATGATATTTCAATTATACTGCCAAAAATATTCTTTGTTGTTCACAAATGCTCTAACATGATAGTTGATTACATTTAATTCTCATTGATCTACTGACATCACTCCTTTGACATCAGTGAGAACCTTTGACATCAAAGATAATACTCCTTTGACATCAATGGAAACATATGATAAACACATCATTCATTGCTAATGAATTCATAAATCTAAGTGTTCAATTTGTTGGTAGTGCTACAAGGGAAACATGGAGATAAGAATCTAATGTGGTTGCTAAAGAATCCAGTTGCAACAAATATATCTTGATAACATGTTGCAATGAGCATAGGGTAATTTATAAGCTAGGTAATTTAGATATAAGTAATCAAGTATGACAATAGAGCCTAACATGTAAAGGGGGAAAACCATGATTCTCATTATAAAGGATCAATATGATAAAATATAAGAAATTGGAATAAGTTGATATTAGCAATGTAGGAACAAAAAAATCATAGGATCAAGATATGTGGAATGAACTTACAAAACATATTCACATTTTGTGGTTACAAAAGGTGCTTTGTATGTGATTTTTAACATAAAACAAGCTCACATTATATAGAAAATTATCCATTTGGCCACTTTTTGTGCATCATTTCTATGTACTTTCCCTTGGTCATTATTAGGATAATGACCATGGATATCAAGAAATCTAGGGTGAATCAATGGTGCCATTTGAGGGTATATGCATTTGGGCACTTGATATGCCCTAATACTATTTTTGGGGAGATACTAAGGAAAAAAATCTCTTTTTATAATTTATTTTTGCACAGTTTGTTAGACTATGGTCAATGAAACATCACCAAAATCCTTTTACTACATCTGGACAAGAATAATTGCTAAAATTTATTAAATACATTAGATTTCCATAGTCCATATTAATTAGTACATGTTACATTTTTGGATTCAATTGGTTGGTATTTGTTTGTATCAACATTTTGGATCACACTTTGTATTCCATCATCAGGGAGTAAAACGAAAGCTATAGGAGTAAAATGGATGTTTGTAGACTAAGACATGTTAAAAAGAAAGGGGGAAGGGAAGGTTGCACGGGATTCAAAGTTTGTAATTAAAAACTATGACAAATTGCAAGATATAAAGCTAAATAGAAATTGGAAATATTCCAATTAAAATACTACAATTCTTATATGCAAAGTATTATCAAAAAATTGAGAGATTAAATATATCAAGATAATAACATGTAATTGACAAATAAACAATAAAAAAAACTTATGTACTTGTACATACCTAGACTAACTATGTAGAAAAAGAGCACAATAATCACACATAGATATATCAATTGTATATTTATATAAAGGCACACCATAAACATATGTAAAGATAAATTGTATCTATATATACCATTTTTATGTATACCTTAAACATATAATAAGATTAGATATGAACACCAAAACAATAAGATTATGTAAATGATAGACTTATATATATGAATAAATATGTACACGGGTTAGAAGAATATTAGAACTTATAATATGATTAAATATCTATGCATATAAATGAATAAAATATCATATATACATACACAATCTATCTTATATATATATATAAATAAAAGAAAGGAAAAATAATTCAATAACATATGTATCACTAAACCAAGAAGTATATGCATACACAAGATATTCCTTAAACATAAATATCTTAAATTAAGATTGATAGAAAAATCCATAGAATAAATCTTTGGAATATATAAAAAAACCTATGCAATATTAAAAATAAATAACAACTAGATAAAAGGATAAGAAAAATAAATAAATAAGATAATTGAAGAAAATGAAATAGGGTGGATATATGTATAGATGAGAATTTATGCATGCCAATGAGATAGAGTTTTGTGTGTGTGTGTGTGTGTGTGTGTGTGTGTGTGTGTGTGTGTTTATGGATAAACAATTAAGATGCATAATTCCCTACTACTCAAAGAAAGGCTTGCTTGGGAATACTCATACTCTGTTTGATAGTTCCTTCCACTTGACAACTTTCTTTGCTATCCATCCTTTTGGTTGCCTCTTCTTTTTCTTTCCTGGGAATACTCGGATAGTTCCTTCCTTCCCCTGGCTAGAGAGTAAGGCGAACAAAGAAGGTTAGTGACTTTAGCAATTATAAGGCCCTAGCCTGGTGATCCAGGAGGATCCAAGAATCTCAAAATCTCTCAGAACCAACATCATTGGATAGAGCTTGCTGACATGATCTTGATGCAACCTGTATCGCGTCAACAGGTCATATGCAAGAGTTATGCTTGGTCAAAGGTTTGGTCAAACAGGTGAATCAAGCATTCAAAAAGGTGAAATTTGATTGTCTCAAATCCAAGCAAAAATGACACCAAGTCGTAGTGCTTGTTATGCTGATTCCGAAACTATCCTCGGTTTCGAAAACGGAGTCCGTATGAGGAAAATAGAGCCAGTCAAAGTTTTAGTCAAAATGATGATGTCAGCATGTGACATGGCAATTGACTAGATGGTGACATTGGAGTTGCAGGTGATGTGGCAAAAATCTCACAAAATTCACGTACCATGCTTTATTTTTGAAAATAAGGTGTGGAGGATTATTTTATCTCACAAAAAACCATCGGATTTTGTGGGATCCCAATCGGATTTGGTGGGATCCAAATCTCCTAAAAATCAATGAAAATTAACTCATGTGAAAAAAAACAAAACCTCCTAAAATAACACTAAATTGTTATTTTATTTTTAAACTCAACCCCATAAACTCAAATAGCCCATGAATATAATAAGACAAGGGTTTAAAAACAAAATCCAATTGTTTTATTAAGGGGTTGTTTAATGTTTTTATTTTTAAAATGGGGAAGTTATTGTTTTTATATCAATGGGTTAGTGTTTTTTGTAAGGCTTATAATTATAAAAGCCAAAGGAGGGGGGTTAAATTGTTATTTTATTTATTATGGTGGTTTTTAACCACATATGCAAAATTTATGTATAAAAGGAGGTGATGTGATAGGGCCTTTATGCATTTTTTGTGGAGAGATAATTCAGATGTGTTTTTGAGAGAATTTTATACTCTTTTGAGGAATTTTTGGGAGAGAAATTACAAGGTGTTGTTACACCAAGAATTGTAAAATTGTGAGTGAGAGATTGTGAGTGATTAAAGCTTGGATATTGTAAGAAGGCTATTGAAGCTTGGCGATATCAATAAAGCGGTCCAACGTTGAGAAGCGGACCCGGATATGTAGCTCAAATTGAGCGAACTCCGTTATCAAGTTGTTTGTGTCTCTCTTCTATCTCTTTCTTGTTCTCTCATTTATTTCGGTATTATGCTCTCTCATGAATGTTATTACAGATAATTGATTTAAAGTGTTTGAAAGGATTACTCAGTTTCATAATTTCAACGGTTAAGATACATAATCATGCATTACTGTTGGATCGGGAGTTAAATCTGTATTTGGATTAAGTTTTGGGAAACTTTAACGTCCTAGTTTACAGATCAAGTTGGTATTAGAGTAGTTTAACAGGAAAATTGCAAGTGGTGAATGTTAACCAGGTTGAAATTGAAGCAAGGAGAAGGTGCACTTACAGAATTCAACCCAGAGATTGGGAAACAAAGGACTTTTCCATGATCAGAGATGGCAGGTGAACAAAGTTCTATAGAGCTTGATGAGAAAGCTTTCCAGAAAGCTTTTCTTGAAATGAAAGCTATGGTGGAAGTTCTTTTCCAAGAGAGGCAAGAACGACAGAAGAGAAAGGAAGATAAGAACAAAAAGAAGGAGGAAAATGAAACTACTTCAAAAGAAGACAAAGGTAAAGGAGTAGGAGGTGGTGGTGACCCTCTTGAACCTCCATCCCCATCCTCTTCATCTTCTTCATTGTCTTCTTCTTCTTTGTCTAACTCTTCTAAAAAGAAACAAGTTGTGCAAACACCTTTGGTAAAACTGGATGTTAAATTTGAGTTGCCTATGTATAATGGTGAATTGGATGCAGAGAAATTGGATAACTGGCTTAAGCAGATCGAAGTGTATTGCAGGGTTCAACAGATCTTGGATGATTCTTCCAAAATCCAGCTAGCTACTCTTCGAATGGGAGGCACTGCATTGGTTTGGTGGGAGAGTAAGATTCAAGATGATCCTGCTACGCATGGTAAAATCATTTCATCTTGGTATGAGTTTACTTCTGCTTTAAAGAAACAGTTTTATCCTTTGGGTTATATGCAACAAGCTATTATGGATTGGCAAAATCTGAGACAGGGTAAAGAACAAACAGTGCAAGAGTATACACAGGTGTTTAGGAAGAAAGCACTCACTCTTGGAATTCCTCTTTATACACAAGAAACTTTATTAAAGTATATAGGTGGTTTGCATTCACATTTGAAACATACAATCTTGATGTTTAATCCATCTAACTTTGATGAAGTGTGTGTACAAGCAACCCATATTGAAGCAGGTGGAAGGAACATAAGTTTCAGTTCAAAGAAGGAATTTGTTCCTCCAATTGAAGGCAATAAAAAGGGAAAGGAGAAGAAAGTAGCCACCATGAAGAAAGAGGAAGGTGAAAAGCCTACTTGTTCACATTGTCAAAAGAATGGGCACACAGATGCGAAGTGTTGGCAATTGCATCCAGAATTGAAGCCAAAGTGGTTTAAGGATCGTAAAGGAAAGCAAAAAGATGCAACTGTCATTCAGGATCTTGGATCAGATTCTGATGATGAAACAAAGATAACAGTTGTGGGTTTGAAAGGTAAAGCTTTTGATGGTAATGATTCTGCCACTAATGTTTCATGTGCTTCTACTTCTAAAAGTCATGTTGTTCCTGAAGATAACAAAAGATGTGAATTGTTTCATATAAGGGTGATTTCTAAGAACACTAAGATTGATACACTGATAGATAGTGGGTCCCAAGTTAATTTAATTTTAGAAGAAGTTGTTAAACAGTTGGGATTGGAAACAAAGCCACATAAGAAACCTTATCCATTAGGTTGGGTGTGCAATGATAATAGATTGCAAGTAACTAAGCAATGCAATTTGAGATTTGCAATAACATCTAAGTTTATAGATGAGGTTGAATTTGATGTGGTTCCACTTGATATTTGTGGCATTGTGTTGGGTAGCCCATACTTATATGATAGAAAGGCAATCTTCTACAGGGAACATAATCAATACCATTTATTTAAGGAAGGAATTGAATACATTGTGCATTCTCATCCAATTAAGACTAATAGATCTTTTGTGACAATGGGGCAATTGAAAAGGGTAGTTAATGCAAGCAATAATCTGGCACTTATGTCTGTACCACAAGAAGTTTCATTACCTGAGGTTGTTCTAGTTATGAAAGACAAGCATGATGTTGGTACATTCTTTTTCTCATCTACAAATTTAGTTTTGTTATTTAGCCTTCTACTTCTTAGTAGTGTATGGTTGGTAGCAGAAACACTGAATGTGGATGTGTATATGGATAATGTACTTAACAATATCAATGCAGTTTTTATTGTTGTTGTGATGAGTCAAATGCATAGGTTCCAAGAAGGAAGGACAGATGATACTGGGCAAGTGAGGAAAAAATGCCCTCACTTAAATTCTAAATAAAAACAGACCTTTTGGAGGTCCAAAAGCTTCTTAATGGGGAGGAATGATCCAAGAGGATCCAAGAATCTCAAAAATATCACAGTATCAAAATCTCTCAGAACCGACATCATTGGATAGAGCTTGCTGACATGATCTTGATGCAACCTGTATCGCGTCAACAGGAGGTCATATGCAAGAGTTATGCTTGGTCAAAGGTTTGGTCAAATAGGTGAATCAAACATTCAAAAAGGTGAAATTTGATTGTCTCAAATCCAAGCAAAAATGACACCAAGTCATAGTGCTTGTCATGCTGATTCCGGAACTATCCTTGGTTTCGAAAACGGAGTCCGTATGAGGAAAATAGAGCCAGTCAAAGTTTTAGTCAAAATGATGATGTGAGCATGTGACATGGCAATTGACTAGATGGTGATGTGGGAGTTGCAGGTGATGTGGCAAAAATCTCACAAAATTCACGTACCATGCTTTATTTTTGAAAATAAGGTGTGGAGGATTATTTTATCTCACAAAAATCCATCGGATTTTGTGGGATCCCAATCGGATTTGGTGGGATCCAAATCTCCTAAAAATCAACGAAAATTAACTCATGTGAAAAAAAACAAAACCTCCTAAAATAACACTAAATTGTTATTTTATTTTTAAACTCAACCCCATAAACTCAAATAGCCTGTGAATATAATAAGACAAGGGTTTAAAAACAAAATCCAATTGTTTTATTAAGGGGTTGTTTAATGTTTTTATTTTTAAAATGGGGAAGTTATTGTTTTTATATCAACGGGTTAGTGTTTTTTGTAAGGCTTATAATTATAAAAGCCAAAGGAGGGGGGTTAAATTGTTATTTTATTTATTATGGTGGTTTTTAACCCCATATGCAAAATTTATGTATAAAAGGAGGTGATGTGATAGGGCCTTTATGCATTTTTTGTGGAGAGATAATTTGGATGTGTTTTTGAGAGAATTTTATACTCTTTTGAGGAATTTTTGGGAGAGAAATTACAAGGTGTTGTTACACCAAGAATTGTAAAATTGTGAGTGAGAGATTGTGAGTGATTAAAGCTTGGATATTGTAAGAAGGCTATTGAAGCTTGGCGATATCAATAAAGCGGTCCAACGTTGAGAAGCGGACCCGAAGACGTAGCTCAAATTGAGCGAACTCCGTTATCAAGTTGTTTGTGTCTCTCTTCTATCTCTTTCTTGTTCTCTCATTTATTTCGGTATTATGCTCTCTCATGAATGTTATTACAGATAATTGATTTAAAGTGTTTGAAAGGATTACTCAGTTTCATAATTTCAACGGTTAAGATACATAATCATGCATTACTGTTGGATCGGGAATTAAATCTGTATTTGGATTAAGTTTTGGGAAACTTTAACGTCCTAGTTTACAGATCACCTGGTAGGGTGAAATTTCTCCCAACTAACATGGACATATCCTTCGACCCTAAGGAGAATATGGTCTGCGGGGTCTACCTTGGTCGATGGGGTTGGTGGCCAATAATAGTTTCGTTCATCGTAGAGCCAATAGAAAGCTACTCTAGCATCATAAATAGAAATCTACGTTACAAGAATATATATGTTGTTCCTTTCACACACACCCTGTTTAAAATTAGGACCCCCTCTTTTCACCTTTTTGTTTTTTTTAGTTCTAGTCTTAGTCTTTTAAGAGTGAATGTTTTGGCTTAGGGTAATGTTTGTTAGGCTTGGTCCTTTAGTTGGATAGGTTTCTTTCCATTTGGATTTTTTTAAAAGATTAATTTTGAAGCCCATTGAGGAATTGTGGAGTTTTCATGCCCATCTAGATGAACTATATTTCCACACATCCTTAGCTACTCAAAATCCCATGAGCTCTTGTGGCCTGTGCGGTGCTTTTGCTATCAAGGTGAGCTTATGGTAGATTGTCTATACTTGTCACCATTTAAATAGGTGTGTTATTGTTTCTTTGGGCTCTAGTTATTTTTTAGAAGGAATGGCTATCAACATCAGCCTAGAGTTTAACTATTATTTGCAAGCATTTAAATTTGGAAGTTCAATTTCATGTTGGTTATCAGTGTTTCAAAAATGATAAATTTAAATTTCAATGTCGACTTAAGAATATGTTAGTTAGAACAGGGTATAAATTTAGATGTATCATTCCCCTAAGTCAAAATCATGAACGTGGCCCCAAATTAGGTTCGAACATGATAATGTAGATGAAAGTCTCAACTAGTTAGGGTTCATGTTGAATGTGTGTTCATTGAGGGTTTTGGAACATTTTCCTATATGTTTGCGAGTCCCTAATTTATAGAAAAATGAAATTAAAATCTCAGATTCCTCGGATTGAAAGGGAAGCTTCATAAACTATGATGTGGAAGTGCTATGCAAAACTATACATGTGATCAGAATTTATCCATATTTGCTTAGAAAGAACTTTCACAATACTGTTCATTTCCTTCATTGTGGGAATTTTACTTATATCTTTTAACACATCTCACATTTTCACAATTAATTTCCAATGGTTGAATTTTTTGGGGTTCACATTGAAGGGTGGTAGTGATAATTCACTTAAATGTGCACCCAGGGGAGAAAACATATCACCATCTTGAGGTCATGGCTACCATTTAACTCACAATTGAGGGGATATTATTGTCATTCTGATATATTGCGATCCCTCTGAAATCTCTACAAGCTCTCTAATCCGCTGAAGAACCGTATAATATCATTCAAATCCCGCAATATCCTAGTTTCCTTCCCATTTCTACCAATTTCCCTGCTGCCATTTGCCTTCTCTTTTCAATATGATTGTGCAATTATTCTCAATGTCCGGATGTGGGAATTCATCACCCTTTGGATATATCCTAAAAAGCTTTAAAGTTCTACAACAACCCATGAAATCTCCCATTGTGGGGATTTAGTCCCTATTTGGATTTATTTCGATCACCCTGCTATCCTCACGATGACTCGCATCATGGGAGTTTCGTGCCTATCGGAATGTATCTCAATATTATCCAGTTTTCTGCAATTCCATAACATGCCAAAACTTTGCAGCCTCTTAAGTTCATTTCTTTATTGCAAGATTCCCATTACCATCTAGATAAGTCATCTTTCCCTGCCTCCATCCCTTTCACTCTAAACTTCTGCAATGTCCACGTTCACGACGAATCCCTGCAATAATATTTAATCACTTCACATTTTCAAAGTGCACATCAGTTGTAGAAATTCCACCACGTTAAGGACATATCCCCGTTACTCTTATTTCTCTTACCTGTCAATGCATTGTGGGAAATCATCCCCTATCAGGATATAACCCAATACCCACCATACTCTCGTGATTTCTATGAATGCTAAAACCCCTCAACTCTATGATACCTTAGAAATTCAACTATTCAAGTCCCCTTGCATCTTCATTGCATACATAAGCAACTTGAGCTTCTGACATCATTTGAGAAGAAAGACAATACCTTGTGGGAATTCGCTATCACCCCGGACATATACTTAACCTTGTGCATCTTGCCATTTAAGTTTATGATCTTCAAATATAAGAGGAGTCTTACACCAATGAGAAATTCTATGGGGAGTCTGCTTGTATATAAATTTTTGATTTTTGGGAATTAATTTGCATAAGTCAAAATAAATAAACCTTTTCTATGCAAATTATTGATTTGAGGTTCTGATTATTAAGATGGACGATTGTAGATATTTATTGGATTGTTTTATGCAAATGTAATGATGTACGGCTAACCAGTTTATGCAAGTGAATGTATTCAACAAATGAAGAGGATGTTTTTGCTAGATGTTCCATGCCTTGCAAATTGTGCCCGGAGCCTCATGATTTGCTGTCCTAATTGTCCACAAGTTATTTTCATATTTCCAAGGGATATAGAGAACCTGAAATGGAAATGTAACTTAAAAGGGAAAAGGATGAACCGATAATTATTAAATGAAGTTTCCATAGTTTAGTGTCAAGATGTATGATATTGTGGCAGTTATGTAAAGGAAATTATTTTGAAAAGTTAACACAAAAGAAGACAGTTGTCAAGGAAAATATATTTGAATTCAGTTGGATAGAGGATAAATATTAATTTTTTTTTCTATTATTAAATGCAAATGTAATATTAGTTCTTGGTGATGGATGATTCCTAACCATTTGTTGTACACTAAGGTTTCCTCCCCTCTTATATAAAAGGCATTCATTCTTTGTTGTACAAAGTTAGTACTTAACGACTGTAGTATTAGAGATTCAATTAGTTAGTAGCAATAGTAGATTCAATAGTGCTTAGATGGTTCAATAATGTTAGAGAGATTAAAAATTGTTGTAATCAAGAGTATTTTGAAATCAATACAAGCAGAAGCATTGATTTTGTGCTGTCAATTGGTCCCAATAGTTCCTCATGGTTCCTTTTTGAATGTTAGATAAATTTTAGTTGCATTGATGATGAAGTGTTAAATATATTTGATAGATCTTTGGTTCATACCTTTTTTGGTTTGTTGATTGTGAGTTACTTTGTATGGTTAGTTTGAATCTAATTCAAATCAAGTTTGATTGTGAAGATTTTCTTGGATTGTGCTAGGTTTTGATATTTAAGTACTCGTTTTTATGATTTGAAAATATTTACATCCATTGAAGATTGCACTATTTCTATAGAATTGTGAGTATTTATTTGATTAAATGAAAATGGTTTATTTAAGGAATACATCTATTTGCAACATTGAATCATTACTATGGTTGTCTACAAGTAATTTTAACTTTTTTTCTCACCCTATCTTTTGAAGTTTATTTGAAATAATAAAGTTTTAGAAGAAGCTTCAAAATATTGTTAATTCAAATGATCAAAGCATTTTCAAATATTAGATTTGAAGATTTACTTAGGGTTTACATTTTTCATTCAAATCTATTTAAAACCCTCATCATTTTTCTAGTGAGTAAATGTAAGGTCCCTTTATGAAAACAAAAAATATATTATACTACTGAGTTATCTCGTAAGTCAAGACTTGAAAATCGGAGCCTTGGGGTAGTCTTTTTTTGAGTCATTAGAATCATATTTCCTTACAAGAGAGATAAGATACCTAGTATTTTATCTAAGTTTGTGCATGAAAAATACTCATCAACAACATCTAAAGTATATTTAAAGGAAAACCAAAATATGAATAAATATAGAGAAAAATATCATACAAACCAATTAGATAATTTCCAAGAGCATAAAGTATACTGAAAAAATAAGAATAAGTATATTATAGACCCATATAAATAAACAAAAGAAAGAGGAAAATATTACAAATAAAAAGATTAACAACTTGAACATAAAAATGGGAAATAAAAAAGAATTTAAATGAATCATATAACTGTAGTCCATTTTTGTAAACTTGACATTATTAAATGTTTCATTTAAATAATATTTATTTTTGGTCTTTATTAATCTTTTAATCAAAAAATAGGAATGTTGATCTTTTATTTAAAAGTCTTGTTAAAGCTTTTTATTTAAAAACAATATTCCTCAAACATCATGTTTCCACGCAAAGGGTAAAGGGAAGAAATTTTCATGCCAAAACAAGAGAGGCATCAAGTTGCATGAAAAATCAAATAGAAGACTCTTTGTTTTGGACACCAAGAGTAGAGGAGAAGGGAAAATCTGTAAAAAAACTTCACCTGGAGGAGTTAGGTTTTCTATTGCTACTAGAACCAAACTTTGAAGGAGCTTGCATGGAGATTGAAGAGGTTTCAAATGTTTTTTCCATGAAGACAAGGAATTGAAGAAGTTGTAGCTGGATCATGAGTCTTTTCAACCACACCTAGCCATGCAATGTTCAAGTTGGAGCCTTTTATGCACAGGTCTATAGGTTTGAAACCCTTTTCAAAGTTTTGGAGTGATGATAGGCATAAAAAATGATTGTTCAAACCATTATAGTGTTAAAATAATAATAAATAAACCAATCAATCCAAACCCTACTTTGAAATTTATGTGAGGAAAATATGGCTCCCTCAAGGGTTGAGCTCAACATACTACCTTCTCATAGCTCATCTAGGGTATAGTGCAAGTAAAAGACAACCAAAACACCATGAAAAGATAGTGAGGATCATTCAAAATTCTTTGAGAGTGATATACACAATCATGAGTATGACATTCTTAGGGTAAATATCATGAAACATGAACAAAGGGATGCATTTTAAATCACCAATGAAATCTAATGAAGTCATCATGCAATATAGATTCCAAAGGATTTGATTTCAAAAAGGAAATCTATTGTAAATATTTCATGAGGTATAGATGGAAATTTGAGTGCAAAAAGAGTCATACTTATGAGGACAACCAAACACAGGAGTTTTGAAGAGCATATTATAGTCTTATGATTGTAATAAGAGATATTAAGTTTTGTATGCCAATATTTTCTGATTACAAGCATGGTGGAATCCTAGGAGTTTTGACTCCCTTAATAGTGATAGTCACTTAGCCTTATTCATGTAGGAAAAATAAGAAAAATAAGACAGTCATTATTCAATCAATGGCAGAGTTTTATGGCATGATAAAGGGCAGTCTTTATGAGCGTGTCAAATGTTTGACAAAATACCTCAAAGAATGTGATCTCATGGAATGTTACAATCTATAAAGCAAAAGGTAGGATAGTCAAAGACTCAAGGAACATACAAAATAGAGTATATAAGGGAAGTGACATGGATGAAATGAGGTCAGTTCAAGGATAGATTCCATTGAGAGTGAGTTAAGCATAGCCAAATGCACAGTTTTGAAGAGTTATCAAGGTTGATAGTCCTTGGTGACTAGTAGAAGACAATCAAGGCAAAATTAAAATAAAAGGATAGTCTATAAAGAACATGACATAGTATGAGGAATGGATAGTCCAAGACAAGGAAAAATAATCACAATCCTTGTTCAAGGAAGAGCAATGCCTTGAAGTTTTGAAAAAGATCATAATGACCTTATAAGGAAACTCAATGAGGAAAATACACACCTTGAAATATACAAAGGGATAGTCATGATGCAAGGTCACAAATGATAAGGACGGTCATGTTAGGCATTGCAAAAGGTAGAAAAAAAGAATCACATGACAATAATATTTACAAGGACATTCACAGTTTAATAAAAGGGGACAGTCAAATGATAAAAGTTTTGTTTTGAAGTCGAAACAAATGAAAAGGGAAGCAGTGTGACCGTGGATTAGGTTTATGTGAAGGAAAGCCATGATAGTCATAACCTATGACTATGGTCATGAAAACAAAAGACTAGTCTCAAAATGAATATGACAGTTTTCAAAAAGGCATACATATTAAAGAAAAACCTCATAGAGGTAGGATAGTCAACAGTCCACAATAGAAGCCTTTGTGTTGATAAAGCAATGTAGACCCCAATTCATCAATCATGGAAGGTACTATGCCCCTAATCCAAAACATGATTTGAACCAAGGTTATGATGACAAAGATGGTAATTAAAAATTTGAGGCAATTGTGTGTCTTCAAAGTTGCAATAGAAAATAAAAATCTGTGGGTCTAGTGGGATTATGTGACTGATTTTCACATTAGATGTCCAATGAAAGAGAATAAATACAAGGAATGTGCAAATAAAGTGATCAACTCTTTAGGTATTTATCGTAAAAAAATAGATGACTGCATGAGAGACAGTCAAAAGTAGTCCAAAGACAAGCAAGGTGTAAATGATAAAGGGGCAATGGAATGCTAGATAAAGGTTGATGAGGGTTTATTTTAGTTCAAGAATGCATACCCCATGGTAGTGATCATGATCAAATTCTATAAGATTTACCACACTCAATCATATAAAGGGGTAGTAACAAGTTTAGAAAATGGACTCTACAATTTGTAAAGGACAATAAAAAGGATGGAAAGGTAGTGATTATGGAGGATACTCCTATCAGTGAAGGACACCATCATAAAAATGGGGCAGTCATATGTTAGCAACTCAACAAATGGGCCTTTCATGCATAAACGTCAAATACAAGACATAGTGGCAGCGTGTATAGAGGAACTTTTAACAGTTTCAGTGACTGAAATGAACCCTTTTTGATAGTGAATGTGTATAAATTATCTATCTTCAATGAAGTGTATGATTGAGAAGACATGTTGTGAAGTTTTTATCTCTTTTGATATCTCTATGTTGTGAGACCTTGTGAAGGTATGACAGTGAGAGTGCAATTTATGATTGTCATGAAATGTAAGGATTGTGCAAAGGTAACTAAAAGCAGTACAAGGTTGAGTGTAAAGGGGCAGTGACTTCATCAAATGCACAATAGTCAAAAGTCAACATACAAGAAAAGGTATAGTGAGGCATCAACCTTGATGATAGTCTTCAAACCACATTAATGAGATAGTCAATATTTCATGACTGCACCAAAGACATTAGTGACTTTTTTTTAGGACTATGGGTGAGTCATTGATAGTCAGTGACTATAATAATGTCTTTATGACTGTAACCTTTATGATGGTAATCACCATATATTTAAAAAGGGTAGTGCCTTGAATGAAACATGACAATCAATAGAAGCATAAAGGGGACACAATTTTCAATAAAAGAGACAAGAAATTTTTAGAAAGGATACCCACCAATGCTCATGAATGAAGGAAAATTGTTACCAATGACAGATTGTAAATTACCAAGGGCAATTTCATCAACAAGTATGGATAACCTTCATCAAAGAGAAGTTTTCATTCAATGATTGCATATCAACTTATAGTGTAGGAAATTGTATACCTTTACAATTTTACACTATGTTTGGGTCCCTTAATTTATTGGACTTAATTAAGCTTCTAATTTTCCAAATTATGCAAATTCCAAAGCCTTACTTTTACCATTTTCTGAAAGGAGAACCAACATTAAATAAATGCATTTAATATTTAAATTGCCATGAAATATGTGTGTTCTGGAAATATAGGCCAAGACCCATTCACCCACGGGTGAATGGGTCCCCTTTATTTGCTAGGACCCAATTTAACATATGTTTTTGGTTGCCTTTTAATTATCCAAATTCAAATTTTAAGTGTCAAATTTTGGAATCTAATTTTCGGGAAATTAGATAAACACCTATAAATACATAGTGTTTTTATCATTTGAAATCTAAGACTTTATGAGAGCAATTGTATTGAGAAAATTATTGACAAGAGCATTCAAGAACAACATTATCAGTCATTTATAGCAGAAATCAAGATCCTAACATCATGTCCAAGTTTATGTGTGAAGGCTAACAAGCATTGTAGGTCTTGATATTTTAAAGAATTCAAGCATTCAAGTAAATCAAGCAAGCAAGATCCAATTCCTTTGAAGAGATGTGTATGACTTCAATTTTTCAAGAAACCCATTGAAGGGTGATGAGTTGCAACAAGTGTTCATTCATCATTTCCTTCCTTTCCATTCAAGGTTTTTTTCATTGACATTGCCATTATGAAAGTGGGAACACTATTCACAAGGTTTGATTGAGGCATTTACCCCTATATGACATAAACCTTTTTACCTCTTTGTGTATGTGTAGGTTATAGGTTGAAGAAAGGTTGAAGAGATCTTGAATAGCAATTTTGTATTGTTTCATTTGTTGTTATCATTCTTGTCAAGATACATAAATTGAGTTGTAGAATTCATTCTCGACATTCTAACAAATTTGTAGGTGGGAAGTTTAGAATCCTAGATCTAACACTAGAGGACCCAAAAATTTATTAAGGCCCTTGTACAAAGATCCATTCACCCTTAGGAAAATGAGTTCTCTTGGGCACATCAAAACCAATTTTTTTGAGCATGTTTGTTGTCCTTTGCACTTCCTAGATCCATTGGAAAACTGTTGTTTATGTTTGTCAGTTGTTAGGATCTTTCATTTTATGTATTATGGCATATAAGATCATTATTTTAATCATTCTAAAATATTTCCAATCCATTCTAACCCCCATTAGATGTAGATTCAGGTCCGATTGGCTCACAATTAGGGCTAAAAGTCAATATTTTTACTTTGTGATCTACATCTCAATGAAATTTAGAAAAAGGCACCATTGAATCCTAGGTTCTTTGCATTAAGGGCCTAGTATGATCCATTTTCTTGATTTCATTTTGGTGAACCTAGCCTATTAACATTATATACCTTTTGAAAATTCACCCTAGATCTAATTTTTGCATTGAATTGTTTTGCATATTTCATTTAGGGTTTCATTTTGCATCATTAAAGACACAATTGAAAAAAAATTGCATTCCATATTGCATCATAGGTTAAATTAGGGTCTATAATTTGAGTCATATTTAGATCAGATTTACATTCATGTAGCATTCATTAAGTGGTTAAAAATTTGAAATTGTTCATTGCATTTTTCATTTAAGACAAAAAAGTGAAGAAAATTTGCATTATTTTATTTCAAAATTGCATCCAAAACATCATTTTCAGATTGTGGCAACTTAGAATCAGTTAATTATTGAATTTTAGATCTAAAATTTGCATTAAAAATTTGTCAATTTTTTTTTTTTACCTTTGTTTCACACTTGTATCTTGCATTATTTTGTCCTAAATTGAGCAAAATATGGAAAAATAGTCACTGATTAACTTGTTTGTAACTAGAGAAAGAAACACCAAATAACAACATAAAACTTTAAAATTTCAGTTTTCAGAACCCTGTACAAGGACCCATTTTCCCTTGGGCGACCCTATCCTTGTACAGGTGTCTTAGACAACTTTTTCACAACCTTTTGTCTTTGTATTATCAGTCCATTTCTGCCTACAATTGTTTGATTTGAAATTTTAGAAAAATGTTATTGTATATGCAAGAAAGATGTCATTTTGCTTTATTTTTTGTAGATTTGGGAACAATTATTGCATTTCAGTATTGAAAATCATCATATCTATAGGACAATTATTTACATTTATGAAGAATTACATAATTGGGATAGATTAGTTTTCATTTTTGTATAATTTCATAACTCTAGGTTGTTACAATTCATTGCAAATAGAGTAGCAACATGTTTCATTTTCAAAGATGTGTTTTTGATATGGTTAAGCATGGCTTGCATAAGTACAATATCCTTGCTTATGAGTACAATTTAGGGAAAAGAAATTAGGCCATTACCAAACATGTTAGCCATCCTCCTAATATCTTTCCTAATTATGAGAGTACTTTCACACAAGAGAATGAAATCATTGATATATTTCTTAATATCACCTTGTCTATCCTTAACCCATCCCCTAACATCTCTCCTACTTGTGAGAATATTTTGGTGCAAGCAAATGCAATCATTTACAATCATGAAAACCATAATTGTTCTTCTCCCAATACAAGTTCCTATTTGTGATAAAGGTATCTTGGTGTTAGAAGATCCAATCATTGAGCATCATTACAATATTGTTTGTCCCTCTTCCCCTACTTCTCCTACTTGGGAAGATAGTGTGCAAGGAAAAATATGATCTCATTGAGACATTTATTTCTAAAGATAGTAAGATGGGTTGCATAGATGAAGATGCTAAGGTCACTTTAGAAACCCCCTCGTTAGAAGATCATCAACAAGAAGTTAAATTTGTTGAGGTTATGAACACACAATTGAGCATTAGATCTCCCTTGATTATAGAACCTCCAAAAAATCCTTTTGGACGTCCCAAGATTCCTCTAATCATTAGGCCTCCCAAGATGAATTTTGAGCCTCCTAAACCAATTCTCATTATAGGACCTCCTAAACCTCATGGCCATATCCTAAGTTTTGCAAAATAACTTACTAGTAATCATGTGTTGCAACAACCAAGTTATCATACTGTAGCTCACACATATAACACTAGAAATAATAAGAAACCAAGACAAGTTCCACCATCCATCCCATTGCCTCAACCATATCTCCCACCCTCACCTAACATTTTGTACTGTAGTGGTAAAGAATTTGATCTTGTTGAACACTTTTGCAATACTCCTGCTAAGATCTCCCTTTGGGATTTGATCTAATCATCACCAACTTACCATAGTATGCTTCAAAATTCCTTGAAAAAAGTTTTCATCCCTCCTAGCACACAACCAAATGATGTGGAAGCTTTGATTGAGAATATGAGTTCACCTAATTTGGACATCATCTTTCATCAAAGTGAATTACCTCCTTTGGAAACACAAAAACAAAATGACCAGTGATTTGATGATAGTGTTTAATATTAACAAGTTTGGGATTAGGTGCACCCTTATTGAAGATGGTTTGATTCTTAAGGTACATCTTGTAGTAAGAAAGAAAGATATTTTTCACAAAAAAAATGAATATCTTCTATTGATCAAGAGAGTACCTTGTCAAGGCTTCTCCAAGCCTAATTGATATCTCTCCCTCCAAGAACAAGAAAGAAATTTTATAACAAAAGCTTATTTTGTGCATATCATCGAGTCCATATTCATTCTACCAATGAATGTAAGGCCTTGAGTACTAAAATACATCTTAAGGATTGTGGTGCTCTTCCTTGTGTTGATTTTTGAAAATGGAGGTGATCTTTGTTACAATTTCTTTGTGGATGATTATTTGTTTAGATTCATTTTACCATTTGTAGAAGTAGACAAAAGATTGTAGAAGAATAAGACCATAAGATAGAAGTTACACACCATATACTATGGAGAAACCCTTTCAGGAAAAAACTCCACCAAGAATCAATAGTGCTTGTATTATTTAACCTTAGAACAAGATTATATAATAATTATTTATCATCCTTCCTTGAGATGCTTCTTTTTCCTTCAACAATTCTTCTTCGCAACCTGCAGTAAAATATGATCAACTCTCTTCAACTTGCTGCAATAAATAGACAATAATGAGCCTTGTAAGCTCCAAAGAGTTTACAATTACAAAGCACAATGCTTATCTCACAAAACCCACGCCTATTCTTTGCAAGTAGAGTTATATTGTGAAGAACAATGTAAAAACAAGTCCTTCATCCATTTGGGCATCCCAAACTGAAGTCATAACTCAATGTTGATTCTAAAGATATCTTCTAAGCTTATCCTCAAAGTTGGTGCCCAAGAATGGGCCCACTTAACTCAGCCTTATAGAATATCATATCATGCAAAAGTTTAACTCCAAGAAGCCAACTTGGGCACCCAAGGTGGGTCCAAGTCAATCTCTGTTAACTAAAACATATCTCTCCACCATTCATGCAAATACCATGCATGATTGATCATCCCCTGTTAACTGAAATAGTCACCTATTATCTGTTATGCAACTCAAGTCATTGGTCATGCATTCCAAGTCAATTGAAGTCAACTAGCATTCAACTGAAACTAACTACGTGCAACTGAAGATAACTGAACCATAACTGAACTAAACTGAACTGAACTAAACTGAACTAAACTAAACTAAACTAAACTGAACTGAATTAGATTAAAATGAAATGAATTGAACTGAACTGATCTAAATTGAACTGAACTGAACTCCATGCATGTAAACATCAATCCCTAACTTCTTAGGATCTTTACATGCATTACTGAAGTGTTATCTTTTACTCTAAACAATGAACTTAACTCAAGGTGAGTTCCACCTTCCATGTGGGTGCCCCATGTGCTCCTATTTTGTAGGAGCTCTTCATGGGCGTCCCCACATGTTCCTATCATTGAGAATTAATTACAAATGTCAATTAACATGTTTATTTCATTCAAATTTAATCTCTTTCTAATCCTAATGTTGGGAACACTTTCCAAGGACTTAGGAGATACATGAAATAATGTTTAGGATTGCAATTAAATGGCATCCTATTCACAACATTGATGCATCTACTTTCTCTAATTGATAATGATTTTCATCCTATCATGTTGCTCATCACTATGTGGCCCATTAGTAGCCCATTAGTAGTTTTATGCTTTTTGCTCATTACCATTCATGGTGGTACAATCTTAAGTGCAACCATAGTTACATGAAATCAACATGATAGTCCTTGTTGTGGTTGTCCTTATCTATATGCTTGGGGGGCAAGGATAACTGCTTTTGGGAGGTGTGCATCCTTTTCAAGGATCCCCTCTTCTCCTCTTTCTCCTTAAAATACCAATATAGCAAGTATGTTGACATTCTAAGTGGAGTTATATATTACCCTTATCTATTTCATCTTGTGATGTTTGATCTATTGACATACTGTAACAACCCATTCCATTACCCCCAAACTTATCACATATTAATTTATTTATTTAAGTCATTAAATATTTATTCTCTTGTATGCTCTAGATTTCATCTATCCATCAAAACAAGATAGACATCCATCAATCAAAACAAGATAGGAATCCATCTATTCATCAAAACACAATAGGAATCCATCCATCAAAACAGGGCAAGAATCCATCTATTCATCAAAACAAGATAGGTATTCACCCATCAAAATAGGAAGACTTCTTTCCATCAAAACATGATAGGAAAGATGCTCTGGCCAAAGACTTTAGACTCATTTGAGTCACTCTCTAAGGACTGCATTTCCTAATGGAAGTGCATTGAGGTCCATCACTTAGGAGTTTTCAAAAGAAAAGTAAGTAAAGGGTAAACCCACAAAACTGGTTTACAATTCCATTGAGGAAGGAAAAATGCATTTTTGGATGGAAAACACTTTAGGGGGTTTGCTAGAACTAGGAGGGTTCGCTAGAACCCCCTAAAGGGTTTGGCATGATAAGACATAAAAAACATGTTAGGCACACATTCATAAGACACACAAATTGTCATGATAAGACATACACACTGATAAGACATAGCCTGATAAGATAGACACAAGACACACACAAGACACAAGACACACACTGATAAGACATAGCCTGATTAGATAGACACAAGACACACACAAGACACACACAAGACACAAGACACACACTGATAAGACATAGCCTGATAAGGGTTTGGCATGATAAGACATAGCTTGATTAGATAGACACAAGACACACACTGATTAGATAATCTTGTGGCTGCTGCAAACTTCGTTGCAAGATAGTCACATAAAAGACAGTTCTATTCGGGTTTCCCCCAAGCTAGATGCGAGGATATACAATGTCTGACACCAAGGCATAGCGACATCGAATATCAAATAAAAGATACAATTTTGCAAGACACCAACGAATTCACTTTAGAAAATCTTTCAAAGGGGTCTCCTTCCATAGGAAACCCCTCAAGACTGTTGCAAAGATGGTTGTCCTTGCACCAAAAGATTGGCCTGCTAATGCATGATACAACTGCCAAAATTAATGAATCCATGGGAGGTGGTTAACCCATGCCACAAACCCGAGCGTTGCATTGCACAACACAAGGAGACCAAGGGTGCACACCTTGCAACAATCCCCCTAGCACAAGCAAGGGCTTCAAACCCATGACCCTGGATCTGATACCAATTGATGCAAAGATGATTACCGTTGCACCAAAAGATCAATCTGTTAATGCCCATTACAACCGCCAGAGTTAATGAATCCATGAGAGGTGGTTAAGCCATGTCATGAACTCGAGCACTGCGCTGCACAACACAAGGAGACCAAGGGTGCAAACCTTGCAACAAAGACACCAAGGGGTCCATTCAAGGGAACACTCCAATTGAAAGACAACACATTTTCAACAAGTAGGAGGAGGTGAGTTTAATAATTTGTTTTCTTTGCTGCTAGAAAATTAGAAATAATGGTATTGAAAATTATTTATTTTGCTTGTTTGTAAGTTTACCTCGTTCCGTTTTAAGTTTGTCGCGTTTGCTTTTCTCTATCCAGATAAGAGGAATGATATTGAACGCAGCAACTAATGACATTCACAACTTTCCTGATTCCCTGTTGAATTCAAGTATGTGTCTCCGTGGATTAAAAGTTTTTGGGGTGGGAGAGAACTATGGGAATTATCTACACATTGTCGAATTATCAAGAGCGTTGGCATGGCTTAGCTGCAAAAGAATTGCTCATAGAAATCTTTCATCATAGATGCCATTGAAAAATTTAAGAGTTTTAAAACTTGAGGACTGCTACAATTTAGTAGGCTTGTGGGAGAATGAGGTGGAAGTAAGTATCTCTCCAATCTTTATAATTTGAATTAAATATAGTTTGCAGTTTTTATCTTTCCCTTAATTAAATTTAATATTGGCTGTAGGCTCCAGTGCAGTGAAGAGTGTCGAATATTTCTTACTGCCGTGAATTACAAAGAATTCCAAAGTCCATAGGATATCTCGTGAATTTAAAAAAGATATCCCTGTATGACTGTGAATTGGAGAGTCTGCCAGAGGAATTTTGCTGTCTTCAATCACTGGAGCACCTGCAGTTGGTATCTTATTGGCTATCATAACTGCCTAGCTGTTTTGGCCATTTGAAAAACCTGCGATATCTAGATATGACTGGTTGCGGTACATTGAGGATGTTGCCAGTTTCTTTTAAGCAGCTCACACTTCTGCAACATCTTAATTTACAGGGGTGTGAGGAGCGCACCTTACAGCCAAACATCCTGGAAAACATGACAAAGCTACAGTATTTGAATTTTGACAGGTGCAAACAATTGGAGTTACTGCCTCATCACATTACAAATTAGGTTTCCTTGAGTGAGCTCTCTTTTAAGGGTACCAGGTTAAGGGAGCTCCCAATTAACATCGATCAACTCAGCAAGTTAAGAACGATGGAGATAAGTCTAGATGAAGGGTGTTTCCAGATGCAATATTTACCAGACTCTATGGGGAGTCTTACTCTTTTAGAGCGATTGGAATTAAGAAATTTACAAGTGCATTCATTACCAAAATTTACTTCTTCGTTGAGCAATCTCAAGGAAATATGTCTGTATAAAACAAGAGTGTCAAAGATTTCAGTTTCTGACGACTGCTGTCCCAACCTTAAAATTCTCTATCTTCACAATAACGACCATTTAACGGAGGTCGACACTCTGCCAACAACAATGGAGTATATCAGTGTGTTGGGATGTAAATTGCTAAGGAACATAAGTGGTATTGGTGGCGTAATAAACCTTGGCGAGCTTAGTATACTGTGCTGTCCAGAGTTGGACATGCTTCCAAGTTTCGATAAATTAGCTTCGTTGAAAGAATTTAGACTAAAGTATGGCAACAAAGTTAAAATGATACAAGGTTTACAACACTGCACATCATTGGAGGTTCTTCAGATACATGGTAAATGTTGGGAGGTGTCAGGCATAGAAAGTTGGGAGCACGTGCAAAGACTGAGAAGTCTGCAATTCATAGCAAAGAAGAGATCAGCTGTGGAGCGTTGCATTCAAACGATACAGGTAATAATTATTTTCAGAAATATATAATTCTAATTTTTGTTCATCTCATGATGAAATTTTGCATTCCTCTTTGAACAGAAATGGCCAGATGATGTAATAATATGTACAGAGGCAGTAGCTGGTGCGGGGTCACTTTTAAACTCTTCAGCCTTTCCCAATCTCTCAGTTGTCCACTCCGTTGCTAACAAGAAATTCAGCTATAATGAAAGAACCAGATTTGATCTCTTCAATGGTTCCTCCAATGGAAATGCCATGATGCTCTATTTCGTTATAAGTTCTGGCTCTCGGGGAATGCGATTGGACACTGAAAATGGTCACGTAGATTGGTAAGGAGAACTTGCGGGCGCGGCCAAACGGACAATGATAGCTGTGTTCACCCAACTTTGCTCATTGCAGATATACTGGTTTAAAGATGATTCAGGTGAAAATGAAGTGGAGAAGGATTGGTTGTGAGGGGCGAAGAAGAGAGCGTGGTGGAGGGTTCCCACCGCTTATTGCCGCTTGTAGCACCTTGATAATGCAAATTATCAAATAATTAAATGGAATTATAGTTTTCCTTAGTCAAATTGAATAATTTAATCTAAATGCTAGATTAATTGTTTATTTTAAATTTTTAATGTAAAATATTTTTATTTATTTTTTAAATGGAAATTTAAAAGCAGTTAAATTTTTCATTAAATAGTTTATAAATTACTGATAAATAAATATAATTTATAATTATAATTTTTATTATATAAAAAGTATATAATTTTAATTTAAAAATTTATTTAGTTTTATAATGATGTAAGATTTTTAAATTTCACTAAGAAAAACATTATATATAGTAGTTTTTAATTATTATAAATTATTATTTTTTAATATATTTTATTTTAATTGTTTAATCTAGATAGTTTTTCTTTCAAATTATTATGTATTTAATTGATTTTAAATTAGATATTATATTAGACTTTTGATTGTGGATTGAGTTGATAATACTATTTTATAGTGGTTGACTTTCACAAAAATGTATAAGATTGTATCTTATTTTTCTTTCATTCAAAAATAAAAAAAACAATAAAAGATTTTAGTAACATTGCAAGACATTATTTTGTGCTTGGTAAAATTATTGATATGAAATATTTGGAATGGTGAAATCTAGATACCCATACTATTATTCATTTAGTTTGTGCCCATTTTGAAGAAATGTCTTGATACATGGACATGGTGACAAATGGTGCAATCTTCCATAAAGTTAAGCTCATGTTTACTAAGCCTTTATCTAATTTTATATAAACATATTTCTATACTTAGTATTTACCTCGTCGAGATGTCCATAAATCCTTATGGTCTCATTTTATCCACTTGACTGTCACACCTATGCAAACATATATGAACATATCATTGTTATGCACTCTAATTTGACCTATTATTTGCTCCAAGATAGGTTGCAAGGATAACCTTGCATTACAAACTTGTCCATCTCTAATTAAAATTCAAAATTTGGTTGACTAATCCCTTTTACCTTTCCTTCCTAAATCTAACCAAGCACATTTTGTGTGATTTGATATCATGTTCTAGCATTTAGAGATATTTATTACAATTAATTTAATCATCAAAGACCCCCACACATTGAATTGTTATCTCTAGAGCATTGTAAGAGCAATTAATAGTGAAACACTTGGATTTTGTGCACTAAATAGAGTAACAAACTTGCATCTTCACCATTTGATTATTTTATTTGATCTTTGTATACTTTAAAAGGGATTGATCTAGGTGAACATCATTTATGATCTAATGATAGTTTCCAACAAAGCCATTTGAAAATATCACCAATCCTAAAGTTGATAGAGAGAATAGAGAAAATTGATATCAATAGTGGACAAAAGAGCCACTTTACAACATTGAGAGGTATTGGACATTTCTCTTTATCACATTGGGAGGTATGCATGTTTCCCTTTATTAAATTGGGAGGTTTCAACCTTTTAGCATCATACTTTCCTCTATCTCATCAGGGGGCAATTGAGTCTTCCCATTTGGAAGCATCACACTTCCTCTTTACATATCTTGCCTTCATATGCACATCTTTCTATTTAGAAGCATCAAACTTCCCCTTTATCACAATTTCATATCATTGTACTTACATAGGGGTTGTTGGCCATTAGGAACTACCTCACCATTAATTGACGATGCTAGGGGCAACACTATTAAATTATTTAGTACTATTTACAACCCACATGTACTCATCTTTATTTATCATTAGCTATATATAATACATGATCTTCTCATGATGTATTTGTGGATTAAAATCCTTAATCTCCCTCTGGGTGATCATTGATAATTTTGCATTGGCCCTGGCCCACACCTCATATGTTCGAATATCTTCGGGCCCCTTTTGAAGCACCTTCGTCTATTGTACCATGTTCCAGCTACACGCTCCTTGGGAGGTTTTCTTCCCTTGCTCTACTATCTAGCCCTGCCCTTTCACCATGTGTTAGTAGTGCGGGAATTTGGGAGCCCCCCCTCCTTTGCTTCTCCTCCGAGCTTCACTTGTGTGCCACGTTGCATCATTTCGTGGGCAACCTTTTGGTGGACCCCATAGTCAACGCTTAAAATGAAGACTTCTCCACGTGTCTTCTCTATGGGGAATTTGATTGCAAGGAAGGCAAGAATGAATATGAAACCTTGCCGTTGTGTCATGTGTCTTGACCAACTCTGTGGGTGGGAAATACATGTCTTCATGTGGAATTTCACTGCTCCCACTCTAGGACCATAGTCATCATTTTCCGAGGAGCAAATCTTGTTCGAAGGCGACTGAATTCTATGTTTTAGAATCTTTCTGTTGCAACAGTTTTGGGGAATCATTGTGATAGACATCATTGCTCGTGCCTGGGAATCTTTTTTGTTGCTAGCTCTTTGGCGGTAGGTGATCTATATATATTGCTTCGACTCTTGGAAAAAGGGTTCAAAAATTACAAAAAGAAGTGAAAGGACTATAGGCCTTTTTGTATTGTTTTGATTATTGTATTAAGATGCACAGACTGTGCCATATTGTTTGGCCTCTCTGTTTCTTAGTTAATGAACAAGACATTATACTATGTTGTTCTTAGTAGTTTATTTGCAAGACTTCTGTAATTTCAATATAGATTTGTTGATTTAGATCATGTATCAAACTCTTCTTGTTTAGTAAATGTGTATGGAAGTGTTATGTTATTTGATAGACTTGTTAGGTTTTTCATTTGTGCTTTTTGTTATTTTCAGACACGTAGATTACCGAATGGGCCCTTAAATCTCATCTGAAAGGAGGATTTACCGTGTCCATACTTAACTCTTGGCGCATCACCTTAGATTAAACTTTATTTTATATATCCGCTTCTTTTTCCCATTCCAAACCCCCCAAATATATGATTCATCTTCTTTAAAAACTTAGAGGTTACTTAGTTTAGCGTAATTGGTCCCCCCATTAATCGAGTTTCCCATAAGGCTATTTTCCTAGTAATTTTAGGCATCAACAGTTCTTTTTCTAGCACACCTAATGGGACTGCTTGAATGTATCTAAATTTAAAGTGGGTGTATGAGCCATAGACCTGTTACTAGATCCCAAACAATGAACAACCCTGGCCTACTAGTGCCACTGCTGGTAACAATACAAAAAAGAACCCATCTAGTAAACGTCCCGATCCCTCCACCAACCATGTTGCCGATTGCTAACAAAAATTATGTGGCATGGGATGCCATAAGCCCTCTCATATCACTAGTAGCACCTATCATTTGGGCTCCTATCCCAACCTCTACTTTAAAAGCTGTACCAAAATTGACTGGGTAGGCTCGAAGACACCGTTCGAACATCTGCAAGACATGTGGTGGACGTATGTTTGGTGTATGGTGTAACTGATCAAAATGTAGCATTGAGGTTACTTGCAACCTCTTTCAAAGGAAAGGCACTAGATTGGTACTGCACTTTGGGAGCCAATACTATTGGTACTTGGGATCAACTCAGAGATCCCTTTTATGAGTGATTTTTAAGCAATGGAGATCGATCTTCACTATTTTAGTAGATGGCAACCATAAAGTGGGCTCCTCGGGAGGCCATGATTGAATTTAATGCTCAGTTACACATGGCTTGGCAAAGGATTCAACCTGCAATCCATCTGCGTATGGATTTGGCATTCATGTTCTATCTAAAGTCTCTCAATGCCAAAATTTTTGTGATGATCTAGTCCCTTGGTGGGAACACCTTACCAGATGCATACAACATTGTTGTTAAGGTGAAGAATAATTTGATCGATGTCAAAAAGCTACTGCCTTGGCCTACTATGCCTATATTTGCAGAGTTGTCAATCCATAGTTCTAGGAGATAGCTTCTACCAGTGCATCTACTCCTCCCCAATCTATGTATGCATATCTGAGCATGCCTCAAAATGTTGCTTCTACATCAAAATCCTCAAAGGATGAGGTGAGTGATGTCATGGAGTTGTTGCAGAACATCTCAAATGAAATAACTACCATCAAGCGGAAGTAGTCCATGCCTCCAAAGCTAGTTTACCAAAATTGTCAAGGAAAAAGATCTTCCTACCAACAAAATTAGTTCCAAGGAGGTGCGTGCAGAAATCTGCAAGCTCGAACAAATAGTAAAATAGTGTTGGTGCCTACTCCATTGCAAAATGTTCAACCAAGTTCGAATCAAGAGCTGGTGGCGGGGCAGAATAATCTTGCTGATGATATCAATCCCTGATGCTTCCCTTGCAATGAAGCACATATGCCCCAAAATTGTTTGCATGGAAATCTACAACAAATACTAGTGGAATAGCGTAGTCAAGGCATAATGTTAGATTCAGGAGGTTATGTATATGCCTCTCCACAAATGGAAAATGTGGTACTAACCGCAAAAAATGCAAGGAATGTCCCTAGAGCAAGAAACAGATATAGCTCTCGACCACACGCTCTTCTCATGGATGGAAGAAGAAGAAGAGGTGATGTTTCAGATCATGCGTCCACATAAAAAGCCTTGTAAGTGCAATCAGATTATAACATTCACTCAAAGAGGAGATTCACAGGTGAACCAGTCGTTCAACAACCTAAAAGTGTCCCCGACCAAGCTCTGAGTACCCCCACAATCGCACAACAATCTCAACCACGCAAGGAGATTGTTATAACAAGATCTAGGGAGTAGAAGCCCTTGAATCCACTTTCATTCAATGTGGTGGAACAAGTGAAGAAATCCTTTGCTAATGTATCCCTTTGGGATATCCTAGCTATTCAATAGCAAAAGTCATTGCTGCAGAAAGCCCTGCTAGAAGATACAAGTAGGGAGCCAACAGAACAACCACTCCGTGGAAAGGCCGTGGATTCATAACCTCAGGCCAAAGTTATCACAAATAGTGGAGAGGAAGCCTCTATCGAAGTTAGAGGTAAGCTGAAACCAAAACCATTTTTCCTAACTCTTATTGTGGGTAAGAAATTGTTGCACAATTCTATGATTGAATTTATTGCTAGTACCACAATCATGCCCAAGCAGATAGCTGAAGCCTTAGGACTTAGCTATGAACCATTAAACAAAGGGGTTATGCAGCTTGATGGGAACAAGGTTGAAACCATAGGTGTCATTAAAAACCTCCCCTTGACACCATTCTCTTTCCCTAGTATCACAATTCCATAAGATACCATGATCATAGACTTTCCTCCCATGTTCGGTCTTTGCTTATCCCAAGAGTTTACTTCCAAGATAGGAAAATATCTTTCCTTAGATTGATCACACTCGATCTTCAAGACCAAGCATGGAGCTAAAATGAAGATAGTGTTTGAACCTTTGCGTTCAAAACATGTAGCAGATGAAGCTATGATCAACTTTGAGGCCACTCATACCTCTATCACTAAAGATGAAATGTATTGTACTGAGCTACTAGAGGATGAGAAGGTGACCAAAGACTAGACTGAACAAGAAGAGGTCCTCTTGAGCAAATTTATAGACACTAACCCTTTCAAAAATTATCATGCCACTAGATTGGGAACCTATGCCATCTATGATGAGGATCAAGTGATCCCGAAGGGCATGAAGGAATCTAAGGGTGGTCAAGCCTTAGAGCTATGGATGTTGCATTTTGATGGAGCAAGATGTAAAGTTGGTGTAGGAGTCGAGATATGTTCAAGACATCCCCATCCAATGAAAAGACACTCAAATATTTTCACTTTCAGTTTACCAGTTCAAACAATAAAGCTGAATATGAAGGCCTTGTGCAAGGTTTAAGTCTTATGGAGCGGATGAGCGTTAAACAAATAATGGTGTTTGGAGACTCTGAGCTAGTAGTTAATCAAGTCTGAGGGCTCTCCACAACAAAGAATGTACACATGAGATCTTATTGACATAGAGTTTGGGAACTAATTGAAATCTTTGAAGCCTTCAATATCAAAATGATCCCTAGAGAGTAGAATGTAGCTGCAGATTGCATGAAAACAATAAGATCTCAATTTGACCCTATTTTTGACCTAATTGATAATGTACACTTTGTGCAAGCAATTGTCTGACCGAAAATCCTACATAATGACCAAAGCTGGAAAGTGTTTGAAAGTGATGAATGCATAGCCTCATTCATTCAACATTTAGGATAATTTACTGATCAACTCCAACCAGAAATTGCAAAAGCTTATGAAGGGAAAATTATTCAGCTGAGGTCTAACAAGCTTCCAAAAGGATTGGTCACTCTTTAAAATCTATTCGATCGTGATGATGCAAGGCATGAAAAGAGGAAGTTTGTAGTAGAAAAAAGAGATTATATTATAGATCTTCAAGTCGAGGATGGAAGGAAGCTCAAGGTCAAAAAAGATGTTTTGCAACATGATAAAGAAAGGCTCATCCATTGTTGTAAAAAATATGGAGTAGTAGCTTGGTCATATGATGACCTTAAGGGATATGATCTTGAAATCATCCAACATACTATAGTACTAACAGAAGGAGAAAAAATTGTTTGCTAGAAGCAAAGACTAGTGAATCTAAAGATAGAGGCATTAATAGCGCAAGAGTTGACAAAGTTTACTCACCCCCGAATCGTCTTCTCAATCAAGCACAACACATGGGTGTCCAACCTGGTTCCTGTTCGAAAGAAGAATGGAGACATCCGCTTGTGTGTTGATTTTTGGGATTTGAATAGAGCATCCCTGAAGGACCACTACCCCTTGCCTTCCATGGAGTCAATCTTGCAAACAATGGCTGGCTCAGAAATGTTTTCTCTTCTCTACAACTTCTTCCGTTATAACCAAATCTGGGTAAAAGAGGAGGACCAACACAAAAAAATGTTCACTACCAAGTGGGGAAATTTTTCCTCTGTGAAAATTCCCTTTAGCCTCTCAAATGCGAGAGCTACCTTCTAGCAAGCAATGGATATTTCCTTCAGATAATTGATCAATAAGATCATCTTAATCTATTTGGATGATCTAACTGTGTTCTTTAAGTCAAAAGATCATTTTTATCATCTAGAAATGGTTTTTAAAAAGTTCCAGGAGTTCAGGATATCCCTAAACCAAAAAAATGTGTTTTCAGAGTGCCACAAGGAAAATTACTGGGGCATGTAGTGTCCAAAAATGGATTTGCAATCGATCCAAAGTAGGTAAAGGCAATCAGGGAACTTCCCCTACCAGTCAACAAAAAGGGAGTTCAGTCCTTCCTGGGAAAGGTAAATTTTGTAAGAAAATTCATTTATGATTTTGCAGGATTGAGTAGACCTATTACCTTGATGCTCAAGAAGGATCAATTGTTCAAATGGAAAAAGAAGGCTAAAGAAGCCTTTGAGAAGGTTAAGGATGCTATTTCTTTAGCTCATGTTCTGGTAAATCTAGACCTATCAAAGGACTTTATAATGTATGTGTTTAGTAGCAAATCTAGCATCGCTACTATTTTGACCCCGAAGGATGATGAAGGAAAGGGAGAACATCTAATATCCTTCCACTCTTGGACCTTAAAATATTATGAGACAAACTATAAATTCATTCAAAAGGAAAGCATTCACCATTGTTAAGGGGAGTAAGAGGTTTTGACACCTCATATCTTGCAACAAGGTGGTTGTATATGTCACACATTCCAATGTGCATGAATACATTATGGTAGGAGAAATCATAGAAAAAAGGGCCAACTGGATTACTAAAATTCTTGAATCTGACATTGACATTAGGCCTACAAAGATCGTGTGGGGAAGAGGATTGAGTGAGTATCTAGCACATGATGAAGAAGTAGCAGTTGAAGAGGAACAACCTGAGCTGGTTCTGATGAATGAATACGAGTCCGAAGGTTGCTAGTTGGAAGATAGAATGAGAATAAATTTGACAAGCCTCCCTTCTCAGAGGAAAATATTCTATAGATTACAGAACAATGGAAAGCAAAAAGAATTCTAGACATTTTTCATAGCAGTCCTGTAGGTGAACATTTCTTTGCAAAATCCACCGCCATCAAAATTATGTGTGCCAGGTACTTCTTGCCTAAATTGTTCAATGAATCATACTCTTTGGTTAAATCCTACAAAAAATGCCAATTCTTCACAGGAAGGAAGAAAAACTCAACAATGCCTCTCAATCCAATAGTGTCTGAGGAACCCTTTGCATAGTGGGGATTGGATGTCATCAGGATGATTAACCCCACCTCTAGCATTGGACAAAAATGGATCCTCACATCTACAAAATACTTTACTAGATGGACCGAGGTCATGCCCCTAAAGAATGCGACAGAGGCAAAGATTGTGAATTTCCTTGAAGAAATGATAACAAGGTTCGGCTTGCCAAAGAGCATCATATCTAACAATGCGAAGGCCTTCCTGGGTTCAAAGGTATGTCAATTCGCACTTAAGCACCACATATTCCTAAAGACATCTTCAAACTATTACTCGCAAGGAAATGGTCTAGCCGAGTCAACTAATAAAAAATTAGTCTAACTCATTAAAAGAATTGGGTTAGAGCATCAAAGAGAGTGGCATCAGAACCTCAAAGCAGTGCTCTGGGTGGACTAGATAACCCCCAAGCAAGTCCTAAAGACTTAGTTGTATGAGCTGGTATACAGGAAGGAAGCATTGCTACCTATATCTATGTTGGAGGTGCAAGACAAAAGAGAAAAAGCCCTATAGCCATGTCTAACCATCAATAGGTGGTTAAAAATGGTTTAACAAGAAAAGCTTTGACTAGGGTCTTAAATGTGGAGATTTAGTGCTGAAATTGAATGAGAGAGCCGCAAAACCTGGCCAACACGAAAAATTTGATAGTCTGTGGGAAGACCCAATTCACATTATTCAATGCAAGCAATATAATGCATTTGAATTAGGAAACATGGAAAAGGAAGCATTGGGGATTCATGTCAATGGAATTCACCTAAAATTCTTTAATAAGCTTCATTATCATTTTTACTAGTGTAAATATGTAATTATGTAAATATTTTCTTTGTGTTTTGTTTGACCTGATCTTTATTAGACGAAACCCATAATACAAGAAGCAGAGAAAAGTAAGAGAGGAAAAAAATTGACAAAATCAACTTTATATTCATTATACAATAATATATACTTTGAAACATTACAATGAAAAATGGCTCTTGGGCCATACTTTTCAAGTATATATATATATACTAAGAAGATTTTCAAGTATATGTATTGAAAGACTTCCAAGGCATATATATAAAAAATAGGAGAAAAGAGTTCATTCTTAAACTAGGGTAGCATCAACATTAGCAACATTAGGAACAACCACATCATTAGCATCTGGAGCAGTGACAGGCACAATAGGAATAGCAACAGGAGCATCAACGATAGCAATAGCGAGTGGAAGAGGGAAAACTAGGTTTTTGAAGTTGGTGTACCACTCCACGTCATAGAAAAGTACTACATTGTAGCATCTTAGTAGAAAGTGGCAAGTACAAGAAAACCTTTGGCGGTGTTCTCCAATCATCGTAATGTGGAATCCGCTCAAGAATGACACCCAAGGCATCACTGCATCCTCTTCAATGTGTCAGTGGAGATCACTTGCTATGGGAAGACCAAGACCATATACCACATTTGTCACAACTTCGCCAAGGTCTCCAAGGTAGCACTTTGTGAAGATTTCCATGGTGAGTCTTAGTATCATCTGCTTGGGCACTTGTATGTCAAGCAAAGAAGCAACAAAATGAGAGCAAACATCAATGTTTATTCTATATTTGTCCTCGTATTCTATACAGTCCCTTCCCAATACTTATTTCATCACAATTATTGCTAGAGAATGCTTGTTCTTGGTCATGTACTTTAAACGTTTGCTAGAAATCTCACCTAAGAAAGCTTCCTACGACCTATCAAGCTAGTTAGCCTAATAGGAGTATTCATTGTGTCTTTCTAGTCCCAATTACCAAATAAATTTTTTGCCAATTTCCTTAAGTCTATTTATAAAATGAGCTAGGGTACAATGCATGTGATAAGCATGATGATGATCAAGAGAAAGCTTGGAAATCCCACCAGATGCAAAATTCAAAAATCCCACCAAGTTATGTTTGCTATGTATGAATTGTTATGTGCAAATTAAGAAGAGGTAATTGATCAGCTAAAACTGGTGGTAGGCACAAGTAATAGTCTGCACATTCAAGTGCTAGGTGTCACAATGTAGACGCTTTTAAAATCTCCAAAGATGAACTCAAATATTTTCGTGTAATTATTGTGCCCTCTTTCTTAATCATTATTTTCAAGTTCTTAATTGAAAAGCATGTGAATGGTCTCATAAGCCTTCAATTTGTGGCTCAATTTCCCAAGGTACAGTACCGTAGGTCATGATGACTAATTGTCATTATGAATTGTTGTCTTTTCAAAAAGAATGGGAATTCATTTTGCATGCACAAAGGAGCTGGTTGTGTGTACCAAATTTATTGCTTGAAATAGCTAATATCTCCAACTCCAAGTCAAAAAAAGGCTAAGTGTTGCATGCAAAAGAATGGCATTGAAGAGTTTTGAGTACGTAGTTCATTGCGAAGAGTTTTGAGTGCATAGTTTGCTAAAAAGAACCCAAGTGAGTTGTAGAGAAATTGAGCATCGCAAAAGCCTACATAATCCTAAAATGGCCCAAAATCCTCAAATGGAAGCACAAGGAGAGGCGGTTCAAAGCTTATTTGACACCATGTTAGTAGTGCCAATGCCAATATTTTTGATGGCATCTCCTATGCCTCACTTGGGATGCTTGGAAATCCAAAATGGCCCCACATGCGAGCCGTAGAGAAGGGTATCCATAGGGACAAGGCCTTGATAGTGGAAGAATGGGATAATATTCACAACCCTATCCTCATAACTAACCCTAAGAGTCTTAGGGAAGTAGCCTATGAGAGAATAAAAAAGACTTATAGCCAAGAGTCTTTGGCATACAAGTTGTGGTTTTTTCGTCTCCCACAGTATATGGTTCCTTTTGTGCACCACTGCCCGGAACTAGTTCACAAGTGTGCTCATTATTTCAACCCAAATACCGGCACCATTGGAGGGTAGAAACTAAGGGTTGTGATCAGCATGGAAACTATTAAGAATATGCTATGCATCCCTACTAGAAGGGGAACAAAAAAATGGAGAGATTCTCTGTAACATACTTAGAAGAGCTCTAGAGGACCATAAACTATGCTTTGAACTTTTATAATCAAAAAACAAAAAGGGCCAAGGAAGATGCAACAAAGCTGCCATAGTTTTTGATTGTGCACAATACTTTCAACTCAGAATTGCAAGAAACTTTCTCTATGATGGCTTTCATTTGTGGCATGGATAGTGACAAGGATGTTCACAAGTTTCAAATGGGTCTGGGTTTTCAGTTGAGAAAATAGCATTCTTTATTCTGGTATGACTTTGTAGAGGTTATTGTCTAGGAGATGCTAACCCAATTCAAGGAATACAACACACAACATAAGTTCAGGTTTTCTTCTCTCCTTGCTCACATGGTTTTACACCAGAACCCTAACTTCTTTAGAAACCGTATGGGTTTGGATATGTTTGATGAAAATGGGGTTAGAAGGTCGGTTTCTGTGTGGATTCCCCTCCTTTCTGTAACTTATGATTACTATGCATTTTTTGAGTCTTTCTTGAATATGATTTTACAAGATTTTAGTATGGATGGCGAGGCTTATTGGCTTTCCGCTGAGCAAATAAGGTGGATGCAGAATTTTATTCCTCCTTGTGTCTGATTCCTTGGGGAGGATTTTTCATTTGTTAGGTTGCATGGTTTTACCAAGGAACCATTCCGAATCCCGGTATGTGTCACAAACAGGGTGTTGGCCCTTGAGGTATGTCGATAATTGGCAATTATTGACATCAAGTTTTGCGGAGGAAAAAATAAGAAAGGTTTTTTCAAATGCCCTTTGAGCTTCGGTATGGTGATAATGGTAAAGAAGCAGACACAATATACTAGAGGTGAAGCTGGTTCATCTGGGGCTAGTATTAATTTGTGACAAATGGGATTGTAATCCTGATAATGAATTAGTGGGTCTAAACGTTTAGGTGACTCACAGCTCCCGACCCTATTGTGAAGCTCGACCGAATCCATAGTCAAGAGATCAGGATGATTTATTTGTGGACTTGGTCTATGTTTTAATTGATGACAAGAGGCCACTATTGTGAAATTTTCACACACACCCTATTGAAGGTAGGGACCCTCTTTCTTGTCTTGTTTTGTTTGCTTGGTTGCTTTAGGGTTCTGACCTTTTCCCCTTAGGGGATAGGTTTCTTGATTTTGGTTTTCTTTCACCTAGGAATTCAAGGTCTTATCTGCACTTGGGTGTATTCTTTGCAACATCATGATAACATTAGAACTAGCTATTGGAAAGTCAACCTCAATCCAAAATTTTAACTTAAGGGTAAAATTGGCCAAGTATGGGATAGGCTTGGTAAATCCGAGGTAGCTCAGATTACCCGAACTTGAATCTGACCAAAAATTATAAGCTCCCTCATATTTTTCGAGTCCGAGACCCTATCGTATTTCTAAGCTTTTTAAAATTCTCTTGAGTATTTATTGCGTGCATTATTGGTTGTTTAAATATGAATTCAATGAAGCATTTGTTGTCATTTTAACATTTGGGAGCATTTGAACTTGAGAGATCTTGCTTCCATCTTGCATCTTGTCAAACTCCAAGCTGAAGGTAAGGATTCTTACGAGATTGCTATGAGATTTCAGAGCCTCCATTGAATTCCTTCTTCCTGTGCATCATTTCAAGGTAGGCCACCTCTAATTTTATGGTGATTTTAGTGCATTCTATGCTTGATGGTTGGTCTCTTGTGGAGTGTATGTTAATTATTGAATAGGGAGTTTCAAATTGCTTCATTTTTGGCTACGTTATAGTCATCTAGGTTTCCATTCCTTTAAGTATGCGTGCGATGGGTTTTAATCATGAATGTTGGTTTGAATTAGATGCTAGGGTTCATTGAAATCTTTTGGATTCTCCCTTGTTGTTGTGTTTTCATGGTGATATTGAGATTATAGGGCACCATTCGATATTGAAGTTCGATCTAGAAACCCTTGTTCTTTGATAAGGCCTAGCTTGAGATTGAAAATTTGAAGGATCAAACCAATAATGTTGAGAGATTGCTATGAGGTGTTTGCTTTAGATAATCATAAGCTAACAGTAATTTCACCTGATAAAACTATCATTATTCATCTCTTAAACATATAACAAGTTCAAACATAGCAAAATGTTGAGCCCGAGCAAAACTTCTGGAGATTCCAAGGTAGCTCAAATTTTCCAAGCCTTAATCCGCTTAGAGAATTCGGCTTCCCTCAGATTTTTTGACTTCCTCCCAACCTCGAAATCTCAAAAGATCAAGAGCACAAATGAATGGATGACAACTATAAAACCTCGACACTTAGAAAACTTTCGAGTATGACTTTCCTTCGGTAATTCTAAGCTAGGTCGGATTTTCTGAGCTTTAGTTCGGTCAGAGAATTTGACCTCCCTAGAAATTTTTGAATCTTTTGAGCCTTCAAGTTTCTAATGATTGAGATAGATTGAACTTTGATGAATATGGTTTAAAGCATGATCTCAAGATGATTGATGCCATCGATGCATGAGCCTTGTTATGTCAAAAACCCCATAGATATGCATTGAGATCCCTTGACCCAGAGTTGAGATGCACACTAAAACAAATCCTAGAAAATATGAGCTCCAGTCTGGCCATAAAATTTTCCCCTAGGTGGAATCCTCGAGCTTTCTCCAATGCCTTCAAATTTCAAGTTTTAATAATAATTGGGCTTCCAAGTAGGGTAATGTGATATTCAATGATGAAATATTATTGATTTTTGAGCATTTACATGTTTTATATGAATTCACTTGAATTTTTTTGAATAATCTAGTGATGGAGTCTCAATGAGTGAGTAATCCATTTTGCATTGCCATTTAGGTTTATCTTGTCATTATGGTTTGCATTCAATGGTTTCATTTAGAATATAATGATAAATACCATTGAATTAATGCCATGTGGGAATGAGTTATATTGTTATTTGCATATGGGTAATTATGGTCTTCTCTAATAGATGTAGGTAGAGTTGAGCCTTGATAAGATTTCCAAATCCAAATTTGTTGTAGTAAAAGAGGAAGTGAGAAAGAGAGATAAAAGAATGAAGTATGAATTCAAGGGTATATGGCTAGAATCCATAATTTCTTCTACTTGGGCCAAGATTGTAGACACAAATATGGGGAATGTGGACTATGATGACTTCCAACAAAGAATGTTTGGCAATGCACCCTCTCAATTAGCACAAATTCTTACTCAAATTGGTCTAGCTCAAGCAACAGGGTTCCCTCCCACTCAATTGTGCCCTAAATTGGTTTTGGATTGTGCAAGACATTATGACTTAGATAAGAGAATCCTATTTGGGCCACAAGGTAGAGTCTTGACCAATCTTAAAGAAGATTCCATTGCATGAGTGTTCAACATTGCTTCACATCATCAACTAATTGAGGAGATCAACATTGGAGAAGAAATAAAGTTCTATAATGAAGATCCCAATAGAGTGTTGGACATGATGAGCAGTTCCTAGATATTGAAACTTAAGCCACGCTATTCCAAGCTTCCCAAGAAATTACATAGAAGTGATTTCAAGTTGTCCAGTACCATGATGTCATAACTTTCCTAGGAAGAGTAATGGGGGTAGAAGAAGTTCATGTTTTCCACACCTGGATGTTCTATCCTATCACACAAATCATGGGTGGAAAACATTATCATTGGGCCAAGATCATAAGCAATAACTTAGATGCACAACTAAGGAGTAGGTAGGAGACCAATAGGTTCACAATGACCTCATACCTTGTGTATATGTTAGCAAGCAAAACCAGGTACATAGGTCTCAGTTGTAAAGGAACCATGGGAAAGGATAGATTATGGGACATCTACCCAAAATTGCAGTATAAGAGAACTAACTACAGGAGAGAAAATGATGCATTTTTCATGTACATTCCTAGGTAGCTACAAGATGCTCTCTATCTTAGAGTTTCTTCAAATGCAATGGACCTAATCAAGTAATATGGGAAATGGTTCATTCAATTCCAAAGATTCACATACATCTGGATACAAGGGTCTCCTGCTGTCCCTCTCAGATTGCAAAGATACCCAACTAAGAAACTTATACTATTGGAGGTGACAAAGAAAATGGTAGCCTTTTAGGAAATTTTACAAAAGGATCTGCATAAGAAGGGGTTGGGAACAAAATTCTCATTGAGAATTGGAACTCTAGAAGCATGCCCCTCCATTCAAAGTGCCCAATATTCTGAGAAAGAGATGACACAATTTGAATTGTATTCTCATACTAACAGAGATAACTTTGACCCCTATGAAAAGGCTCAAAAATAGGCCAACAGAGAATTTAGGCATAAGGATCACATTGAAGATTATTGGGCCAATTGTTGAGATGAATTTGAGGTCATCAGGAGAAGGTTCTCTAGGCTACCCCTCAACTTGATAAGGCTCTATTGGGTAATTGAAGTATCGGATCAAGTTTAGGATGATGATGCAGATCGAATTCAACATCATGATTTTGAGCCTTATAACTACCTCCAATAAACTGGTTAAAAGAAGAAGTGACAAATTTGGACCAAGTGACAGAGCAAGTAAAGAAATACTCCAAGCTTTGGGTGAAGCATAAAGTTTTGGAACTAGAGGCTGATGGCACCAAGTTTACCTATGACTTGATGGGAGATTTGGAATCCCAATATGAGGAGGAAGTTGAAGTTGATAAGGGTGACACTACTGAGCCCCATGATGGAGATGGCCAAGAGGAAGAAAGACCTCTCACACTAAAAAAAAAAAAGTATTCAAACCCAGACTAAGCTTGCTGAGAAGCAATCTCCAAAAACAAAGAAGGCTCCTAGGGCTGGTACTACAAATGAATAAGGAGAAGCTTCATAGCTAGCCAAGAAGAGAAAATTGGTTACAAAAGGTCAAAAGGTGGCTAAGGCTAGGAAGAACAACACTACTACTGATGCTACCTCTTCAGCTAAGGTTGTAGACATAGATAGTTTAGGGGAGAAGCCACAAGTTTACGTTAGGGGAAATTCTCCTAAAAACAAGAGATCCCCAGTGACAGAGGTAAAAGCTATTGAGAAGGAGGTGTCGATTGAAGAGGCACCTACAAATGGTAGTGCCAAGAGAGAAGCTCCAAGAAATAATTCTCCTCCTCCTTCTCCTCTTCATAATACACAAATTTCAGAGGAAGCAATGAGGAAGGAAACATATCAAATAATCCTAAACAACCTGAGTTAGAAGATGAAGAAATATCTACTCCCAAAAGTAGAGAATGGAAAAAGTTTATAGAAGAAATTGGACAATCAACCACTGGAGCCCAAAGCAAGAATATTGAATCAACAGTGACTCAAGAAATTCCATCTAAGTCCCTAGAGAAAGAAATGGTAAATGGGTAAGGAGATCATCAAGAAATAGAAAAGAATGTAGAAGAAGTTGTTCCTTCTACTGAAATAGAAACAAAACAACTTGCTATCCCAGATTGGCTAGATAAGAGGCTTAGCAAGAAGTCAATTATTGTTCAAGAGGAGACTCCTAGCTGGGATAAACTGTTAGAACAATGAGGACAACCTAAGAAAAGAAAAAGAGCCAGGAGAGTTTGAAAATTCTCAAGAGATGAATTAAAAAGCAGGGTTGTTCATGTAGCTATTCCTGCAGAGAACAAGTATAAAGATGAAGTAAGGCCCACTTACTACAACGTGAAAACCATCAATTGGGTCCATCTACCAAAGAGCAAGAGAAGGAATAATTTCAAGAATCCTCCTAGGCCATTTTGAGAAGATTGTACAAAGAAACTGAGGAGAAGGAGAAGTTGCAAAAGCAACTTAGTGATGTGCATAAATATGTTCAACACTTGATGAAGCCCCTGCGAATTGCTGGTGATGGTATTTCTTCAATTCCAAAGGGAATATTACCAAAGGAGGTTGTATTAGAAATGGAAAATTTAAAGTCTATAGTCCACAACATTCAGGAATGGTTACATGATGTTAGCAGTAGAGGAGATGAATCTATTGAAAAAATATTTAATATCCATGCTAAGGCTGTTGAATTCCAAGAAGACACCTCCCAATTTTCTATTGATTGCAACAAATCTGATGAATCAATTGTTGTGGAGTTGAAGAAGATTTAGCAGATGCCCAAGGAGGAATTGGCTAAAATGAACATCTTAACTTCTGATGATATTGGTAAGGTAATGGAATGGATAGAAGTATGGAATTACAAAAAGGAACTCCTCTTCAAGGCCCTAAAGAAGATAAAAAAGTTGCAAGGAAAAATGAAGGAAATATATGATAGCTGCATCACCTTCTTGGAAATCATGACTAGGAGGAGAAAGTTTGGACATAAAAATATGAACATCACTAGATTGTAGGCATGGTGACATGAAATTTATGCTCCATCTGATAGTGCTCCCATTGCCAAAGATCATTTGGAAGATGTAGCCATTTATATTTTTAAGTCAGATAAGTATCATGAGTTACATATTGAATGGAATAAAATGATGCCCAAATATGTTGAGTTGAAAACTCATAAATTAAGAATAAAATTTATTCCAACTCCAGATCCAGCTAATATGAAGGAGATATTGGAAAAAGTCAAAGAAATATCCAATAAATTGGAAGCCAATAAGGAAAGAGAAAATAGCCAGCTTGGAGCCACCAAGGAAAAGTGCCAGTCACATGACTATACAGCCAGGGGGAACAACCTAGAATTTTGTGCCAGTAAAGGGAATATTTCTAGAAGATTCTAGGCTGACCTAAACTTTATTTTAAAATATGAAATGTAATTTATTTGATAAAAACTCTTTGGGTCGATTTGTTTGGCCGACCTAATTTTGTAACCCTAATTATGGGCTAACCTAAAGTGATTTCTCTATAAATTGAGGCCTCAACTTCATTTGTAAGGGTTAGACATAGTTGGAATAGCTAGAATTGAGAGAGTTAGTATTTTTCTAAGAGCACGTGTTGAAACATTGTGAATACATGAATTGTTGCAAATATGGGTGATTCAATACAAGTAAAGACATTGATCTTTGGTGCTCTTTCCCATGTTGTTCACTTTTACATGGTTCTTGTTTTCCAGATCTTTAAGAAATTTATTTGAAGTTATGGTTGCATGTTATATTTTAGGTTTAGATGTGATGCAATTGTGTTGATGATTGAATATTTGAAGTGTTTGAGCAATCCTTGGTCCATACTTTTAGTGATTTTCTGATTGTAAGTTGTGTAAAGTTAGCCTGGGCCTAAATATTATGTGTGTTGAGTTCAATTGTGGGTATTTATTCATTTCAATTATAAAATAAAGTTGATTTGTGTGAATTATCCATGATCTGAAAATCTTTATTACCTTAGAAGATTGCATTATTTCTGTGAGATTGCAGGTTAAATATGGGTTTAGCAGGAATTGGTTTTGGAAGGATTGGTCCAATTTAAATGTTTGATTGTTTGCACAATTGGTCTTAGATTTTAGTTTTAGAAATCTCTCTCAACCCTTTATCTTTTGTTATTTCTTTTAAATCTAGGTTAGTTTAGGATTACAAAAGCATCAATATATTGCAATATTTGATGAGTTTCAAGCTTTAGTATTTGTTTTGGAAGGTCCCTTGTGATTACCAACATTTTCACATTATCACTATGTTATTTATGCATTGTCAAGACCTAACATTAGAGACCTTGGGGTTATCTCTTGAGGCTTGCTGATAGAGATTTACCTTTCAAGTGAGATAGAATATTATATTCTATCTGAGTTGTTGTTGTGTAGAAAACACCATCAATAGTCACCATGGCTATATTTCTATTTTCCTTTGGCCAAGCCCAATGAAAAAGCTTAAGATTGGTGCCACCCTTTGTAATCGATTGGACAAGAAATGGTTTGTGGAGTAATGATAAAATTTCATAATTTTGGATTTATCGCAAGAGACCAGATGCCTTGATGCCCCATTCCAAGAGTCTGACATGGATGAAAAATTTGATACCCTCTGGAACAAGGAATATGATGATACTAATGCCAATGGAGATGAGGATGTATACCCAGAGGAAGCAACAATAATAAGCAAGAGAAAAGAGGTGAAAAAGGCCCAAGTATAGAGAACTGGAAAAGCAGCAAAACAACCTAACAAAGCTGCACTGAGTGCGCAAGTGACCACATCACATTCAAAGGCCTCACTACCACACACATGGGCTAAGAAGAGATCCAGGGTGGCACAATAATCTCAGGAGGTCAAAGAGGTGGATAATTCTCCACTCAAGAAGAGGCTACACATAGATGCAACTCCTGGAGAAGGCTCACAAGAACTTGCAACAAGCCAAGAATTAGAGTCCTCTGCAACCTAGGTATCTTTCTCTCCCTCTCTTCTCGCTTCACCACATTTGGTTAACCTTTCTGCTTTTACATCTCCCATTACTTCGAGCATTAGCCTTTCCTTTTTGCTTCCATGATCATGGGAGGTTTCTCTCAATTCTCCCAAGTCCGACAAGAAACTTTTACTCCCTCGTGGTTTGTTCCATCTTTTGTTAGAGCCCAATCTAGATCCACCATTGCTACCCCTTTTGCTACCATCACATCAAATCTGAATCAACTTTCCCAATAGATGGTAACCTTTGTGTCTCCACTACTGCCACTGCTCCCTATGAGTCCTTCCACCACTCCCCAAACTAGACCTTGGCATAACATTCCCCCGTTCTCCCCATTGACGATTTCTTTACCAAAGAAAACATCATCCAAGACCACAATGATCTTCTTTCCTTTTGCTCTTCCTCTCGGTGCATCCTTCACCGGTGAGCTTATTAGGTCACCAACATAATTTATTGGTCAAAGCAATAGGAGTAAGGCAACATAGGGTATCAGGGTCTAGATGAGAAAAGAAAAAGATGCAGCGAAGCTTTTCGAGCCTTGCGTGCATACCCTTTTTAATGAAGTGTAGGGGTCATTGCAATTTGCAACCATGAATCCTAACACCATCAAACTACAAGGGGAGATGCAACCTGAGGATTATACAATCCATGCTATGGGAATTGATCTACACGTAGCCTAACCATAGGAAAAAGTCAATCTAATGGAGGAAACTCAGCAGGTGTAGAGATCCTACCAAAAAAGGAGAAGGCCAAGGATACTAAAATTGCATGCTTGTCTTGACAAGCGCAGGTGGAAAGGGCCAAGCTTCAGAAGGAACTTGCAAAGTTCCAGTCCCTAGATCCCAACCTAGTTACCATAATGTAGCATAAAAACCAAGAGCTCCAAGACTGGTTGACTTAAGCAAAGAGAGAAATGCAATAGAAGAATGAAGAGATTTAGGATCAATGAGCTCAATTGGAGCAGGAAATGTAGTGAAAGGACAAGGAGCTCTAGGATTGAAAAGCTTAGTTTGAAAAAGAGATCCAAGAAGTAAATCTCCCTCTGAAATAGGAATCCACAACTTGAGGCTAGGATGAGGAACTATTACTTGTTGAGTTAAGAACGATGTAGGAATGACTCTCTGCCATGGACAAGAGAATTGAAGAGCTGACGTAGGACATCAGGTTGAAGGAGGAAGAGATAGGTCTTTTGAAAAAGCCTCCCCAACCCCCTTCTCCTCGGCTGAATCTCCTTTTAGTAGCCCAACAATTATACATCTCCTACTGGGAGAGAGTCAAGTCTTTTTGTTTGACTCTTCAACCAACGCTCCAATTCATGGAAAATGTGAAAAATTTAAGCAAGGAGGTACGTGGAACGATTGAGTAGGTTCCACAATTCATTATGGAAAGGGTTCTTGAGGCAGAGAAGTTGTTGCATAAATTATACACTATGACGAATGCAAACTTGGTGAACGCGGGAATTGAAGCTCAAAGGTCAGCTACCAAGAAGGTGAAAGAATTCATCCATTTTCATGCGACCATTCTTCAAGCCAACAATTGCCTCGGAGATACTAAGTCGAACTATGAAAAATATGCAAATGTAATTCTCCCAATTGACTCAAATGGGCTTTCCCTCCCCTTTTCTCTTTGATGATTTGATGGTCACGACGAAGCATATTGCAACAAAGATTGAGGAAAAGCAACATAATTTATCTACTTTTCAAGATTTCAGTCAACCTCCCACTATTGTAGATATTGAAGGCATCACCCATCAAATAGCACGACTTCTCTTTTAGTTTAAGTCTAGGACCAAAATCTCCAAGGAGCTTCCCTTCAAAGAAATAATTGATTTGCATGAGGCACAAGACAATCTGCGTGCCTTGTCGATGCCATCCAAGGTTGACTGGCTGCCTCTACAAATCACACTTTCGAAGCTCTGCTCATTTCCCAATGGATAAGGCTCTAGTCTTGACACCAAAAATTTTGGGTTCCCATATCATAGGCGAAATGTCCCTGATAGTCACCAAAAGTTGTGGATTAAAATCCTTAAGTTCCCTCTAGGTGATCATTGATAATTTTGCATTGGCCTTGATTCACACCTCATATGTTCGAATATCTCTAGGCCCCTTTTGAAGCGCCTTCATCCATTGCACCATGTGTCATCTGTACACTCCTTGGGATGTTTTCTTGCCATGCTCTACTATCTAGCCCCACCCTTTCATCACATTTCAACAGTGTGGGCCTTTGGGATCCCTCTCTCTTTTGCTTCTCATTTGAGCTCCACTCGTGTGCCACGTTGCATCATTCTATGAGAAACCTTTTGGCATACCCCATAGTCAATGCTTAAAACAAAGACTTCTTTATGGGGAATTTGATCGCAAGGAAGGAAGGAATGAATATGAAGCCCCGCTGTTGTGCCACATGTCCTAACCAACTCTATGGGTAGGAAATATGTGTCTTCATGTGGAATTTTTTTGCTCCCACTCTAGAACCATAGTCATCATTTGTAAAGGAGCGCATCTTGTTTGGAGGCAACTAGATTCTATGTTTAAGAATCTTTCTGTTGCAACGATTTGGGGAATCATTGTGATGGACATCATTGCTCATTCCTTGGAATATTTTCTATTGCTAGCTCTCTAGTGGTAGTTGATCTATATATACTACTTTGACTCTTGGAAAAAGGGTTCAAAAATCACAAAAAGAAGTGAAAGAACTGTAGCCCTTTTTGTATTCTTTTGATTATTGTATTAAGACTCACAAACTGCGCCATATTGTTTGGCCTCTTTGCTTCTTAGTTAATGAACAAGACATTATACTGTGTTGTTTCTTACCAGTTTATTTGCAAGACTTCTATAATTTCAATATAATTTTTTTGATTTAGATCATGTCTCGAAATCTTCTTGTTTAGTAAATGTGTATGGAAGTTGTGTTATTTTATTTGATAAACTTCTTAGGTTTTTCATCTATGCTTTCTATTATTTCCAAACATGCAGATTGTTGAATGAGCCCTTAAATCTCATTTGAAAGGAGGATTTACCATGTTCAAACTTAACTCTTGGCGCATTGCCTTAGATTAAACTTTATTTTATATATCTGCTTCCTTTTCCCATTGCAAACTTCCCAAATACAGAAGGTGTTGGCTTTTTAAAAAACCCAGAGTTTACTCAGTTTAGTACAATTGGTCCCCCCATTAATTGAGTTTCCCATAAGGTTGTTTGCCTAGGAATTTTAGGCATCAACAACATTCATTATCAATCTTATGCTATATGTCACATACTTACTTCCAAGTTGATTAGATATTCTTTCATAATTTTGGTCCCACATATGTAGATTTCATCAAGCTGATTATGAGGAAGAGATCTGTTGGTATTCCTATCCATGATCTTAATTTGGAGGAAAGTCGTGGTAGGAAAAAAATCTTGATTGTGTATGAGGAGGCAGGGGATTCACTCCTGAAGCTTTTACCCAACTATTTGTGTTTTCTCTCTATAGTAGACTAAAATATGAGTTGAGGTACACAATCCAGTGTTTACACTCATGTATTTATGGATTAAGAATTCAGTTGTAACTTTTTATTTTTATTTTTTGTTCAATGGAGTATTTGAATATGGAATGAGCTAAGCCATTAGAGAAGATAAAAGTAGAAGCAACTATGAGAATTTGTACAAAATTTTCCAAGAAAAGAATGATCATAGTGAATGGGTTGATATGTTGAAAATAGCAACATCAAGGGAATTCCAATGTTTTCCTATATGTCCTTAAACTTAGGTTGCAAATTTTTTCATATATGATTCAACCTTTGTTGTTTCATTGGAAACTATATGACAAGATTCTATGGTTATTTTCAATTTTTAACACCAGAGTGTGTGGTGTTTCAAGAAACCTCTTACTCACAAGTGATAATTTAATTAGCCCTTGTACAAATTGAAGTGTGAAACAAAGAGTATTCTAGGTGGAAGTGGCATTCCTTTCTTCCATGCAATATCATGCAGTTGGATTAATGCAAGTTTATTTGCAGCTTTGTGTGCACTTGATATGCACAAAATGCATCTATTACAAAGAATTAGAAACTTTCAACCAAATGCGATTGGCAGGTGTAAAGATAGACTTCACAATCTTTGCTAGCAACCTCATAACCTTTGCAGAAATGGGAGGATAAATGATGGAGGAATTTTGTTAGATGTTGTAGCTGCAATTTCCCTAGGAGATATGTATGGAAAATGTGGAAGCATAGACAAGGCACGTGAACTGACAAAATGCCTCCCATGATTGTTTACAGAATGCCACGAATGTAGGAAATGCAAAATGTGGAAGCAGAGACAAGGCACCTAAAAAGTTTGACAAAATGCCTAAAACACTCTGTTCTCATGAAACACCCTGATTGTAGGATATTAACAAAATGGGTTTGTTGAAATGGATTTATAATTATCAAACCAAATGCAATTGGTAGATGTAAAACTAGGCTCTACAATCTTTGCCATGATCCTCCTAGCTTGTGCCAAATGGGAAGCTTTGGAATAGGGTGTGGAAATCCATTAAATCCTAAAGGGTAGAGGAATCTTGTTAGAGGTAGTTGGAACTAGTTGGTAGACATCTATGCAAAATATAGTTACATATATTTTAAAATATACATACTCAACTTTTAGAGTATTTTTTTGTCATATTCAATTCATATAATTCTTTTTTTGATTAATTGTTAGAATGATACATCACAAATCAATTTAAGGATCAATGAGGTACATATGAAATGGCCATGTAATTGCTCGACTCACTAATTATGAGCATCTAATCATACATTATAATGTCTAAAGGGTGTATAGCTATCTTCCTAATTACTTGGAACAACATCAAAATTTATAACCTTGTATATAATCACCCCTCTACTTATTATGATACAATATAATGAGTGGAAAATCTTTGAATTTTGCTTATCTTTCATAAAAAATTTGATATAATAATTCTCTTCTACCTTAGTGGCAGCCCCTTGTTTCTATTTGATAGTATTTGAACAACCCATTATCATCATAATGGTTTAGCTAGGATTTTGATTACAAATGTGGTTAACCTTGAATCTAGTGTGGTTCTCGAAGTCCATTTGAATATTGAAGATTGTCTCCTTAAATAGGCAACAAGAGTTTAAAGATAGGACAACCCCTCCTCGATTGTCAAATTCCTCTAATGACACCATTTCTTCCATGACACTTTGACTATAGCAATTGTATTAATAGTCCTTTGGTGGTTAAAACATGATTATTATTTTAAATTAATTGTCAGAGTTAGACATGATAGTGTCCATGGCTTGTTGAAAAACATTACATGGCATATAGGTATTTTTTACTATCATGAGATTGATGTAATTTTTCTTATGGTCATAGTGTAGCACTCCTCTCAAGATAATTATTTATGATTACATAATGAAGTGATGTAATAAGTATACAAAAGTGTTATACTACAATGACTATCATCTTCCATGATGACAACCTATTTTATATGTTTGATAAGATTTTGTATTTAAAATTATTATCACATTTTTATGATAGTCTTTATGAATAAAATATTTAGATCTTGATGACAATGCTTCAATGATATGTGATTTTTAATGGAGAGATTATTGGCCTATGGATGACTAGGTGCATGTTACACCCTATTGTGTTACTACTTACTTACCCTTACCTAGTTGGGTGAAAATGCTTTAAATGAGTGTATTTATGCTTTATGTGATTTGGGAAAATAAAGAATAAATGTTGATTTAATTTGATGTTATGAAACATTTTGATTGTGAAATATATGATGTATTGTTTTCAGCTAACTACTCTTGTTATGTACTAAGTTGGATGCAAGAATAGAATCAAGCCTCCTGAAGAGAGGGGAAGTATCACTCGGGGAGAAGAACTTGGCCTAGTAACCTTTGATAAAGACCTTAACTGAGCTTTCACACACACACTTCTAGTTTGGTCAAGTCAAGATATTAGCTTGGGAAATAGTAAGTTACCTTTAGTCTTGCTTGTGGTTTGTCAGTGAACGTTCTTGTCTAGGTGTTGAAAGTGTTGAGTTTTTTTGTGAAGTTGAGTTCTTCTTTATGTGTTTATATTTAATCAATGGGATAAATACATAAAATGTATATGTATGTGTCAACGATAAAATCATACACACGAGTATATGTAGATAGATGTATCTATGAATGATCATAGACAAATTACCCATATGCATGGGAATATCGATTGGACAAGGTGACATATATGTACATTTTGTGTATATATGTCAATCGATATGACAGTGAGTAAATGTGTTAAAATATCAAGGCATGATATATGTATAGTATATATGTATATACATACATATATATATATATATATATATATTAACATACAGGTATGTATTTATGAAAATGATACATCCATACTATATTAATATGCATATATATATATTAAGTATGAGAATATATGAATACATATTCATGCATCGAATAAAGTATTTTATAAACTTGTGAATTGAGATATATATGATATATATATTGAATATGTGTGATAATGATTTCTATAGTGCTGAATTATTTATCAAAGAACATAGCATATTAAAAAAAAGATGATGCAAAGTATTGCATGCGACAAATAGATAAAGAGAAGAGCACATAAAGCAACACATAAACATTAGTAATGTTCAAAGCATTAACAATGTCGAGTTTAATGAAATAAGGTAGTGTTGAGTAAAGCACATAGTTTCATTTGCAAACCAACGTGTAGAGATAATTGTCTTGAGACTTAGTCAAATGCAAAGGAAAAGAGAATACCCACGTATTGGAAGGATTGACTTGGTCAATAGAAAACAATGACCCAAAGAATAAGGCATAGAGGGCATAATGTGGGGCCAACTTGAAAGTAGTTTGAATCAAGAAGAAGTATGTTTTTCAATACAAATTCTAGCTTATAAAGCAATATGACATATATGAATTGGTCAAATATGGAGCTGGGAAAAGTAAGTCGACCTGACTAAGGGGTGATCCCACAATACTGGTTTACAATTTTTGGCCAAACTAGACACTGAAGTAATTTTTTCTAACTAAATCTTCACTTTCAGGCACCTATATTGCCTAAAATGTGAGGAATTTGAAGATGATGCAAACTAGTGATTTGTGACATTTTGTCTATAGATTCTAAATATATTTTTTTCATTTTTTTTGGAATCAGATTGCACTTCTTTTTCCATCTGCTTCAAAAATTAGTTTTTTTCAATAAATACCATTTTTAAGGAGTGACACTCACCGTATACAACATAAATTTTTTTCCATGATGGATAAAATTCTAATTTTTTCGAATTTAGATTTGTAACTATGATATCTAGTGCTTCCAATTGGTTTCATAGTGTTTTATTGAATATTTTTTCCTTAATCAAGTTTTGAAGTCAAACCAATTACAATTCAGACATAGGTGGACCATATACAACATAAATTTTTTTATATATATCGAAATTCAATTTTTTTTTTGTTGGATCAAGGACTTCAATATCTAGTGCACTCATATTTTTCAATTTTATTTTTGATAATTTTCTATCTTTCCACATGTGCAGAACATAGAGCTTGATTTTAAGTGAAAACCTATGTTTAATAAAACTAAAAAAACAAATACATAGTAAAACCAAAACATATTAAAATTATATTCGTTGGATAGCTCGTTCTGAGGAATACCATCATCCAATTTGGTCTGTGAAGTCTCCTCCATTTTCATCCTCAACCCAAGCTTCAAAGGGAAAAATTCTAGAGTTTTTTGGTGCTAGAGGGGGAGAAGGGGGGGAAGGCGGGTTCAAATGAACTAGGGGGGTTCGCTCGAACCAGGGTTTGAGTGAACCCCCTTTCCACAACCATTTTCTTCGCTTGTTTTTCTAGGAAATGTGGAACCCAACATTAAATGGGTTTGATCAAAGGGGGTTCTAGTGAACCCCTTTTGGGTTCGCTTGAACCAAAAGTTTGTTTGAACCCCCAAAAAACAATTTTTTTTGCATGGGGTCATTTTTTGCAACTTTTCCTTCCTCACTAGAATTGTAAACCACTTTTGTGGGTTTACCCGTAGGAGACAATTACCTTGCATATCCAATTATCATTCTTATTTTCCATTTAAATGGGTGACTCATTCACTATGGCTGAGTATGTGTTCATTGTGCAATGATTTAAGTTGCCACATTTTCTCAATTTTGTTGAGTCCAACCTTTTGAGATGAGAAGTGTCATTCTTGATGCCTTATTTCTAGCAATAGAGGTGTTTCCTACCTCTATTTGGAAGCATATCTGCATTCTTGTTATCATTTTTTGAGTGTGTGAGCGAGAGAGTTTGTGAGAGATTTTTTGAAAGGTTTTAAGAGAAAGTTTGAAGGGAAGAAGTGATAGTTGCTAACTTGCAAGTTATTTTTGGAGGAAAGCTAAGCTAGGAATCTTGTTTGATCAATATGAGCTTTGCATAAACAAGCATATTGTTTTCTACTCCTTATACTTTGTTTTGTATATTTGAAAAGATTGTGTGGCATTTCTTGTCTTATTTGGGAAATAGTTCAATTGCTTAGTAGGGAAAGGTTATTCACTTCTTATTTGAAAGTGGTATATTGCTTGAAGTACTTAGTGAAAGGATCATATTTTCTTGAGTGTTTGTATATATATTCCATATTAAGGAATGGGTGTTTATAGTGGGTTGAAATACTATATTATGAGTAGAGATTTTATAGCTAAATGCTTAACTTACTTGAGTCATATAAGTACTTTGTTTTACTTTGAAGTAGAGTCAAAATTTTCTTAAAAGGTTATAGGTTATTCCCGGGGTTAAGGTTACTCCATAGCGTAAGGGGATAGCCTATACATAAGTTATGAATGGTAAAATTACAAATCAATATAGGAAGGTGGGTGAGCATGTGATGTCCACTCCATAATTTCAAGTGATGAATACTTTGGCCAAAGTAGTGTAAGTTTCCACTGTTAGTTCACTATGATCCAAATTTACGTACTAGGTGGGGAAGTCATATGAGTAGGTTGTAGCCATTATTTGAAAAACCTAGAAGTGTTTAGGACACACTACCAAGCTCAGGGAAGGTAATTGTTATTGTGAGGTTACCATACCAATCTCTTTGTCAAAGGGTAGGGCCATCATACCATATGTGGTAGATGTGTGGGGGATCACAATTAGTCCATGGTTAGCAAAAAAGCATTTGAGCAATGCTTCTCCTCATTAGTTGGTGACCAAGATTTGATGGAGGGCACCTGGACCATTCATATATCTATTGCCAATAAGCTTAGTAGAGCCTTGTATGTATTTTGTATCCATTACTCTGGAAAGATTGTAAAAGAGGAATGTTATCATGAATTTATGTACTATGAAATCAATATATTGGAAAGATATAATACTTTGATATGATGCAATGAGAAAGTTTGGAATGATTTTTATTTCAAATGTGCATGCAATCTTTATATTTGAATAGAAAAATTTTATTACTCATATTGGTTAGATGCTTAAACTATTTACTTGAGGTTAAAACATAGGGAAGTTACCATGTAGAACAATGGGCATGTTATACTGCATGTAATTCATCGTGATAATAATTTTAAAAGAAAAAGATAGGAAAATAAAGAAAAAAATTCTAAAAGATATGTGTACAATAGGTATTGATGTTCTTGCTTTATCAAAAAAGTAATAATAATTTCAATACATAAAAAACATGTTATGTGTAACGACATACATCTATGTCATGATTATGATTACTCTGACTTCAAAAATTAATTAAAAATATCATGCAAAAATTATGAAAAAATATCCATGCACTAGATATTGATATTAAAAATCTATATTTAAAAAAATATAATTTTATCCTTTCAATAACAAAATTTATGTGTGACATAAACACAACTTTTTAAAATTGTTGTTTACTATAAAAAAATAAGTCAAAATTTTATAAAAAATCACAATTTATTTATATTTTTTAAATATATATTTAGAATCTACACACAAATCTTCGAAGGTCACTAGTTTACATATCTCCAAAGTATCAATGTTTTAGTTGCTATAGGTTTCATAAAGTGAAATTTTGTACAAAAAACTGATATTGAAGTCCAACTTGCCAAAAGTGGGACACAGTATTATGGGTTGACCCAATAACTACATAAACATGCCCTGGATTAATATGTACATCCAATTAGATGAATTTAGTCAACTTTACTAAAAGACTACAAAGATAAAATTAGGATTTTCTTAAACTATGCAAGTAGATATATTACCTGGTTAAACTAGATTTGATACACTATCAAGTCAATCAATGATTCCATCTCTGTGATTTGTAGTGCTACCAAGAGTTGATACATTTCAAGTGGGCTTAGATTTCTTAAGCACCATTCATCAACCCACTCCTTTGAATCACACTCATTCAAAGCTTGATCTATACATGAAAAATAAAAGCATACCATCTTCCGTGTATGAATACTCCATGAACATGCATTAGACTTTTTGAAAGAGTGTAGCTCACTTGAGCTTGTCAATGTACAACAATCCTAATATTATGTTAGTGTTATCTACCAACCAAAATAATTTATGAACTATAGAATTACCTTCATTACCTAGACCCATTGTAGTGTTACACCATTCGATGATAGATTTCACATATGTCAACTTTGCATTGTCTTTGTACTTCAACTCTTCTCATGCTAAGGCTCTTTTAATATATTCTCTTGCACCATCATGCTCCACCTTTCCATGCCCAACCTCACAAAAATTTCACATATGTTGAACACTTGTAATCTTATACATCATATTAAACCAATAAAACATCCACGAGTTATTGAATTATGATGCATAATTATCTGACCATATGATATACTACAAAAATGATATGCCCCTTCTAGCCAAATCATGATAGAACATTTGAAAGAAACCTTGTACAAACTCTCTAGAATTTGTACAACCATCACTGATATAAAAATGATACTCCTTTAAGATATTTATGTCATCCTATATACTATCACCTACATGAATGAATGCTATATGCACAAATATAGATTTACCTATGTGGAGTTGTAATACTGTGATTGCACCTCATTATGTGGCTATAGAGTATAGTTCTCTATGAAGTTGAAAAATGAAATAATGGTATCAAGTGGAAATGTTTCCTTCCATAACTTGAATTGCAACTCCAACCATAAAAATCTACAGGTATTCCTTGTGTGAGAGGTCAACCTGCAATCACTAACAATAAATAAAATAATCCAAATTAGCCATCATTAGAACTCAAATAAACCACTCCTTATAAAATTCATTTGAACACAAGAATAATGGAAACAAAGAAAAAATCAAGCAAAACACAATGAAACATTATTCTAATGATCAAACTAGCATCTTATAGGGGGATTGGTGCTTCCTTGATGTGGAAAGAAGCCCTTTTCCAATCCCTTGATAATCTCTTGGATGATGGATGAAATGCCTTGAAGATGCTATGTGATATGATAAACAAGATAAAAATTCTTGAGATTGTGTATCTAGTTGTGGTGAAAGATACCAAGATTGTGGAGGAGTAATACAATAGAGGAGGCCTCTATTTATAAGAAAGTATGATGGAGGATTGAAGAACATGGAGGATGTGGGACAAAACATGAGCCAATGACAAGATTCCACTTGTCAAGATGTGAGAGGATGAAGGTTATGCACATTTTGGTCAATGTGCCAAAGAGGGGGAGATTTGAAATTCAAATGATGGCTTGTTGGAGGGAGAAAAGAGGGTCTTAAATGCCAAGTGGGGGACATGTAAGAGACAATGTAAGAGGAGTTAATGCTATGTTGGAGGACAAGACATTTGGGAGGGAGATTTGAAATGGAGGAATATTCCACTTGAGATGCCTTTTTGAATGAAAAGAAGGAATTAATAAATCAATTAAACTAATTTATGTGCACAAGTTGCAAAATCTAGAGAATTGGAGTGATTATGATTAGCATTAATCATGATTTGATTAATTAAGATGAAGATTAGTTGATTTTGACTTTTGACTTAGATATTTGGATTTATTTAAATCAAATGGGAGGAAATTGATGCATTAGTAATTTAATTAATTAAATTTGATTTATTTAATTAAATGAGGAACATTTAAAGATAATTAAATAAAATTGATTTATTTAATTTAAGGAGGATGACTTAGGATTTAATTAAACAAAAGATGATTTATTTAATTAAAGAAGGAAAACGATGAATTTTAATAAGATGAAGATGATTAAAATGGTTAGTAGAGGGATGATTAAGGACATAATGAAATTAGTGAATCTAGATTAGGTGCATGTATATTTTACGTGTCTACATTTTTTCCCTCTTTGAAGCAAAGTACTTGCTGCATTGGTTCAAAGAAGAAACTGCCAATATCGAAATTCAAGAAACTTTTGATTTTTTCGGATGCCCCAGTGGAAAGAAGTATACTGGTACATTGCCCCCTTGAGAGATCGAGCAAAAAGTTCAATTTGAGGGTCGATCTTGCGAAAAAGAGGTTCAATATGGATGCATGGATGGTTATGATAATGATGCAAATGAGATGGTTTTAAGATGCTTAGATTAACCAGTCTATATTAGATCCTAAACAACTAAATTGATGATGCACTGTATTTGAGATGGATGTTGTGATGATGCCTATATGATTATGTAATGGATGCTTTATGCAAATGTATGGTTTATGAGATGCTTAGACTAACAGATCTATATTATGCAATGATGAAAAAGTAATGCATGTGAATGATATGCAACATGTTGAAGATTTGTGGATGTAGGATGGATGCATTGGTGATGGTGATTAACTATCCTAGTATGATGTTAGCATGGAAAAGAAGAAATGAGATGATGACAAGAGGATTCAACAAGCCAAATTTATGAAAGATGATGATGATGATGCTTATTAGGAATTGGGACTTTAAAAGGGCTACTTACCTTATGTTTGATAACACACATAGGCATGATGCATCAAGGTATAAAGAACTAGGATGGTGTTGTACCAAGTGCGATGGACTTTGACTCGACAAACATATAGGGGTATTCTTGTTCACACTTGACATATGGAAACCTTGCTAGGATGTGCTTCAAAAGTTTCAAACATCTCAAACCAAAACACAGAAAGGTATAACCTATCAATGCAATAGTCAACAAGGTGCCCAAAACACCCTCCATACATACCTAACAAAGAAAGTATTCGCCAAGTTATATTACAAGAATGTCCAACAAGTACAACAGAAAAAAGATAATGATCAATGCCCCATTCCTTTCTCTCTAAATCATTTTGATTAGAAATCATCAAGAGGTCACTAGAATGAGTGAAATAAGATAATTCAAAAGAAAAGATCAAGTACACAAACAAGCCAATGTTCTTCATACCTCCAGCCAAAGGGATGTGTTTTGTTTAGGATAAGAATCAAAACGATTGCCAATAGATAATGCCCATTGTAGGAAGGATACATCCTAGGACATGTTAGTGGATGGTGGCACGCCATTTTTTTTATCCAAAGTGTTTTTCCAATAGATAATGCCCATTGTAGGAAGGATACATCCTAGGACATGTTAGTGGATGGTGGAAAGTTGATAGGTTTTTCTAAAGGCTATTGATATAAGGTCGATTGACATGTTTGTGAATGATCAAGAGTTTGATTTTGCTTTTAAAAGTTTGTTGTTTTGATTTTGATTTTACATTTGAAGTTCACTTTTGCTAATTACTGTGGTTGTTTCTATTTGTGTTGCCAAAGGATGAAGGTGACGATTGTTTTATTATGGATGAGTTATTTATTGTGGGTGAAAGCGAAATGGGACGAAACATATTTGGATGTTTTTGATGTTTTGAGGTTGTTTTTGGGTTTTTTGATTATTTAAATGTTTTTGTGTTTTTTGAATGTTTTTTGATTTTGATGTCTCGGGGGCCAATCAAAGATTATCCTTGCCTATGTTTAAGCTCAAAGATGACGTAGTTCGGATCTCATGTTTTTGACATATTTTTGGATTTTGATATGTTTTGAATGTTTTTGGATTTTTGATATTTTTTGTATGTTTTTGGATTTTTGCATGATTTTGATGATTTGGATATGGATATGTGTGATGATATCAGTGCTCTATTTTTGGATTTTGTTTAAAACCAAGCTAAGGTTGATTGATCAGATCAATGGATTGATGATGATAACATTGTTGAGAATACACATTAATGCAAGGATAGTGTTTAAACAACACAAGGATTAGGAAGGATATCCCAAGATGATGAGGGATTGACTAGATTTGATTGATCAAGATTGATGATGATAACATTGTTGAGGATACACAACAATGCAAGGATAGTGTTTAAGCAACACGAGGATTGGGAAGGATATCTTGAGATGATGATGGATTGATTGAATTTTCTTGGTTAATATTTTGAAGCTTGGTTTGGAACAAAATTTGTTTGAATGATTTGATGTGATGTTGAAGCACACATTAGATGCAACTGATATTGATCATTTGGATCAATGTTCAATTAAAGATAAAACTTGATAAGGAACATCTTGTCAAAATATTCCCTAGGCTAGTGATTTGGATTTTGGATCACAAGTGATTGACCAATTTGATTTTACGTTTGCCAATGTTCGGATCACCACATAAGTTGGAGGATATAGATCAATATTTATTCTCGAAGCAAGATGTACATATCTGCCCCCAATGTCTAGCAATGTATGAAATGCCATGGGTGGATGCTTGGATAGGTGTATAGATGGATGGATACAGATTACCTTGCGATAAGGTAAGGTGTTCGAATAGAGGATGCTCATTTGGATAGTGCTTCAAGGCTTAAATAACATTGGGATAGGATAAGATCAATGAGAAATGACTCATCTCAAGATGTTTACCATAAGCAAGCGTAAAGTGCGCACCAAAATTTTTCAAGATCAAGATAACATGGAAGATGGAAATGGGTTGGATAAATGGTTCATGGAGGAATGGCTATATTATGGATAAGATGGATGGAATGTTGGATTTATTATGGATAGGTCAAGATGCTTCTACCTGAACTGGCATACGTAGATGTTTGATTCTACACATGATTTTTGTTTGCTAGGTTTTCATCATGGTACCCGTCCAAAGTGCCACCATAGTGGTTTTCACTAGAGGACAATTTCTTTCTTTACTGTTTTCAATACTTTTTCTGATTTTTTTGATTTTTTTGATTTTTCTGAAAGATTTTAAGCTCATGTTAAATCACCTTGTGGTGTTGCTGTAGATGCCCCTGTCATAATGTGCCATTGATATCCAACTTTAAGAAGCTTCTTTTCCAAGATATGTGCACTTGAATACAACTTTTGAGACTGAAGTTAACTTTATCTTTGTGTGCACATCGTAATAGAGTGCCTTCTGAATCCTTATGATGAAGGGTTGTTTCCAGTACATGGTCAATGTGAGAATTGGATATCATGCATGGACACATGGATGGAGTGTGTTTAGGGATAAAAGATGGATTGGTTGATAGTATGGAACCTTTGACTCTCCAAACTTGTGAAGATGAGCAATGATGGGTGGATACGGAAGTGTGCATGAAATTAGGACCAACTGCTTGATATAATTTGTAGGTTGCTTGAGATGTTTTCTTTTTCTTTTGTGGACGTCTTTGATGAATAATTTTCCCTTTTTTATTTTTCCCCATAGTTTCTTTGACTAATGGAGTTTGATAGGGATAATATTTCTTTGTATTCTTTGGTATCCATGTGTATTTGACTTGTCCATTATGCTTCCTTGCTTCTTTTTCTTTGATAACATTCCTCATGCTTTGATTTAGATTTTTCTTTTGATGTTGGTCCCAATTCATGGATGGGGTGATGGGCAGATGAAGATTCATGACATGGCCGGTTGTAGTATTAACATCAGTTTCATCATGGGGATTCTTCATGCTCCCTATGTTGACGTTTGTGTGAGACATAGTTGCCCCAAGTATGGTGGTAGTGGCACCTTTGTTCCTTGATTCTACTTGTTTTGAGATGTCTTGTTTAGTAAGCATGCTCTAATAAATGGCCACTGCAGATGACGTTGTTTCAATTTGTTGCTCTGCTAACTCCAGAATGTCCTATTCTATCTGATCTGTTTCTTAGAGTGGATAATGCTAGACATCTTCATACATGATGTCCTCAGTCTAAATTTGGGATATATCTGATCCAAATGTTGACAACTCAGTTTGACTATAGGAATCAATAATTTGCTCACTTTGTGCAATAATGTCAGGAGTAAAGGAATCTGATTCTAAATAAAGATCATCTACGTGTCCATCCAAAGAAAGCATCTCATGGGTGGATGGAGGGGTATGTGCTATATGGATGTTATAATTATTTGGGACACCTTGTATAGGTAGGAGAGTGTCCATTAGATCATTGTAGTAACTTGGAGATATAAATTCTTGATCTTGAATGATTTTGGAATTGCTTTCAACATGCTTTGGATCAAGTTCTTAACATGGGTTAGTTTCAAAGGATGGATTGCTTATAAAGGGTTCTTGGATGTCATCATTAGACATGGGAAGTGGCTCAATATCCTCTTGATCTATGAGTGGACTTGGATCAAATGTTGAGTTGAGGATTCCTTCAGTATCTGTAACCATGAGGTCAAAGGATGTGAATGTCTTGGAAAGGACCATTGCTAGACTTTGGTGAAAGATATTGATCATGCTTTGGGATAAATTCTTGAGATATGTCCTCTAACTCATAAGGCAATGTAGAGTCATTTTCAATATGATCATTAGTCGATGGATCGTAGATTATGTCAATGGTATCAAATAATTCTAACACTCATTGAAATAGATCAATAAAAAGTGGCTCTTGATGTATGGTGAGTTGATCATCGGATGGGGTAGAAACATCTTCAATGTGCTCATTAATGGAGAGATCTTGAACGTTGTTTTCAAAAATTGTGGCGGAGAGATTATCAATGTCTTCAACCATAGGGTCAAGTGATGACATTTCTTGAATTGAATCATTGTTGGGTATTGTTGGTGGATTTTGATCATGATTGAAAAGTGACTCTTGATAAATGTTAATTTGATCTTCGGATGAGGCAGAAAAATCTTCAAGGTGCTCATTGATGGATAGATATTGATCATTGTTTTCAACAATTATGGTGGGAAGATTGTTAATGCTATTACTAGTGGTTAAATCTTCACCATTGTCCCCAATAGTTATTATTTTTTGATCAATAAGGTCTTGGATGAGATTTTTGAGTCAAATACAATCTGATGTTGTGTGTCTCTTGATTTTATGGAAATCACAGAGGTGATTTTCATTGTACCATGGCGGTTTCACTAAAGGATCTTGATAATTTTCATAGGTGAGAATTTTAATGAGATTTTCTCGCACCAATTGTTGCATGATCGATTTGATTGGTTTCCCAAGTGGTGTGTATTTTTTTTTGTTACCTTGTGAGACTTGTACTTTAAATTGACCTTGTGGTGATTGATTTTGGAGATGTGGTGATTGATCTTTGAGATGGGGTGATTGGATTTGTAGTTGATGTTGTTTATCTTGATATTCAGCCTCTTGACATTGGAGATATTGTTCTTGATGTGGTTGTGGACACAACTCAATGCTTTGATGACATGGTTTAACCAATGGAAGAGTGTATTGATTTTGGGGTGGAGATGTCTCTTGGCACAATAACTCAACTATTTTGGTAAGTGTAGCAATTTGATCTTTCCAAATTTGATATTGATTTTGATCTTGACTCCCTTGATATAGTTGATTTGGTTTTTGTTCAAGCATATTTGGAATGTATACTTGTGGTGTTTGTATGGGATCATGGACAAATTGATTTGGAACAATGTTCTAATTTGGGATGATGTTCAGATTTGGCATTATAGGTTGAAATTGAACATTATTGTGGTTGGGAATCCCATTGCCTTGATTTAGGTAACTTTGATTTTGCATGGTGTTACCTTGACTTGGATCAATACATGCAGTCGTTAACATCTTGTTTGTAATTTGAACAACATTCATATGATTCACAAACATATCCCTCCCAAAGTTTACCAAGTGTGGATTTGAAATGTTCATGTTTGGTAAACTTGTACTCAGTATATTCACATTTGGCATGTATGGATTTGGTGGGATAATGTTGTTTGCTTGAGATTCATGCATTGATTGTTTGGTTGATAGATTTGTAGGTTTGGAATTTGATTTAAATCTACCATCGGGAAATGTGTTCCAAACTTTTGATTGGGCATACTCACATTTGTTGTATCATTGAGGCTTGTAGGAGATAATGATCCCATGTATGGATTGTATAAATGTGAGTTTTGATAATCAATCAACATTGTAAGACTTTGAAAGTTTAGCTGATTTGGATTACTCATGATGTATGGAGCAAGTTTATATATTCCATGTTCTTCTTGTGTTTTGACCTTATTGACCTCTAAGGGATTTAGGACCAATGATGAGATGAAGGATGAAAGGGATGAATGATATGGGTGTCAAAATTTTTAGGAACTTTGGATCAATGCTAGACTTAGGGTTTGATTTTTATTGGTTTGATTGGATAATGAACTTGTAAACCCTAAGATGTTAGATGTTATCTTAGGATGAACTTGTTCAAAAGGGTGATAATTTAACTAAGTGTGTGAGGAAGGATTCATCCACACACACCTAACTAAACAAGTGATTTTGATTTGGTTTAAGGATGTACCCAAGTCTAGATAATGATGTTTCCAAAGCTCTAAAGTTTTTTGTGAGATGGGATGATAAATGTTTGGGATGGATGAAGTGTTTGATTTGATTCTAAATGAACCTAATAGGGACCTTGTTTACAAGACCAAGATAGTGAAGAACATTCTTTTCTCTAAGAGTAGTTCAAAACCAAAAGACCAATGTTTGTATGAAAACTATATGACCAAAATATGCCAAGCACATGTGTGGGGTCCAATTGTTTCTTAACTTTTCTTAATGATTTATTTTTACCACAAACACTCTCTTGATTAGGTTTCAAAATAAATGTCTAATGTCCCAATTTCTTTTCATCCCACAAAGTCCATTATGTGGAATTAAAGGAAGTTAAGGTAATAGTTTCCTATTATTGACTTTAGGAAGAGAAAATTGAGATATAAATCCAAATACTTAGAAGCCTCTAAGGATAGAATCCATAGGGAAAGCAATAGCACTTGGATTTGTTCAAGAATATTTGCTTCTCCTAAAGGGTTTGAGATTTGATGCTCATGTTAAATGTTTGTTTTTCCAATGTTTTCGATCAAGAAAAGTGTTTTTATTTCAAGAACATGCACAACGCTATGGATATTGAGACAATATTTGTTGAGTCCCCACTTGGACAAGTCTAGCTACACCTACTTTTAGCGGATGGTTAGATGCTTGATCACATAGGATCCCCCTCATAGTGCACTCACTTCTTGGTTCAACCAAGCGTCAGTACCCATGAATCTCCCATGGAATACTTTCCATCTCTACTAAAAGTCGTAAAAGTGTGGGGTGGCTTCAAAACGACTGTTCTTGCACCAACAAATTGATAAGGATTTTGGCCTTTTTAAACAAGGGGTTTTAATGTGGGAATTCCATTCATGGGGGATCATCCATACAGTGAGAGACCATTGCTTCCCTTCTCTTCAGAACAATCCTTGTGATACTTTCCTTTCTTCAAGTACCCAGATTTATATCTTGGGCGGAAGCCACTTGGCTTTAGCATGTTCCCGATTGGGTCATTCCCTTGGGTGATTACTTTTTCTCACAAGGAAGGCCCTCTAAGATAACACAAAAGTGAGAAAACACATCCATAGTTCGATCGATATTTGTTGAGAAACAAAGAGAGAACACACACGATATGTTTTACTCACACTCGCAAGATTTGTTAATTTTAAACCCAAATTAAAGTGTGGAGGCAATCTTTTTGACAACTTAATATCACAAAAAATACTTTTGATTCTCAAGATCACCGTGAAGCGCGAAAGAAGTGCATACACCCTTTTAAATGATATTACTTTGGGAAAAAGATTACAAAAAACCAAATGCAACTGTTCATTTTAGTTTTCAAAAAGAAATAGTGAGTTCTTTTCAAAGCACCAAACTTGAGTGTGAAATTGTTTTGTTCAATTTTTAACCTCAAAACCCAAATTCTAGTGAGTTTCCAACATTCAATTTTAATCCAACTTTGAAAAAATAAATGATCTAGTTGGCCTAAAATAGAAAATAAAAGTAGTAATTAGATGCTCTAGACTATTACGATAAGCATTTAAAAATGCTTTTTCCAAGTTCAAGTTCAATGCTCCATTTTCTTCAACTCCAAACTGCTAGTTATTTGATCCCCATGTGAAAAATACGACCATTGTTTCATGATGCAAAACCCCCTAATAGTTAGAAATTGGACATTTTAATATTTATTCCAAAAAATCTGAAAAAGATAATGTCAGAATATTAAAGATGATGTCAAAATATCAAATTATTTGAAGTAGCAAACTACCACAGACTCTCAACCATAAATAGACAATTTGTTAACAAAGATCAAAGCCTCCCCCAATAACAATTCAAAATTAGATAATTTAATGCAGAGAAATAAATATTTGATGTGATTTAATGCGGAAAATTAACACCTCGATTCCCATTCACTTAGCCTATAGGAAGTCATAAATGAGGGACACCAATCAAGAAGATATCTACAAAAACCATAAATGAGTGATCTCAAACAAAAAAGATGCTTGCAAAAACCATAAAAGGGGCAATTTCAAATAATTAAATAAGTTGATTCAAATGTCAGATCCAAATATTATTCAAGCAAATCATTAACTTCCTGACATTTCTTGATCTAACCATTTGGCCTCAGCTTCTCTATGTAGCTGAAGATTACAAGAAGAAAATAGTGGGCTATGTGCTGGCGAAGATGGAAGAAAATTCCATTGAATGTCACAGGCATATAACTTCTTTGGCCGTTCTTCGCACTCACTAAAAAAAAGCAAATGTGTTTTACTTGTCGACTTATGTTTCCTGCTTATGCTTTGATGGACGCCCTTTCTTTGCCTCTTAGCTTTCAGTCTAGCTTGGGTCAGATAATGTGGGGAAAGGTTACAGAATTGACACCGTGCAATTGAGAATAGCATAGGTAGGGTATAAATTATGGAGATTGGTGAAGAGTCGTTGAAGGCCTATGGGAAATACTTGAGCATGCATAGTACAAAATACTCAATGCTACATCAAAGTCGAAACATGAAAAAAAAAAATTACTTTACAAGTTGAATTCTATATTTATTGGCATTTGATTCAGAAATAAGAAAAAGAGAGCAGGAGAGACAAGATAACAGAGCGAACAACTTGTTTTCCACTTTTATCCATTAAAGAACAAATGGAATATAAACATGGAAAAGGCATTTGACCCCAAAATTTCAATGCGTTGTCTATGAGATTATGTTAATGACTTAGGAGCACTGAACAATCAATATTATGTACAAAAATGTATACTATGTGTAACTAAGGGTTATTTTTAGGATTAGATTCAATGAATTGAAAGCACAATAAACCCAAAGAAGTAATAAAGTGCAAAGGAAAATAAATGAAAACACAGAAAATAGAACAATCTCACCCAGTGTCTTCAATCTCCATGGCTGATCTCCATTACACCTTCTAACTTGTTGATTTGTGTTGCCCTCATATCAAGTGTGTGAGCAATCTTAAATATGCCATTGTCCTAAACAAGCTTTGAAGGATTTAAGTATAAATTATGCCTATGCCTATGACAAATGATAAATGAAAATAATAACTATGAATGCTAAATGACTATAATGCCTATATTAATGAAGTGGTCCTAAAATTATGAACAAAATTGTCTTTTATAGAAAACACAATTTTGAATGGACAGACGAGATCGACTCCTGACAGAAACCTAAAATTAGAGGACGAGATTTCACTTGATAATCCCTAATCAGGGTTAGGGAAAAATCCCTAAACGAGTGGTCAAGATGTCATATGAGAAAATCAAATCAGTGGTGGAGAAAAGAGGAGATAATTAATTTTGAAAATAAAGATTTTCAAAATAGCCTGCTTTGTGAGATTAGATAAAAGATGGACTGAAAAGCAATTTTGATAAAATCAAAAACCTGCTTGCTTTATTTGATTTTTGGAAGAAAGCTACCAATCAACTCAAAATATGAATTTTGTGAAATAATAAATAATCTTTTTCAGATTATTTACCAAAATGGACTGTTAGTTAAGATTGTGATGACATTTTAAATAATTTCATTTATTTAAAATGAGAGGAAAATTAATTTTGTCAATTAAAATAATTAAAGATAATTATTTAATTTAGCAGATATGATCAATAATTAAATAATTGATTCATTCATTTAATTGTGAGGATTAGTGACATTAAATAAATGAGTAAAACTTATTTATTTAATAATCAAGAAGAAATGACTGAAGAGAGGTAATTAAATAAATTTAGAAATTTATTTAACTAAGGGAAGACTTAGATAATTAATGACATATTTAATAAATAAATAAGATTTATTTATTTAATAATCATGAAGAATAAATGGACATGAATTAATTAAATAATTATGAATTATTTAATCAATAGTCGAATGTGGACCAAGGACATAATTAAATGTCATAATTATGCTAGGATGAAAGTGGTAAAAATGAAGCTTGCAGGCCTAGGTCATTTTTAGGTGTCTACATTTTGCCCCTCTTTGTCATAATGTTGCTTGTTGCGTTGTGACAAAGAAAATAAGTCAAAGCCATGCCCCAGTGAATGTAAAGGGTATCAATGCCCCCTCGGCAAATTTTTCAAATTTTGGATCAATTGCAGAAAAAATTGTAAAGGGTCCCGATAAGTGAATTCGATGACTAGAAAAATAAAGGCATAGTCGGTTTTGGATTCTGACATGTTTAAAACAGCCTACGGGGTAGTCAAACTTGGTCAAATGAGCCTCGAGCAGTAACTCACCTGAGAAAATGTCATTTTGACCTTATAAATAAGTTGACAAAGGGGTAAAAGTCAATTCATTTTCACTATTTACCTTGCGAATTTTGAGAGCTCAAAACAAAAAGGAGCGCAGCGAGGATGGTGATTCTAGTCACAGAGCATTGTGGGGAGATCGTACGGACATTCAGGCGGCCAGAGGGCTTAGAGCCAGCAGTATGTACCCCTGTCCCACTTTGTAATTTTTTTGTTTTGCCTGTCATAGTTAGGTTTATAGGGAAAATAACGAATGCGCCGTGACGCATATGCATTCGCGTTCGATGCATTCGCCTTCGCGTTCAACGCATATGATGTGTTGTGATGCAAGTGCGAAAGGGAACTAAGGTAACGGTGGTTTGCGCCGCATTCGTCAATTCCTGCGACACATTCGACCTTTCGAGTCACATTTGAATGTTTGAATGCCGCAGTCATTATGATGCGACGCAAGTGTCGAATTTCGTGATGCAAGCATGAACATGCGATGCATTTGTGAGCTTGGACCACATTTGATGTACAGAATGACGCAATTGACGTTTTGAGACGCAATTGCCTTAATGCAATGCATTTTCCTTTGACCTTGACCAGAGTTGATTTTGATGTTAGTGTAACTTTAAATGCTTTTGATAATACTGATAGTTGCTGCAAAAGGTACTGATGACTTGTTTGGCTTTTGCAGAGGCAACTTGCCCCGATTTACACACGAGAGAGTAGATTGATGACATTTTGGTTTGCTGACTAGTTGAGCCCGCGAGAGCAGCGTCGGTTGATGCGACTGGGATTGTTCTATGTTGCTTACATGCCTGCCATTCGGGAAAACAGGGGATTACTGATTGCGCTGTGCGAGCGTTGGCATTCAGAGACCTGCTCCTTCCACCTGCCAATAGGTGAGGCCACTATTACTTTGGAGGATGTCTACCGGATTTTGCGAGTGCCGATCCGAGGGGAGCAGATCATCTACGACCCTCGCCATGGTGAGTAGACCTTCCGAGCATACTACCAAGATCAGGGTGCAGGACTGGGCATCCAGGGATATGAGATCAGATGGGAGTTCATGGTGGATCACTATGGTCACTTTGATGCATTCCTTGCGACTTTGATTGGGGGAATCTTGATTCCCGACCATCGAGGACACAAATTCCCTATTGGCTGGGGAGACGTCTTGGTTGGCATGAGATGTGATAGGACAGTTTATGCTTGGGGTCCTTGTTTATTGGGGACACTTTACCATCAGTTGCACGATGTTGCCTATAGGAGGGCAGAGAGTATTTCCTGCGGGACTACTCTGATGATGATCTGGGCTTGGGAGCACATTGCCATATTTCGTCCTCCCATTCAGAGACCACAGTTGGCTGAGGGGATGCCCTACGCTTACTACTATGCCGATACATTACAGCAGACATGGATGGGTGAGACCGGTTGGTGGTGGCACAGGATTGACACCATGGTGACATTTATCTAGAGGCCGTATAAAGACTGTGAGTAGTGGGATGACAAGGACGACCACTTGAGCCTTTGCAGATAGTACAAATATTTGATTGGGAGGACTGTGCAAACCTCATTGATTATCGAGATGTATTTTCTGCAGCGTGTCCTCAGACAGTTCGAAGAGCAGGAGGGTGTACCTGCAGGGACAACTGAGTATGCCCGATCATCTAGAGAGTATGCTTGGGGACCAGCCATCCTAGTGGCCTTCGCAGAGTAGCATATTAATGGGCTAGGAGCCCAGGCATGGGGATGGAGGGGTGGAGTAGCCGATCTTGGGACTACGACAGATTATGACCTGTGGTGGCATGCACACAAACCAACGCCATTGACAGATCCAGATGGGCCAGTACCAGTGGATAGATGATCAGTGATACCTCGTGTGCCGAGGGTCAGGTGAGGTGGCAGGGCAGAGGCAGAGGGAGAGATGGAGGTAGGGGGAGGTAGAGATAGAGGCAGGGGGAGAGATGGAGGCCGGGACAAAGGCAGGGATGGAGGCCAGAGGGAGATGACGGAGATGATGGGGATGATGGGGGAGATGGCCGCCAGAGGAGGAGAGATGGTCAGAGACAGGGCCGCAAGGTGCAATAGCGCGTGGCAAGGGTAGCATTAGATGCTATCCCTGAGGTTGGCAAGGAGGGGGAGAAAGAGGAGCAGCCCAAACAGGAGGGAGAGGGTGAGGAGAGACAGGAGGAGGAGGTGGGTGTGGGAGGACAAGAGATGGAGGTGGATGTAGGGGGACATGAGGAGGAGGTGGAGGTGGGGGGACAGGAGGAGGAGGTGGAGGTGGCAGAGGATGTGGTGGATGACGATGATGACGAGGATGATGCCATGGATGAGGCCGAGAGACTCCTTAGATGGCAGATGGTGGAGGGAGAGGAGGAGATACCATCCTCCTCGGGATTGCCCCAGGATGCCACGACAGATCAGAGGGTGGCAGACCTATAGTGGAGACTAGACGAGAGCATGGCCCAGGTCAGATCATTGTAGTCAGAGCTGGAGATAGCCTGGGTAGAGTGGGATCAGGCAGTGATCCACCAGCAGGACTCGGCTCAGTGGTGTACACAGTTTGTGGAGTTATGTACAAGGCCCGCAGGGGATATGGCTCACGAGTTGGCCAGGGTGAGCACAAGATTAGGACAATACAGGACATTGTATGAGCAGGCAGTTCCACCTGAGCGACTGGATCCTACCTTGTCACGGTCACAGACGAGGACAGGTAGTGGTCATAGATCAGGCAGTGCCAGTGGCAGCAGGAGTCACACCAGCGTTGGAGGGTCTACCTCAACAGGGCACACATCAGGGCATAGGTCACACCACTCACGCAGGCACACCCCGAGTCACCATTCGAGCCATAGTCATGGGTCGACTCGTTCAGTGCAGAGGCAGCCACCAGTGGTAGATCCGTCTACCTCTCAGAGTTAGGTAGCAGTGACATCACAAATGTTTGTTACTGTGGAGATGACACCTTCATTCTCAGTTCCACCAGTAGCACAGACAAAGGTTGCTACAGGCTCGGCCTCCCCATTCTTCGCCATGAGGGGATGATGAGAGTCTACCCTAGGGGCATGGTTGTTATTATGACACATTATGTATATTATTGAGCCTGCGAGCTCCATTTTTGGGATATCTGTTGACTCTATCCTGTGACATTGTACCTTTTTTGAGATGGGATTTATATGATGATGCAGTTTTGATGCAGCCTATATGTGTGTTCTGTGATGTTATTTGATTTATGTATATATGATGTGATGTCCTATGTATGATGCTTAATTTATGATGCCATGTATGTCCTATGATGTGTGCTTATGATTATGATGCCATGATGATGTAGTACTTACTTATATGAGATGATGATGATAAAAATATGCATAATGTATTTATGAAATGGGTGCAATGTTGATGATCATGTTAATGAAATTTTTGTGATTATGTAAATGCTATGGATGATGTATGTATGGACCTAATGCAATGTTTATATGATCATGTATGCACTAATGTTTTTGTATGTCACAGGATATCATCAAGAGATGAATGAAAGAGGATGACCGAACCAATGATAGAAGACGACCAGACCGATGAGAGAAGAGGACCAAACCGATGGAGATGCATGTTAGTTCCTAGACCAAATCCTTCAAAGCTTTACTGTAGGACTTTAATATTATTGCTCTTAATCATCATTGGGCAGACTGTTGTAATGGCCCACAAACACCATGATATGACATAGATCAAGGTGTGCAAGGTCGTACCATTACATAAGACCAACAGTCATAGACAAGGATGATCATGACTCATACTCAGAGCAGGATTGCCCCAATCTTTTTGTCATAATCAACCACAAGCAGAAAAAGACAGACAAATCATGAAACGTCGTTGCTTCTCTAAATCCTGTTTCTAGGACATCCTTGAGAAACTAGCGACATGATTACCAAAAATATAACAAAATAGAGCCCTTATCATGATACGTTGTTGTTTTTCTAAATCCCAGAATCAGGACCTCGCTGAGAAACTAGTAGTCATGCATGTCAATCGTCATGATGCGTTGTTGCTTCTCTAAATCCTGGTAGTGGGATCTCGCTAAAAAACTAATAACATGATAAAAAGCCAAAAGACAAGTGTCAAATGTTTGCCAAGTGCGTCTGGATATCCATTGTTCTGATGTCAAGATGCCATGTTTGATAGTGTCGAGATGCCGAAGTGTTTAAAGTTTTGATGATCTTAAATGAAAAATGTCGAGAATTGCCGAATTCAGGGATGACACATCCTGAATAATGTTGACGTCAAGAGGATTTGATCCTTAATATTCAAAAGGGGTCCCTTGAAATGATGACGATGCCTAGGAAGGACACATCCTAAGGCATAGATGACAGAGTTGGTTCTTCAGAAGGACACATCTTAAGAATACCGATGTCACGAGGAGTGATCCTTAGATGTCAAGAGGATCACTCAAAATGTCGAATGACAATGATGATGCCTAGGAAAGACACATCCTAAGGCATGAATGACAAAGGTTATCGTTCAGAAGGACACATCCGAAGATTAACCAGGGGTTGTCAGTGGCATAGGTTACAGCGATTTGACTTGTTTTGACCGAGTTTGACTCGTGCTGACCAAATGTCGCTATTGTCATGATGATATGTGCCGATGAGATCTGTCATGTTGCGATAAATGATTGTCATAATTTTCTTTATGAGTTTTGTTTGTTTGGGAAAGATTTGCGTTGTCCTGAAGTCTTTTTGATGTGTGTGCCAGTGTGATGTCATGAACCCTAATGGACTAACCTAGTGCGGCCTCAGGGGGCTCATTGACAGATGGCCTTGCCTACGTCATACACTCAGAGACCTCGTAGTTTGACACGACCAATGACTTTGTATTGATGACCAAAGATTGTGTCATGATTTATTGTGACAAACCTAAATGAACTGACCTAATGTCTCGGGGACTCAAATGTGAGTCTTGCCTACGTAGCAAATGTGCAGAGACAATGTAGTTCGACAATGACATGGACTGACTGACATGACTGACTTTGATTCCATTTTTAAAATTTTGACATTGATTTGGATGTTTTTGTGTTTTTCTTCAAGACATTTTATGATTTTTAGGTCTTTCTTCAGGACATTTTACGATGTTTTTGGTCTTTTTTAGGACATTTTATGATGTTTTTGGTATTTTTTTCAGGACATTTTATGATGTTTTTCGAAGCCATATGTGACATCCACTGCAGTTATATGATACAAATTTTTCTCCCAGTCAGGTCCAAGACTTAGCCATTTTTAAGGAACATGGATGGGATGATGCTGGTTTACTAGATGGACAGTCGTCAGGACTCGATGTCAATCATTTATCAACCATGAAAGGAAGGGTATAATGTTATGTCGACTGGCGTGATAATGGTGTGAGATGTCCTCCATCCTAAGCGAAGGTAGACAAAGTGACAGTAGATGGTAGAGCAATGATCGATTACACATGGCGCCTGTTTGCCAGGTTTTCACCATGGTACCTATCCAAAGTGCCTGTTTGCCAAGTTTTCACTGCTGGACAAAATTTTTCTCTTTACTATTTTGTCATTTTTCTTATTTTTTTTTGTTGTTTTCGAGACGCCTGTTTGCCAGGTTTTCATCAAGGAAACGATTTTTTTATCATTTTCTATTTTTTTTTTTTTTGTATTTTTGCCATTCTTAGCTCGATCTCTTGATGCTATGCGTAGAACTTCCGGAGATGTAGACTGTTGATAGGCTTTGTCAATTGTTCTCCCTCTGGAGTCGCCAGCTAATAGGCTTCAGAACCAAAAGAAGAGATGATGACATAAGGACCCAACTAGTTTGGTTCAAACTTTCCTGACTTTTCTCTGTCAGCTTGGTTCTTAGGGTTCTACATTAGGACTAAGTCACCAATGTCAAATTTCCTGACCATGACCCTCTTATTGTAAATGCGATAGAGACGGTTCTGATACACTTGTAGATGGTTTAGGGAATTCTGCCTTCTTTCTTCTAGCATCTCCAACTCGTGCAAGCACGACTGTCTGTACTCTTCCTCATCAGTTAAACCCTTCAGGGAGACTCGTAACAAAGGAATTTTGACCTCAATGGGAAAGATTGCCTCAACACCATAGACCAGGGCAGATGGAGTGGCTCCTGTAGGCATACGAATGCTAGTGCGGTAAGCCCACAAAGTCGGATTGAGTTGTATGTGCCAATCACGGCCAGCGTCATTGACCATCTTTTTGAGGATTTTAACAATGGTTTTATTTGACGCCTTAGCTTGAACGTTTCCTTGTGGGTAATATGGAGATGAAAAATTGTTTTGGATGTGAAATCACTCACATAACTCACAAACGTCCTAGTTTTTAAATGGTCGTCTGTTGTCAGTGATGATGGATTGCAGAAGGCCATATCGACAAATGATGTAGTTAAGGATGAACTTGGATATTTGTTTTCCGGTAATATATGTCAATGGGATGGCTTCAATCCACTTCGTAAAATACTCAGTGGCGGTGATAATGAATTTATGGCCGTTGGACGAGGTTGGATGGATCTTACCCACGAGGTCGAGTCCCCATTGAGTGAAGGGCCAAGGAGAGGTGATCAGCCAAAGTTCTTGTGCGGGAGCATGGATCAAATCACTATGAATTTGAAATTTGTGACAAGTCTTGACATATTCTAATGCATCCTTTTCAATGGTCGGCCAATAGTACCCAAGTCTTGTTTAGCTAGAGTAGGACCACTCGAATGAGATCCGCATATATCGTCATGTACTTCACGTAAGGTTGTACCCACGTCGTTAGTGTCGAGACATCTAAGGAGGGTATTGTCAAAGCTACGGCTGTAAAGGGTGTCACTGACGATGGCATATCTCACAACTTTTCTAATGAAGGACTTTTTCTGGTTATTGGATAGGTTGGGTGGAAGGGTTTGGGACTTAAGGTAGTCGCGAATGTCTTGATACCAGGGAGAGTTGGGACCAACAAGTTCACAGACCATTTCTGATTCCGGAATGTCATAGGCAGGAACTAACAATTGTTCTATGAGAAAATCCAACTATGGCAGATTGCTTGGGATGTCAAGGAGAGAGCCTATCGTAGCCATTGCATCCACCGCTTTGTTCTGTGTTCTTGGAACTTGTTAAAAAGTTACCATATGAAAGTACATTTGGAAACTGTCAACCATTCGCTTATAGGGCATCAACTTCTCATCTTTTGTGTCAAAGTCATCATTAACCTGGTTGATGACAAGCTGAGAATCTCCATAGACATGTAGTGCTCTAATTTTCCATTTTATTGCCATTCTTAGTCCTGTAACCAATGCCTCATATTCTGCCACATTATTTGTGCATGGGAATGCAATGCGGAAAGACTTATGAATGGAGTCTCCTTGAGGGGTGATAAACAAGATTCCTGCCCCCGAGCCATGATTTGTGTGTGATCCGTCAAAATAGAGTCGCCAAGGTTCCTTAGGTTCTATATGGAATATCGACTCATCTGGAAAATCTGCCACTAGCGGGTGATCACTTTGCAAAGGTGCGTCTTCCAGTTGGTCTGCAATGACTTGTCCTTTTATCACCTTTCTTTCCACATACTAAATATCATATTCACTTAGAATCATGACCCATTTTGCCAGACGTCCTGTTAATGCTGCCCTGCTCAACAAATATTTTAGGGGGTCGATCTTTGCTACCAGCTGCGTCTGATGGCTTAGCATGTAATGCCTTAGTTTTTGTGCTGCAAAGACCACGACTAGGCAAGCTCGTTCAATTGGTGTGTAGTTTAGCTCATACCTGACCAACGTCCAACTAATATAGTATATAGCTCTTTCTTTTTCTTCTTGGTCGTTTTGTGCTAATAATGCCCCCAGTGCTGAACTAGTTGTTGAGATGTACAGGATCAATGGCTTTCCATGAATGGGAGGCATGAGAACTGGCGTTGACAGTAGGTAGTCTTTGATTTGCTGAAATGATTTTTGACATTTGTTTGTCCACACAAAGGGGATAGCCTTGTGCAACAGGTATTGGAATGGGTGGCACTTGTCAGCCAATTGGGCTATGAAGCACCGAATAGATTGTACCCTACCTTGTAGAGTCCTGAGTTTATTGATTCCTCTGGGAGGAGGCATGTCTATGATGGCTTTGAATTTTGTCGGATCAACCTCAATGCCTCTTCAAGAAACTATGTAGCCCAAGAGTTTACCTGATGTTACACCGAAGACACATTTCTTAGATTTAGTTAGAGTTTGTATTCTTGCAGTCGTTTGAAAATTATGTCTAAAACCTTGAGGTGATCTTTCCTAGTTTCTGATTTAGCCAATAGGTCATCTACATAATCTTCCATTATTTTATGCATCATGTCATGGAAGATTGTAGTCATAGCCCTTTGATATGTGGCGCCTGCATTTTTGAGACCGAAGGGCATGACATTCCAATAGTATGTTCCCCATGGAAAAGTAAATGTTGTTTTGTACTGGTCTTCTAGGGCAATACGAATTTGATTATAGCCGGAGAAACCATCCATGAGGGATAGCATCTCATATCCTGCTGTAAGGTCAACTATGATGTCAATGTTGGGTAAAGGAAAGTCATCCTTTGGGCATGCCTTATTTAGATCTCTAAAATCTGTGCAGACGTGGATCAACCCATTTGGTTTTGTTACCGGCACCAAGTTAGATATCCATTCTACATAGTCAATCGACCGGATAAATCCAGCGTATAGAAGTTTCTTCAACTCTGCCTTGACCAATAGAGCGACTTGAGGGTGCATTTTGTGTAATTTCTTCTTGACTGGTTTGACATTAGGCAATAGTGACAGATGGTGCAGGACTAGTTTTGGGTCTAATCCTGGCATGTCTGCATAGGACCATGCGAAGTTTATTTTACGTTCAACAAAGAATTTATGAAATTTTGGCCTCTCTTCTTTAGTCAATGATGCAGCAAAGAGGACCATTTTGGGATCTTTTGAAGTCGATATGTTATCTTCTATGGTATCTTCTACCAGCATAGCTGACTTCTCTTGTTGCATAGGAAGAAAGTCCAGTCCTCCATCTTTGGGCGCCTCAGAGAGGTTTTCACTCGTAGATATGTCCTTTGTTTTTACTATTTTATCGTCAAAAGGTGCCTTTCAGTTTTCACCTAGAGATGTTTCATTTTTTATTTTATTTTTATTTTTACTTTTGCGACTGGAGGATAGAGCAGTCTCGCCGAAGTATGCCATGCAATCTAGATCAATAGCGAATCCTACCTTGTGGTCACCATTAGGTATGTCCTCACGTAATCCCATAAATTCTGTAATTGCCTCATCATTCTGAAATGTATCCAGGACTGGCGGGCCTTGTTGGTCCCAATCGACTAGTTGAGGATAAACTAGGGAAATGCCATCGTCAGTGTTGGTGAATTGTGGGGAGGATGCATAAATCATGTAGATGAATTTAGTGATATTGTAGATGAGGTTATCATCATCCAACTCCACATTGGATTCTATCCAATATTCCCCTTCGCTTGTCTCATATTCGTTGTCGAAATAAGGGGTGAAGGACCTAGAGTCATGATTATCAATGTCATTTGGTAATTCAGATGGGTTGGACTGATGGGATTCAGATAGTGGGGTTTGTAAATCATGGGGGGTGGTAATGGGAGTTTGACTATTTGGTGCCTGATCAATTTTAAATGTTTGCCAAAATCTTTGTTCAGAGGTCAGTTCCCCTTCTTCGACAAACAAATCATCTAGGCAACAATCACTTAGGGATCGTTCTGAGCCAAATTCCCACTCTTGGGAGTCAGTTTCGGTGAGGGTTTCCCTAGTAGTCTCGACACTGTCTGAAGCATGTACTCACTCACTTGAAAGTCCAGAGGTACGCCGATCGTCATAGTCGGGCAATCCAAACCCTAATCCAAGATACTTTGGTATTTTGAAAGGTTCTATGGGCTCTCTTCGACCAGCTTTATTTCTACCCAGGCCACTAGTACCATCGTAGCCCTTAGCCCTCATTATATCATAACCCTTGCCATATTTTTGAACTGGTAATGGGGGTAGTGCGATAGTATCCTTATAGATCCATCATGTGATGTCAGCAAGGTCCTCATTACTCATGTCCCCCCATTTGATGAAAACTGTTTTTGGTGGAACCTTAAAAATAATTTGGGGTTCCATTCTGAAACATGGCCTACCGTAGACCTTTGGCAACTTGGGTATTGTTGTTATGCTATATGATGTGTGCAGTTTGAATTCTCTGCAGCCAAGGTCCTGGATCTTGACAGTGGATTCAGCCTTAGGGCTTGCAGAAGGTGGTGGTATGGCGGAAGACGTGGATGGAGCGGATGTGGAAGATGATGTGAGTGTAGATGGGTTGATGTATTTGGATGACGAGGAGCTAGGTGCTTCTCAGTTAATAGGTACTCGGTTTTCAGAGATACCCCTTAAGTTTGTACAATATTAGAAAGGGTTGGGGTCTCCATATATGGTTATTTCTGTGCCGTCAAATGGAAACTTTAGGCATTGGTGATATGTGGACGGAACGACTTTTAAGGCATGGATCCATGGACGGCCGAGCAAGATGTTGTATGGTAGTTCCAAATCCAGGACCTGGCAGGTTGTGTCCACAATGATTGGTCCCACTCTGATAGGGAGAGAGATAACGCCATGTGAAGAGCGTTCTTCGTCATCATATGCTTTGATCACTATACTCTTTGTTGGGTCCACGCATGAATCAGAGAATCCTAGAGCCTTAACTAGTTTGAGGGAGCATATGTTCAATCCTGCTCCGCCATCTACTAAAACTCATCTGACTTTGTGTTTGTGGAAAAACATTTCTATGTGCAAGGCATCGTTGTGGTTGGTTTTAGGTGATGAATAGTCCTGATCCAAGAAGGTGACATGGTGGGGCGTAGTGAGGTATCCCACCATGGTCTCAAACTGATTGACATCAATGTCCTTGGGGACTGACGGCTCTTGCAGGGTTTTATCTAGTATATCCTTGTGTGCGGGAGAGATACGAAGCAGCTCAAGTATAGAGATTTGCGC
>VDFB02000003.1:562094409-562132386 GCA_007258455.2 Sequoia sempervirens | reverse complement strand
AGGCAGCCACCAGTGGTAGATCCGTCTACCTCTCAGAGTTAGGTAGCAGTGACATCACAAATGTTTGTTACTGTGGAGATGACACCTTCATTCTCAGTTCCACCAGTAGCACAGACAAAGGTTGCTACAGGCTCGGCCTCCCCATTCTTCGCCATGAGGGGATGATGAGAGTCTACCCTAGGGGCATGGTTGTTATTATGACACATTATGTATATTATTGAGCCTGCGAGCTCCATTTTTGGGATATCTGTTGACTCTATCCTGTGACATTGTACCTTTTTTGAGATGGGATTTATATGATGATGCAGTTTTGATGCAGCCTATATGTGTGTTCTGTGATGTTATTTGATTTATGTATATATGATGTGATGTCCTATGTATGATGCTTAATTTATGATGCCATGTATGTCCTATGATGTGTGCTTATGATTATGATGCCATGATGATGTAGTACTTACTTATATGAGATGATGATGATAAAAATATGCATAATGTATTTATGAAATGGGTGCAATGTTGATGATCATGTTAATGAAATTTTTGTGATTATGTAAATGCTATGGATGATGTATGTATGGACCTAATGCAATGTTTATATGATCATGTATGCACTAATGTTTTTGTATGTCACAGGATATCATCAAGAGATGAATGAAAGAGGATGACCGAACCAATGATAGAAGACGACCAGACCGATGAGAGAAGAGGACCAAACCGATGGAGATGCATGTTAGTTCCTAGACCAAATCCTTCAAAGCTTTACTGTAGGACTTTAATATTATTGCTCTTAATCATCATTGGGCAGACTGTTGTAATGGCCCACAAACACCATGATATGACATAGATCAAGGTGTGCAAGGTCGTACCATTACATAAGACCAACAGTCATAGACAAGGATGATCATGACTCATACTCAGAGCAGGATTGCCCCAATCTTTTTGTCATAATCAACCACAAGCAGAAAAAGACAGACAAATCATGAAACGTCGTTGCTTCTCTAAATCCTGTTTCTAGGACATCCTTGAGAAACTAGCGACATGATTACCAAAAATATAACAAAATAGAGCCCTTATCATGATACGTTGTTGTTTTTCTAAATCCCAGAATCAGGACCTCGCTGAGAAACTAGTAGTCATGCATGTCAATCGTCATGATGCGTTGTTGCTTCTCTAAATCCTGGTAGTGGGATCTCGCTAAAAAACTAATAACATGATAAAAAGCCAAAAGACAAGTGTCAAATGTTTGCCAAGTGCGTCTGGATATCCATTGTTCTGATGTCAAGATGCCATGTTTGATAGTGTCGAGATGCCGAAGTGTTTAAAGTTTTGATGATCTTAAATGAAAAATGTCGAGAATTGCCGAATTCAGGGATGACACATCCTGAATAATGTTGACGTCAAGAGGATTTGATCCTTAATATTCAAAAGGGGTCCCTTGAAATGATGACGATGCCTAGGAAGGACACATCCTAAGGCATAGATGACAGAGTTGGTTCTTCAGAAGGACACATCTTAAGAATACCGATGTCACGAGGAGTGATCCTTAGATGTCAAGAGGATCACTCAAAATGTCGAATGACAATGATGATGCCTAGGAAAGACACATCCTAAGGCATGAATGACAAAGGTTATCGTTCAGAAGGACACATCCGAAGATTAACCAGGGGTTGTCAGTGGCATAGGTTACAGCGATTTGACTTGTTTTGACCGAGTTTGACTCGTGCTGACCAAATGTCGCTATTGTCATGATGATATGTGCCGATGAGATCTGTCATGTTGCGATAAATGATTGTCATAATTTTCTTTATGAGTTTTGTTTGTTTGGGAAAGATTTGCGTTGTCCTGAAGTCTTTTTGATGTGTGTGCCAGTGTGATGTCATGAACCCTAATGGACTAACCTAGTGCGGCCTCAGGGGGCTCATTGACAGATGGCCTTGCCTACGTCATACACTCAGAGACCTCGTAGTTTGACACGACCAATGACTTTGTATTGATGACCAAAGATTGTGTCATGATTTATTGTGACAAACCTAAATGAACTGACCTAATGTCTCGGGGACTCAAATGTGAGTCTTGCCTACGTAGCAAATGTGCAGAGACAATGTAGTTCGACAATGACATGGACTGACTGACATGACTGACTTTGATTCCATTTTTAAAATTTTGACATTGATTTGGATGTTTTTGTGTTTTTCTTCAAGACATTTTATGATTTTTAGGTCTTTCTTCAGGACATTTTACGATGTTTTTGGTCTTTTTTAGGACATTTTATGATGTTTTTGGTATTTTTTTCAGGACATTTTATGATGTTTTTCGAAGCCATATGTGACATCCACTGCAGTTATATGATACAAATTTTTCTCCCAGTCAGGTCCAAGACTTAGCCATTTTTAAGGAACATGGATGGGATGATGCTGGTTTACTAGATGGACAGTCGTCAGGACTCGATGTCAATCATTTATCAACCATGAAAGGAAGGGTATAATGTTATGTCGACTGGCGTGATAATGGTGTGAGATGTCCTCCATCCTAAGCGAAGGTAGACAAAGTGACAGTAGATGGTAGAGCAATGATCGATTACACATGGCGCCTGTTTGCCAGGTTTTCACCATGGTACCTATCCAAAGTGCCTGTTTGCCAAGTTTTCACTGCTGGACAAAATTTTTCTCTTTACTATTTTGTCATTTTTCTTATTTTTTTTTGTTGTTTTCGAGACGCCTGTTTGCCAGGTTTTCATCAAGGAAAGCGTTTTTTATATTTTCTATTTTTTGTATTTTTTGCCATTCTTGGCTGATCTCTGCTTGATGCGCTATCGTGATGAGAACAGGAGATGTAGGCATTGTTGATAGGGCTTTTGTCGATTGTTCTCTCCTAAGATTCGCTTCCGATATGGAAGCGGAGGGAGACAAAAGAAGAGATGATGACATAAGGGCCTCACCAGTTTGGTTCAAACTTTCCTGGGTTTTCTTTGTCAGCTTGGTTCTTTAGATTCTGCATTAGGACTAAGTCACCAATGTCAAATTTCTTGACCATGACCCTCTTATTGTAAATCACGATAGGGAGCCGGTTACGATACGCGTAGATGGTTTTGAAATTACGCTTCTTTTCTTCTAGCATCTCCAACTTCGTGCAAAAACACATTTGTCTGTGTACTCTTCTCATCGGTTAAACCCTTCGGAGACTGCATTAACAAAGATTTGAGCCTCAATGGGAAGATTGCCTCCAACACACCATAGACCGGGCGGATGGGTGGCTCCTTTGTAGACACTCACGAATGCTAGTCTTGTTAAGCCACAGAGTCAGTTGAGTTGGCAATCCGGCCCGGCGTCAGTGACCATCTTTTGAGGTTTTAGCAATGGTTTTATTTGGCCTTGTAGCAACTTGAAACGTTCCTTGTGGGTAATATGGGATGAAAATTGTTTTGGATGTGAAATCACTCACATAACTCCTAGCGTCTAGTTTTAAATGGTGCGATACACGTTGTCAGGTGATGATGGATGCGAAGGCCATATATCGTTAAATGATGTAGTTAAGGATGAACTTGGATATTTGTTTTCAGGTAATATATGTCAATGGGATGGCTTCCAATCCACTTAAATACTCAGTGGCGGTGATAATGAATTTATGGCCGGGCCGAGAGGTTGGATGGATCTTACCCACGAGGTCGAGTCCCCATTGAGTGAAGGGCCAAGGAGAGGTGATCAGCCAAAGTTCTTGTGCGGGAGCATGGATCAAATCACTATGAATTTGAAATTTGTGACAAGTCTTGACATATTCTAATGCATCCTTTTCAATGGTCGGCCAATAGTACCCAAGTCTTGTTTAGCTAGAGTAGGACCACTCGAATGAGATCCGCATATATCGTCATGTACTTCACGTAAGGTTGTACCCACGTCGTTAGTGTCGAGACATCTAAGGAGGGTATTGTCAAAGCTACGGCTGTAAAGGGTGTCACTGACGATGGCATATCTCACAACTTTTCTAATGAAGGACTTTTTCTGGTTATTGGATAGGTTGGGTGGAAGGGTTTGGGACTTAAGGTAGTCGCGAATGTCTTGATACCAGGGAGAGTTGGGACCAACAAGTTCACAGACCATTTCTGATTCCGGAATGTCATAGGCAGGAACTAACAATTGTTCTATGAGAAAATCCAACTATGGCAGATTGCTTGGGATGTCAAGGAGAGAGCCTATCGTAGCCATTGCATCCACCGCTTTGTTCTGTGTTCTTGGAACTTGTTAAAAAGTTACCATATGAAAGTACATTTGGAAACTGTCAACCATTCGCTTATAGGGCATCAACTTCTCATCTTTTGTGTCAAAGTCATCATTAACCTGGTTGATGACAAGCTGAGAATCTCCATAGACATGTAGTGCTCTAATTTTCCATTTTATTGCCATTCTTAGTCCTGTAACCAATGCCTCATATTCTGCCACATTATTTGTGCATGGGAATGCAATGCGGAAAGACTTATGAATGGAGTCTCCTTGAGGGGTGATAAACAAGATTCCTGCCCCCGAGCCATGATTTGTGTGTGATCCGTCAAAATAGAGTCGCCAAGGTTCCTTAGGTTCTATATGGAATATCGACTCATCTGGAAAATCTGCCACTAGCGGGTGATCACTTTGCAAAGGTGCGTCTTCCAGTTGGTCTGCAATGACTTGTCCTTTTATCACCTTTCTTTCCACATACTAAATATCATATTCACTTAGAATCATGACCCATTTTGCCAGACGTCCTGTTAATGCTGCCCTGCTCAACAAATATTTTAGGGGGTCGATCTTTGCTACCAGCTGCGTCTGATGGCTTAGCATGTAATGCCTTAGTTTTTGTGCTGCAAAGACCACGACTAGGCAAGCTCGTTCAATTGGTGTGTAGTTTAGCTCATACCTGACCAACGTCCAACTAATATAGTATATAGCTCTTTCTTTTTCTTCTTGGTCGTTTTGTGCTAATAATGCCCCCAGTGCTGAACTAGTTGTTGAGATGTACAGGATCAATGGCTTTCCATGAATGGGAGGCATGAGAACTGGCGTTGACAGTAGGTAGTCTTTGATTTGCTGAAATGATTTTTGACATTTGTTTGTCCACACAAAGGGGATAGCCTTGTGCAACAGGTATTGGAATGGGTGGCACTTGTCAGCCAATTGGGCTATGAAGCACCGAATAGATTGTACCCTACCTTGTAGAGTCCTGAGTTTATTGATTCCTCTGGGAGGAGGCATGTCTATGATGGCTTTGAATTTTGTCGGATCAACCTCAATGCCTCTTCAAGAAACTATGTAGCCCAAGAGTTTACCTGATGTTACACCGAAGACACATTTCTTAGATTTAGTTAGAGTTTGTATTCTTGCAGTCGTTTGAAAATTATGTCTAAAACCTTGAGGTGATCTTTCCTAGTTTCTGATTTAGCCAATAGGTCATCTACATAATCTTCCATTATTTTATGCATCATGTCATGGAAGATTGTAGTCATAGCCCTTTGATATGTGGCGCCTGCATTTTTGAGACCGAAGGGCATGACATTCCAATAGTATGTTCCCCATGGAAAAGTAAATGTTGTTTTGTACTGGTCTTCTAGGGCAATACGAATTTGATTATAGCCGGAGAAACCATCCATGAGGGATAGCATCTCATATCCTGCTGTAAGGTCAACTATGATGTCAATGTTGGGTAAAGGAAAGTCATCCTTTGGGCATGCCTTATTTAGATCTCTAAAATCTGTGCAGACGTGGATCAACCCATTTGGTTTTGTTACCGGCACCAAGTTAGATATCCATTCTGCATAGTCAAACAATCGAAGGAATCCAACGTGTAGAAGTTTCTTCAACTCGCCTTGACCAATAGAGCGACTTGAGGGTGCATTTTGCATAGCTTCTGCTTGACTAGTTTGACATTAGGCAATAGTGGCAGATGGTGTAGGACCAGTTCTGGGTCTAATCCTGGCATGTCTGCATAGGACCATGCGAAGTTTATTTTACGTTCAACAAAGAATTTATGAAATTCTGGCCTCTCTTCTTCAGTCAATGATGCAGCAAAGAGGACCATTTTAGGATCTTCTTCAGTCGATATGTTATCTTCTATGGTATCGTCTACCAGCATAGCTGACTTCTCTTGTTGCACAGGAAGAAAGTCCAATCCTCCATCTTTGGGCGCCTTAGAGAGGTTTTCACCCATAGATACGTCCTTTGTTTCTACTATTTTATCGTCAAAAGGTGCCTTTCGATTTTCACCTAGAGACGTTTCATTTTTTTTTTCTACTTTTGCGATTAGAGGACGGAGCAGTCTCACCGAAGTATGCCATGCAATCTAGATCAATAGCGAATCCTACCTTGTGGTCACCATTAGGTATGTCCTTGCGTAATCCCATAAATTCTGCAATTGCCTCATCATTCTAAAATGTATCCAGGACTGGAGGGCCTTGTTGTTCCCAATCGACTAGTTGAGGATAAACTAGGGAAATTCCATCGTCAGTGTTGGTGAATTGTGGGGAGGATGCAGAAAGCATGCAGATGGATTCAATGATATTGTAGATGAGGTTATCATCATCCAACTCCACATCGAATTCTATCCAATATTCCCCTTCGCTTGTCTCATAATCATTGTCGAAATAAGGGGTGAAGGACCTAGAGTCATGATTATCAATGTCATTTGGTAATTCAGATGGGTTGGACTAATGGGATTTAGATAGTGGGGTTTGTAAATTATGGGGGGTGGTAATGGGAGTTTGACTATTTGGTGCCTGATCAATTTTAAATGTTTTCCAAAATCTTTGTTCAGAGGTTAGTTCCCCTTCTTCGACAAATAGATCATCGAGGCAACAGTCACTTAGGGATTGTTCTGAGCCAAATTCCCACTCTTGGGAGTTAGTTTCAGTGAGGGTTTCCCTAGTAGTCTCGACACAGTCCGAAGCATGTACTCGCTCACTTGAAGGTCCAGAGATACGTCGATCATCATAGTCGGGCAGTCCAAACCCTAATCCAAGATACTTTGGTAGTTTGAAAGGTTCTATGGGCTCTCTTCAACCAGCTTTATTTCTACCCAGGCCACTAGTACCATCGTAGCCCTTAGCCCTCATCATATCATAACCCTTGCCATATTTTTGAACTGGTAATGGGGGCAGTGCGATAGTATCCTTATAAATCCATCCTGTGATGTCAGCAAGGTCCTCATTACTCATGTCCCCCCATTTGATGAAAACTATTTTTGGTGGAACCTTAAAAATAATTTGGGGTTCCATTCTGAAACATGGTCTACTGTAGACCTTTGGCAACTTGGGTATTGTCGTTATGCTGTATGGTGTGTGTAGTTTGAATTCTCCATAGCCAAGGTCCTGGATCTTGATAGTGGATTCAGCCTTAGGGCTTGCGGAAGGTGGTGGTATGGCAGAAGATGTGGATGGAGTGGATGTGGAAGATGATGTGAGTGCAGATGGGTCGATGTATTTGGATGATGAGGAGCCAAGTGCTTCTCGGTTAATAGGTACTCAATTTTCAGAGATACCACTTAAGTTTGTACAATATTGGAAAGGGTCGGGGTCTCCATATATGGTTATTTCTGTGTTGTCAAATGGAAACTTTAGGGATTGGTGATATGTGGATGGAACGACTTTTAGGGCATGGATCCATGGACGGTCGAGCAAGATGTTGTATGGTAGTTCCAAATCTAGGACTTGGCAGGTTGTGTCCATAATGATTGGTCCCACTTTGATAGGGAGAGAGATAACACGACGTGAAGAGCATTCTTCATCATCATACGCTTTGATCACTATACTCTTTGTTGGGTCTATGCATGCATTGAAGAATCTTAGAGCCTTAACTAGCTTGAGGGAGCATATGTTCAATCCTGCTTCACCATCTACTAAAACCCGTATGACTTTGTGTTTGTGGAAAAACATTTCTATGTGCAAGGCATCATTGTGGTTGGTTTTAGGTGATGAATAGTCTTGATCCGAGAAGGTGACATGGTGAGGCGTAGTGAGGTATCCCACCATGGTCTCAAATTGATTGACATCAATGTCCTTGGGGACTGACGACTCTTGCAGGGTTTTATCTAGTATATCCTTATGCACGAGAGAGATACAAAGCAACTCAAGTATAGAGATTTGCGTGGGAGTCTTGCCTAGCTAGTCGATAAGGTTGAACTCACTTTTGGGTTTCCCCTGCTTTGTGGTTGGGGTGGGTTTTGACTGTTTAGCAGATGGTCCAGGTATGGTAAGTTTGGGTTGCCTAGTGGGAGACGAACCAGCTATGGTGATCTTGCCACTTCGAGTAGTAGCATTACACTGAGGTGCCCTCTTGATCATAATGGTGTTGATGTATTCATCATCAGTTCATACATTATTTATAATTGGTCCACTAGAATAGTCGTACTTGGCTCGGGCAGAGTTAGCTTGATTATTGTTTGTCTGTGGACTTGAGGTGGAAGCATTATGAGAACCATGGTCCTACAGTGGGTTCTTATGGATAGTATGATCTGAATTGGAGGAAAATTGAGATCCGCCTACCTCAATGATACGACTTTCGATAAGATCTTGTACTAGGTTTTTCAACTATCGACAGTTAGAGATTTTATGTCCTTTTGTATGATGATAATCACAAAATGCATTATCGTCCCACCATGCTGGTTTGAATTGTCCTGGGTCATATGGTTTTGGTTCCTGAAGTGTGATGACACCAGTTTGGAGGCATTTCTTGAGGACTTCCTCAATGGGTTCACCCAAATAAGTGTATGTGCGACCTTTAGGAAATTGTCTCATCTAATAGTATTGTCCCTGATTGTTTTGGCCACTCTGGTTGTTTGAAGGGACATTGGGAGGAGGTGTCAATGTCGTTGTTGGTTTGTTTTGTTGTTGAACCCCTTTTAGGGCCAGTACATGACCCACAATGTTTGCAGTCTTGGCGTCAACAACACCGTCATTTGTAACATGTTTATTTTTAACCCAATATTTGTTTTTGTCGGCGGGTGGATTGACGTTTGCATTTTTGGGACCGTATCTTAGTTCTCCCTTTGTGATAAGGGCTTTCTCAATCTGGACCCCTTTTTCAACTAAGTCTGTGAAGTTTGTGCAGCAATGTACTTACAATGCATATTTTAGGGGTCCAAGAAGTGTTTTCATGAACATGTCGACCTTTTCCCTTTCAGGTATATCAATATGACATCGACTAGCTAGACTTCTCCATTTTTGAAAGAATGGGATGAAAGTCTCACCAGCATCCTCTTGCGTGAGATTGCACAAGCTAGTGATAAAGGTATCCATGTCGATGTTGTACGCATAATTTTTTATGAATTTTTGTTTAAGTTCATCCCATGTTTGGATATCCTTTTGATTGGAAAACCATTCAAGGGCAGGACCCGCCAGAATTTTAGAGAAAATTCTCATCAAGTATGTTTGTTCATAGGCGATGTCCATGCAATTAGTTGCAAACTCACGAACATGTTCAATGGGGTTTGTCTTGCCTCTATTTTTTGTGAAATTGGGTGACACATATCCTGGAGGAAATGGAGGCATGTATAGGCTCATGTCGAATGGGTATACGTTTAGATCATATGATATTTCCGATTTCTTGCCTGATACGTATATGTTTTGGATAGTTTTCTCTAAACCCATCAATCCCATTTGTAAGGCATCCATAACAGGATCATTTGTGGTCCCGTGTGTTGGGTTGCCTGGTACACCATAGGTCCCTATTTGTTGTGCGTGAATATTGGTGAATTGTGGCGATATGGATTGTTGTGACATGTATGATGTGTGTGGATTGGTGTGTTGTTGGTACTGAAAGTTAGGGTTGGGTGTATGTTGGTGAGTATGAACGTGGGATGAGTAGGTTGGAATATGTCCCCCAGCCATTTGTGTTGATATTTGGGGAATATGGTGACCATGAACATTTAGATTTGTGAATGATGTCATGGGTTGTGTTAACTTGTCCAAATTGTTGATTTTGTGCAAGGGGAATGTTCGTATTGTGCCCTTGGGGTTTGATGGTATTTGATAGTGTTGACGTGTTCGAATATTGTTGTTGTCCTTGAATGAATACATGTCGTTTTCCTCCCCCCAAAGGATTTTGCGAGATACCAATGAGAGGGTGTGTCGAAGGTGTACTCATGGTACTAGATGTGGTTGTTAAGGGGGGAGTGTTGTGACTTGATGATGCCCCTGTGACATTTACCGTTGTGGTAAAGAGAGGGTTCAAATAATTTTCCCACGTTGTCGAGGGGCCATAGGTGGTTCCAGTCGATGGTGACAGTGTCGTGGATGTTGGGGGCATTGTGGCCGATTGTGATCCTCCAATGGATGTTGGGTTTATTGAGTTGGAGGTGTTTGAGATGTTGGGAGTAGCATGTACTGTCGTTGTAGTGTCAAAGAAAGTGTTGCTCGTAGTGTTGGAAAGTTGATCACTGTTTGACAAGTTATGTGTGTTATTGATCTTAGGGTCTGGGGATGTTGATCTCAACGTGTCGATGTTGAATCCTTTAGGTAATTTGGATCCTTGACTTAAGAGTATGGCCAAGTATCTATCTCTGTCATATAGGACCATTTGTTCGACGAATTGAGAGGCCTCTGGATCTTGTGCCACTACCTCTAGGTTTTTCTCAAGTATTTGACCGTATTCATCTTTATGCAAGAATAGTTCAAATGGACTGTTTGATGAGGGGGGTGTTGTTGTGAGAGGTTGGTCCTTTGTGTTGGAAAATGGATCGTCAAAAGTCCAGTTTGGATCGTATGTGGGATTGTTGACAGTGGACGTGGGGTCTTGTCAAAAGTTTTCCATTTGTCTCTTTTGTTTTTGGAGTCTAGTTTCCACCATAAAATGATATTGCCCAAAATGGAGATGGCAACTAAGTGCAAGGATGACACTATGTGAGGTCTAAGTTCAAAATGATGACTAGAATGTGTAATGTTTTTGGATATTTGGGAATAAAATATGCAATGTCAAAACCTATAATGCAATTTAAGATAAGGATATCTAAGCAATTCTAAACTGACTTTTTGTTTTCAATTTTGGTTACTAAAGGAATTTGCTGAAAATAACAAGACGACAAGGCCAATATGACTAGTGAGTTTTCCCAACTAGACTTTTGAGTTGGAAAAAAAAATCTCACAAAAAGGGACAATGACTGAAAAAAATAATGGTGGTGAAGTCCAAGATAACCTAGTTTCAAAAATAATGACATTTGCGAATTGGTGCTGAGATTTATCTAATCCAAAGTATGCAATGATTTGAAGCCTAGGGACAAACTAATGTCAAATGTATGCACCTAAAAATAATGAATGGTGAAACCTGTGGTGAAGAAAATGCAAACTAATGGAAAAAAGTTTTGAGCAATTTCAAAATTGGTTTATGACAGGATTCCTTTGGAAACTGTGTTTGAAAAAATACTGACAAAGTGTGGACTCAGATTTGGATCTGTTTCAAGGTTTCATTCATGACAGGCGAATGCGTCGTTTGAAGCAGCGAATGTGTCACAGTTTGTCAAATGCGGTTTGTTTTTGCAATTGCAACTTTTGGACTGTCAGATGCGACTCAGTTTTGCATATGCGGCTCTGTAGTGTTCAGATGCGTCGCAACGCATACAAATGTGGCATTTTAAATGTCAAATGTGATTTAACAGAGCAATTATGGTGCAGAAAATCGATTGCGGTTCAACAGATGCGACAGAATTTTGTTTAAAATTGATTTTCTTGTCATTTTGATGGCAAGTTTGATTTGTTTGGTGTTGAATGTTTTGTTTAGAACTGTAAATGTGATGAAACCAAAAAGCACTTCACAAACACAGTGTTTTGAATGTAAGCAATCACACATAAGACAAGTACAATCCTAAAAGGCCAATAGGCCAAGGGTTTGTATACTTGATATAGCCCACCGATATACCCCAGATTGGTGATAAACACCTTTCCTTCTCGAGAGCGGATAGCTTAGAATTTTGGTGGCATTGGCTCCCCTCCACGGCTCATTAACGTCATTCGAGCACACCAAATTCAGATTCTTTGGGTAATGACATCCCAAGAATTGCTATCTCTACTCAAGGGGATCAGTAGTGAGTGTCTTCGGGCATGATACTGTACCCTACACTATATCAAGCAATGGCCAATAGAACGGTTGGACACTAAGACAAGAGGTGTTTAATATGGGCATTCCGTTCATGGGGCATGATCCATGCGGCGAGAGTCCCCTTTCGGATCCATCTCGTCAGAACCACACTCATGATTCTTGGGCTTTCCCCAAGAATCCACTTTTATATACCGGCTGGAAGTCCCTCGGTGTCAGGGTGCTACCGGTCTGAGTCATCTTGGGGTGAGTACTTTTTCCCACTAGAACAGGCCCAATTTCTAGAGTTAGTAACCGTTTCTCTTACACCTAGGATCGCACAAGTGCGCAAGGGGAGAGGATACTTCGATTACCAAATCGTGAGGGTGACACAAAATAAGATGGGTCTAGTTTTCTGATCACCTAGTTTTCACAAGGTGAGAGCATAATCACCTACCACCTTCAAGCACAATCAAACAGAATCAAACACACATCCATTTTAAAACCACCAAATGAAGTGTTTTCTACACTAGAAATTGCAAACACGTTGTTTGAGAAATGAGTCTTTGACTAATGGAGCTACAAAACCACAAGTTAGCAGTTTCATCCACCAGTCTTGGACCCATGAAACGTAACCACCACATGATGCGAAACACGATTAGTAACACGAAAGCCCCTACTGGGCAAAATGCAGAAAATAAAACCAAAGTGCTAAAAAAAAATAGAAAGAACAAAAAAACTTCAAAAACCCAAATGCAAATGAGAAGAAAACATTACCGGCCGAATGCGTCACGACAGAGCGAATGCGTCGCTCTGTTTGTCAAATGTGGCTCAGTATTTCAACTGTGGCTTTTTGGACTACGATTGTGGCTTGACAGAGCGATTGCAACGTTTGGGTCTTCTAATGCATCGTGATGCATCTGATGCGTCATGATTTTAAAAAAAAAGACCGCGTCACTCCGAACCTGTACCTGCAAAAATGACAGAAAAGACACGAAAACCGTACAGAAATAATAGCAAATAGCAGAGTCGTGTTCACATCGGGTTCACCAATGTAACTAAGGGTTATTTTTAGGATTAGATTCAATGAATTGAAAGCACAATAAACCCAAAGAAGTAATAAAGTGCAAAGGAAAATAAATGAAAACACATAAAATAGAACAATCTCACCTAGTGTCTTAAATCTCCATGGCTGATCTCCATTACACCTTCTAACTTGTTGATTTGTGTTGCCCTCAGATCGAGTGTGTGAGCAATCTTAACTATGCCATTGTCCTAAAAAAGCTTTGAAGGATTTAAGTATAAATTATGCCTATGCCTATGACAAATGATAAATGAAAATAATAACTATGAATGCTAAATGACTATAATGCCTATATTAATGAAGTGGTCCTAAAATTATGAACAAAATTATCTTTTATAGAAAACACAATTTTGAATGGACGGACGAGATCGACTCCTGACAGAAACCTAAAATTAGAGGACGAGATTTCACTTGATAATCCCTAATCAGGGTTAGGGAAAAATCCCTAAATGAGTGGTCAAAATGTCATATGAGAAAATCAAATCAGTGGTGGAGAAAAGAGGAGATAATTAATTTTGAAAATAAAGATTTTCAAAATTGAGAAGATAAAGATAGCCTGATTTGTGAGATTAGATAAAAGATGGGCTGAAAAGCAATTTTGATAAAATAAAAAACCTGCTTGCTTTATTTGATTTTTGGAAGAAAGCTACCAATCAACTCAAAATATGAATTTTGTGAAATAATAAATAATCTTTTTCAGATTATTTACCAAAATGGACTGTTAGTTAAGATTGTGATGACATTTTAAATAATTTCATTTATTTAAAATGCGAGGAATATTAATTTTGTCAATTAAAATAATTAAAGATAATTATTTAATTTAGCAGATATGATCAATAATTAAATAAATTGATTCATTCATTTAATTGTGAGGATTAGTGACATATTAAATAAATGAGTAAAACTTATTTATTTAATAATCAAGAAGAAATGACTGAAGAGAGGTAATTAAATAAATTTAGAAATTTATTTAACTAAGGGAAGACTTAGATAATTAATGACGTATTTAATAAATAAATAAGATTTATTTATTTAATAATCATGAAGAATAAATGGATATGAATTAATTAAATAATTATGAATTATTTAATCAATAGTCGAATGTGGACCAAGGATATAATTAAATGTCATAATTATGCTAGGATGAAAGTGGTAAAAATGAAGCTTGTAGGCCTAGGTCATTTTTAGGTGTCTACACTATGTACCATTCCATTACTAGTACTGAGCATGCATGCTATTGATTTAATAATAGTAAGACAAATTTATTTTCAGAGGATATAGATTTGTCATGGCTAGTACATTCAATAGTACCATCGTAGAAGCGGACATTCCTAGCGTGTGTTTATTATATCAACATCATCCTCAGTCTCTAGAGCCTTTATTGAATTGGAGATGCATGCAAAAATTGGAGGATGTTGACTCATGAGCCGTTGATATAATTTGGTCTTCGATCCTGTTGTAACTGACAATGTAGAGCACTTGCAGACTTATCTAGTCAAAAGTTCATGATTGATGGCGGCTTCCTATCAGTTGCACTATTCGAGATCACACCTTTCTCACAGTTGGTAGACATACTAATCAATGACTTTTTCCTTGCAATGGTAAGAGTATATGGTGAGATAGTCGAGTTAAAAGAGCATCCACCCAAATGCATCTCATTTGCAAACTAGGAATCTCGGTAGTAACAAATACATGCTAAAAATTAAATGTAAAGTGCAAGCACGAGCAAATGATACAGGAATGGGAATCAACATCTGGACTGAAAATTTTCATTGAAAACAATTTGTAGACTGAGATCAATATTTAATTAACAAAAAGAGGGGGGTGGTAGTAAATATTTCGTCAGACCATTTTATTACCATATTAAATGAAGCCCACAAAGATCTAAAATGTGAACATGATGGAGGACTAAAATTATGCCAGGCGCAAACATTGGATAAATCCTGCAACAATTTAAATTCCTGTGAATGAAAGAGGTAATCACTCGATGCACTACACTTACCTTGTGTATGTGGTTAGAGTTTTATTGATACCAAAAAAAACAATGATCTAAAATGAACTACGACATAACATTTTTAAGTAATGAAATATCGCAAAATTCATCAACATGACAAACAAGTTCGTGTTAGATAGAGACCAATATCAATATTTCCCCATGGTGGGCGCCAAAATGTGAGAGGTCAACCTGCAATCACTAACAATAAATAAAATATTCCAAATTAGCCATTGTTAGAACTCAAATAAACCACTCCGTATAAAATTCATTTGAACACAAGAATAATGGAAACAAAGCAAAAAGCAAGCAAAACACAATGAAACATTATTCTAATGATCAAACCAACATCTTATAGGGGGATTAGTGCTTCCTTGATATGGAAAGAAGCCCTTTCCTAATCCCTTGATAAGATCTTGGATAATGGATGAAATTCCTTGAAGATGCTATGTAATATGATAAATAAGATAAAAATTCTTGAGATTGTGTATCCAGTTGTGGAGAAAGATACCAAGATTGTGGAGGAGTAATACAATAGAGGAAGCCTCTATTTATAAGAAAGTATGATGGAGGATTGAAGAACATGGAGGATGTGGGACAAAACATGAGCCAATGACAAGATGCCACTTGTCAAGATGTGAGAGGATGAAGGTTGTGCACATTTTGATCAATGTGCCAAAGAGGGGGAGATTTGAAATTCAAAAGATGGCTTGTTGGAGGGAGAAAAGAGGGTCTTAAATGCCTAGTGGGGGACATGTAAGAGGAGTTAATTCTATGTTGGAGGACAAGACATTTGGGAGGGAGATTTGAAATGGAGGAATATTCCACTTGAGATGCCTTTTTGAATGAAAAAGTGGAATTAATAAATCAATTAAATTGATTTATGTGCGCAAGTTGCAAAATCTAGAGAATTGGAGTGATTATGATTAGCATTAATCATGATTTGATTAATTAAGATGAAGATTAGCTAATTTTGACTTTTGACTTAGATACTTGGATTTATTTAAATCAAATGGGTGGAAATTGATGCATTAGTAATTTAATTAAATAAATTTGATTTATTTAATTAAATGAGGAACATTTGAAGATAATTAAATAAAATTGATTTATTTAATTTAAGGAGGATGACTTAGGATTTAATTAAACACAAGATGATTTATTTAATTAAAGAGGGAAAATGATGAATTTTAATCAGATGAAGATGATTAAAATGGTTAGTAGAGGGACGATTAAGGATGAAATGAAATTAGTGAATCCAGATTAGGTGCATGTATATTTTACGTGTCTACACCTTGCATACTCATACACTATAGTTTCTTAAAAAAAGACATAAACTGGTACACTAAAATATTTTCATTGACCAAATTGCACCTTTTTTCTTCTTTACCATCTTTTATATTGTAAGCCACTATCTTATATTTTCTAAATTCTACTACTTCATTTCCAATTTCATGTGTACTTTCCATATGTTCACAAATTTTCAAATGTTGCAAGCCACAACAATGATCACGTGTGTCATCCAAGCATAATTTCTTGTAGAATAATTGATCATTTGCTCTTTCACATAAAATGCTCAATGTAAATTCTCTTGAAGATGTAGGTGGAGCATGTATGTTACACTCTTGCAAAATATTGTTAGTATACAATTTTAAACATATCTGTTGATAAAAATCACAATGGTTAGAAAAATCAATATGCATTCTACAACAAGAAGTAGTGCATGTGTGGTTTATTTTGACATAAAAAGGCTTTAACATTTTAAAATGCCTTTGACAAATCTTAAAATTTGAGGATACATCTCTAGAAATTTGGTAAGAAATTGCATTTATCATATCCAAAAAATGCTTTGGATGTGACTCACAGTTTCAACTACCAGTTCTCCTTCTTACAACATCTCTTTGATTAGGAGATACCCTCGCATTATTCTTCTCAAATTATTCAATTAGGGATCTCAAGGATTCAATGATTGGTTTATCTTTTGTGGTGGTCTATCAAATAATGTCCATAATTCATTTTTATTTGGGTTATTTACTCTTTGACGCCTTCCAATGACTCAAATTTAGAGATTTTCTACTAATTCTCAATGCTTGACTTATCTTTCTAATGATATAGTCTTTTTTGGTTTGATTGCTTATTATTATTGATGTAATGACACATTGTGTGACACTACTATCTTTGGTGTGTGAGGTGGAACCCACACTATCATATACACTCATTAGATTCTTGCTAATAGATTTATCACTTGAAGATTTCAATGTTCTTAGCCCAAGAATCTTCATAATGTACCTAAATTTTAGAGTTATCATCATTTCAAAAAATAGTTGACATCTTCTAGTTTCATTTAATTTTTCAAAAATAAATCTCTAAATATTATTAGCATATCTTCAACAAGTATGATTTAGAATCTTATCAACCATTGATTGCAAAATAAAAACATCAATATCAATAAAAAACTTAGGTTTTCTATGCAAAACTCTAGGAGGTGTTCTCAAAGGTAAATTTTCCCCAGCATTAGGAATTTCATCAATATTTAAATGAGATGGAATAGATGGAATACTTTCAATTAGAGATGAAAAAGTTGACGTACCTTGAAGTTGAGATGGAATAGATGGTGTACCTTCAACTTCAAATGTTAAATATGGTGTGCCTCCAACTTGAGATGTAAAATATGGTGTACCTCCATCTTCAAATGTGAATAATGATGTACTTTCAATTTGAGATATGGTATATGGTGTGCCTCCATCTTGACTTTCAATAGATGACATGGATCCAACTACGAGATTCAAATTTTTCATTGTACAAAGGTTTTGCATTCATTTCCTTTGTGCCACCAATTCCATATCTCTCTTACATATAGTGGATGGTTCATGTTCCTCTATAATTTGCATGTCTTCTTCTATAGTGTTCAATTTCCTACTTTCATGAAGTTTCCTCATTCCTTTTCTTTTCTTTACATTCTTAGCTTCACACTCATCCAATGTTAGAGTCTTTCATCATTTCCTTGACATGAAAAAGAGATAAATATTAGTTCCATCATGGTACTATAGAGTAAATCAATCTCTTACAAAAATATGAAATTAATCATAAAACTAGGATGTACAATCTCATACAATCTAAAATTAATCATAAAATTAGGATGTACAATTTCATACACTACCATAAGGCATGACCATGGTAGGAGGTTTGGGTGGTCACAAATATTATTTTATATTCATGATGCATACATTGATAAATTTGGGTAGTCTATAAGACAGATCACAAGGAAAAGATTAGAAGTTGGATGAATTCAATAAAGTCATCTAGGATCATGAAGAATAAGATGATAGTGGTAGGTTCTATATTAAAAGATGACAAGAAAAAGGAAATTTCAAGAACAATCCTAGAATATCAAACTTATAAGGAATGAACCATAGACCATCTTAGAACTAGTTGTGTCCACAGGAGGCAAGGAATTGGAGCCTGGATGGGATTTGATAGGAGAAGTACGAATTAGGGGGTAAAAATGAGGGAATGGAGGGGAATATTAGAGAAAAAAATTGTAAGGAAAATATAAAATTAAGAGGTTGGGAGGGTAAAAGGTTTATTTTTACCTTTGTGGAGAGGATAAAAGAGGCTATAGATTTTGGAGGAATAAGCTAAGGAGAATGAAGTGTGTGAATTGATTAGCATTAAAGTGAGATAGTTCAAGAGTATGGATGATGGGTGGTAGGAAAACTTTGGGTGTGGGAAAAATTTGTGTATTTATAGTATCATTTTAGGGAATTTATGATGGGGTTTATTTCATGCTTATTTTTTCAAAAGGGTGATATTGGTGCATGGGAATGTGTAAATGCAACAAACACAATCCTACATTGTGTGTGTGCAAGTTTCTCACATGGACAATCTTTTGTAATGTAGTTGCATTCTAGCATAGGTGAGTAAAGGGGTAATACAGGTGAGAGCATGTCATAGGCATGAAGGTAGGTGGATAAACTAGTGGCATAAGAAAATTAGAATATGTACACCAAAATATAAAATAAAATAATAGAAAATAATGTATAACAAAGATTCTTATTGTATTCTCATAAAATGTGGAAACCACATATGCGTTGAACATGAATATCAAGGTAGAAGGTTTTCCCTAGCATGGGAAAATATAAATAGTGGTGTTGTAAAAAGCACCTATGTAGGTACATAAAGCTATAATATAGGCGCATGCTCCATTGGTAGATGTGAGGCAATAGGTCCCTAGTGGTGATGCAGGTCTAGGAATGCAATGTCAAGATACTGATGAAAAGGGAATGCATGTTTTCCCCAAATGTGAAAAGGATATATATGCAATGATATCATAAGAGATGAGTGGGAAATATAAGTTTACCCCACTAAAATAGGTGTGGCTCTAAAATCATGATAAGAAATTGATGGATGTGCACATAGAATTGGGGGAAGGAATGATACACTTATTATAAGGATACAGAAAGGAAATATTTGAATATAATAATGGAATTCATTATTGCCCCAATATAGAGATATAATGTTTAAATTGAATCATATAATGTAATAGGCATTTTTGGCATATTTGTAGTGTAATAACTAAAAGAATGTGATAAGGCAATGCAAGATTAAGAGGCCAGGCTCAATGTGTAAGCTGCTCTAAAGGAAATGCATGACACTATGGGATCAAGGAAAGTAGTCAATGTTCAAACAATAACATCATAGTAAGGTAAATTTAATAAACATGAATATGATAACATATCAAAGCATTATATTAAGTATGTATGATAAGAAGTGATAAAGCAACATAATAAATCAAAGTGGTAAAGGTGATAGTCCTAAGTGAATAGAAAGGTGAAATGTGAAGTAGGAGAATAATGGATAGAATATCAACCCATGGGAAATGAAGGAAAATGTAAAACATATGTATAAAGAGAATGTAAAGCATATGTATAAAGAGATTGTAAACAAGCATAAGAGGACATTTTTATGAAACAATGAAAATGTTAAGATGCTCCATTCATGAACTTTACACATTGATACATAAATTCAAATGAAGGAATCTCTTCAAGGTGCATCAACCTTGATAAGTTTACAAAAACTTGCATGCACAAATAGAATGAACCTTAAAATCTGAGATTCAATTTAAGAAACTACCCAATTATGTATAGTTCATTTTTGTTCTTGTATAAAACTCCTCAAAAATTAGATCTTTTCACCAAGTTCCTTCATTTTCAACGTTCAATTCTATGTAAATCTAATAGAATTAGTAAAAACTATGAAAATAACCAATCTATAATATGAAATTAAAACAAAAAATCATAATTGACATTCCAACACTACAAACATGAAAATATTAGTTCATATAATCATATTTCATCTAAAAACTTTGGTATTTCCTCCTTTTTATATTGTCAAACAAAAAAATGTAGTGCAAAGGTGGTGGGATATGTCCAATATACTTGTGCTTTTGTCAACACCATGAAAAAGTGTTTTTTTTGATAGATACATGTAGAAACTAGAGAATAATAGAGCATGTCGGCCTAAATCATGGGTCACATGCTTTTTTTACAATTTTTTGCACTTCCAAAAATGTGCTCATGTTAGAGCACAAGCACACTTTGATGTGATCAATATGTGAGTGCATTTCAACTTTTTCAAAGCATGAGCATGCTTTAGATTGTTCAAAATGTGAGTTATTTTCAATTTATTAAAAGTTAAAGTGTGTTTTGGATTTCATGAACTATGTGGACATTGGTGTAGGGGCACCCTAGCAATTTTGCTCATATGTTGTCATTAGGTGTCTAGGTTGGAGTTTTGTGTGTTTTTGTCATTTGTTGATGTAATAAGGTTGAATGAACACCATTTGCAATGAATTTGAGTCATGTAGAGTCCTATAGTAATGTTTTGTCAAAGTTGCTAAAATGATGTAACCATTGGGATTTAGTGGAAACATGTTTAAATAGCCTCACAAACATCGAGGCAAGGTTGTTGAAGATTTTGGAGGACAAAACAATAAGATTTTACACTGTTTTCTACAACTTTCTTGTGTTTTTTGTAGTTTACCAGCCTTGTATGGCCCCGAACAGTTGTGTCATGGTCTGAAACTCATGTGAATAATTGGAGCATTGAATCATCTACAATTTGGGTTTGATTTCATTAATTTTCATTGTGGTTGAAGCAAGTTTGAAGGCTTTCTTTGGAGATCGCCTGTAAACCCTAGTTTCAAGGGTTTGTAGTTAAGAAATGTAGATAACAGTCCATTCCACCATTAAATTCTAGCCAAACTTGGTGGAATGGAGGTTTTTGGTTTGTTTTCAATGTTTTTGTTGTCTTTTGGAGCAAGGCATGGAGTTTGGAGGGTTTTTGTCCAAGCTCTAGCCTAACATTCTTATGTGTTAGGCTTAGGTAGAGTGGTGATAGTGTAGGACAAAAATTTGTAAGTGTTGGTGGATAATAAAACCTATTGAATGGGAACCTATGTGACTTTTGAAGACCATTGGTCAAGAGTTTTAGTGTCTGGAGATTGAATTCCTTGTAGATGCTTTGGAAAAGTGGCCTAATTGGCCTTATTTTTGGTGTAGCAGACCTGATTGGAGAAACTTGGTACAAAACAACATTGGTCACAAATGAGGTATGTTGAATTCAAGCCTAATGGGTGTTTGAAAAGGTTATGGTCCTATGATGGAATGACCTTCTCTAAAAGATGTGCTTGAAAACACAAATTTGGAGACCTAGAAGTGAATACAAGTGGGTTTGTGCAAATCACCATTGTTAGAGTCTTGAGGCTTAAAAGGTGATTGAATTGTGTTGTGTGAACCTATTCCACCCTCTGCTCCACATCAAGTGGTATCAGAGCATAGGTTATGATTGAAAGTGGGAAAGTGAATGAGAATTGGCATAAGCAAGATGCCTCCAAAGAACAATCCAGTAGCCGAAGAGGTTAAAGAACTAAAATAATAGTTTCTCTAGAAGGAGAGGCTCTATAAGGAGTCTCAAGAGGCAGCCCTTGCTAGAATAGAAACCTTGGAGAAGAATCAGAGAATAGGTATGGTTAGTGGTGACCAAAGTGATAAGGAGGATGAGGGTGAGAGTGATAACCCTCTAGTAGGAGTCCATGATGGGGAAGAGTTGGACGATGAGGAATGAGAATGGTTAGGATGCTAAAGGATGCCAAGGGGATGGTACTCTAAAGGTGAATGTTGAAGTGCCTATGTATGGTGGTAAGATGGACAGTGAGGAATTTTTGGCTTGGATAAATGCTTTGGACAACTTCTTTGAATTTGAAGAGGTACAAGAGAATAAGAAGGTGAAGTTTGAAAAAACCAAATTGAAGGGAACTTCCCTAACATGGTGGAACTATTTCCAAGGAGAAAGAGTCAAGAAGGGAAAGGCAAAGATAAACTCATGGGACTAGATGGTAGCCAAAGTGAAGACACAATTCTTTCCTATAGATTATGCAATACAAACCTTTAGAAAGCTGCAAAAGTTGAAACAAAGGGAGTTAGATGTGATGAACTATACTGGGGAATTCTATAAACTAAGTAGAAGGGTCAAACACATAGAGGATGAGGTAGAGAAGGTGGAAAGATATTTGAATGGGCTTAGGCTCAATATACAAGATGAAATTGGCCTTACAACTCCTAGATAGTTGAGGAGTGTTTCCAATTGGTAATCAAGGCAGAGGAAAGAATTAAAATAAGACAAGGGCAACAAGGAAGAGGAAGAGGGAAAAATTTCAGAGGTAGAGGCAACTTTGGTGCAAGAGGGCAGTCACAAAAGCAACAAGATGAATCAAGCATCCAACAAGAGCAAAGTGGTGAGTCAAGTGGCAGAGGTAACTTCACAGGAAGGAGATTTGGTGATGGAGGAAGGTTTGATGGTCAAGGGAGAGGATCCAGTACCTTCTTAGGTATATGCTACAACTACAATCAATTTGGACACCTAGCTTGGAAGTGCTTGGATAAAAAAGCATCAAGTTCTCATGGTGGGGAGTGATGGAATCAAATTATGCATGAAGAGGGTGTTGAAAGTGTTAATTCACCATCTCAGCATGTTGCCCCTAAGGTAGGTGGGTCATTAATAATGAGGAGAACACTTATTAAAGTTCCTACAACCAAAGAACCTTCAAGACTACATGTAAGTCACATGGAAAGGTATGCAAAGTAGTTGTAGATTCAGGTTCTATTGATAACTTGGTGTCTTTAGAAATGGTTGAAAAATTGAAAATGAAAAGAACTCCTCATCCCACACCGTACAAAGTGTCATGGCTAAACAAAGGTGAACAAGTCTTGGTAAATGAGCAGTCATGGGTAGAGTTCAATATTGGGGGTTAATGAGACAAAGTCCTTTGTGACATCATCCCCATGGATGTTTGTCACTTGCTACTAGGAAGGCCCTAGTAGTATGACAGAAAGGCCAAGCATGATGGCCATAAGAATGTCTATGTGATAGATAAAGATGGTATCTCATACACTTTGACACCCCTACAAGCTAGAGAGTTTGACAAGCAAGTTGGTTCTAGTGTCATGGTAGTACGAGAGAAAGAGTTTTTGAAAACTTTGAAGGATGAAGGAGGTTGGGGATTTTCCTTAGTGATCAGACCTATGTCCAAGTCTATTTTAGCACCAAATAAGATGGAAGACATACCTAGTGAAGTTCAAGCCTTGTTGAATAAATATAAAGACATTGCAGTTGATGAATTTCCAAGTTCTTTGCCTCCCATGAGAGATGTCAACCACCATATTGATCTGATCCCTGGTTCCAATTTCCCAAATAAGGCTACATATAAGATGACCCCTAAAAATATGAGGAAATGAGGAAACAAGTTCAAGAATTGTTGGATAAAGGTCTAATTAGGGAAAGTTTGAGCCCTTGTGCTATCCCAACAGTTTTAGCACCTAAAAAGGATGGGGGTTGGAGGATGTGTATAAACTCTATGGCTATTAAAAAAAACCATCAGATATAGGTTTCCAATTCCTAGGATGGAGGATTTAATGAACTGCTTGGGAGGTGCATGCTATTTCTCGAAAATTGACTTGAAAAGTGGGTATCATTAGATTAGGATAAAGGAAGGAGATGAATGGAAAAATGCATTTAAAACTAATGAAGGCCTATATGAATGGATGGTGATGCCCTTTGGATTGTCAAATGCTCTGAGTACCTTTATGAGACTTATGAGTGAAGTGTTGAAGCCTTTTATTGGTAAATTTTTTGTTGTATATTTAGATGATATACTTGTGTTTATAAAAATGAATGAAGAGCACTTGCAACACCTTAACATGGTTTTGTAGAGGTTGCATGAGGAGAAATTGATGATAAATCTCAAAAAGTGTAAATTTATGAAAGAAGAACTAACATATCTTGGTTTTGTGATCTCCAAGGGTTCATTGAAGATGGATCCCACCAAAGCAGAGGCAATACTTAGTTGGACAAATCCAAAATCATTAGGAGAGGTAAGAAGATTTCATGGGCTTGCAAGTTTCTATAGAAAATTCATCAAGAACTTTAGTTATATCTACTCACCTATCATTGAGACCATTAAGGGGGACAAAAGAAAGAAATTTCAGTGAACTAATGAGGTAGAGAAGAGCTTTGAATATCTCAAAAATAGAGTGGCACAACAATGAATACTTGCTTTACCTGATTTTGACAAGGTTTTCACCATAGAATGTGATGCAAGTGGTTTTGCAATAGGTGCAGTGTTAAGCCAAGAAGGCATTCTGGTGGTTTTCTTTAGTGAAAAAATTAATGAAGCTAAAAGAAAGTATCCATCATATGATTTAGAGTTGTATGTAATGGTTCAAGCTCTTAAGAAGTGGAGGCACTACCTTTTTCCAAAAGAATTCATAGTGTTCATTGACAATCATGCCTTGTAATTTTTGAACAGTCAAGAAAAATTGAATCATAGACATGCAAAGTGGGTTTAATATTTGTAGAGCTATACATTCAACAACAAACACAAGAAAGGCCATGCTAACAAGTTTGTTGATGCTCTTAGCTAGAGGTCAATGTTGGTGCATGAGATACAACTTCAAAGTGTGGGCATAGATGCATTGAAGGATGTGTATGGAGGTATTTTCTATTTATAATTAGTTTAAAGATACTTTCCATGATGCTTTTTCTGATTTTTTGTTGCAATATGGTTTGTTATTTAAAGGAGCTCAGTTATGTATACCAAGGTGCTCTATGAGAAAAAAATTGATAGAGGAGAAACATTGTGGAAGTCTTGGAGGCCATTTTGGGATTGTCAAAACATTGGATTAGGTGAGAAGGTTATATTTTTGGCCAAAAATACAAGTAGATGTCAGAAATTTTGTTGAAAGTTGCATAATTTTCCAAAGGGCCAAGGGGACTACTTCTAATGTAGGACTTTATCAACCCTTACCAATTCCTAACAGGCCATGGGAAAGTTTAAGTATGGATTTTATGTTAGGGTTTCTAAGAACTCAAAGGGGATATGATAGTGTATTTGTTGTGCTTGATAGGTTCAGTAAAATGGACCATTTCATTCCTTGCAAGTGTACAAATGATGCTTCTCATATTGTAGGGCTATTTTTTAAAGAAATAGTGAGGATTCATGGTCTTCCACTAACAATTGTTTCAGACAGGGACTCAGTTTATTAGCCACTTTTGGAGGACACTTTGGAAAAATATTGGAACCAATTTGACTTTTAGTACTGCCTACCATCCACAAATAGATGGGCAGACTGTGGTGGTCAATAGATCACTTGGAAACATCTTGAGGTGTCTCACAAAGGAGCATGGGAAACAATGAGACTTAGTTTTTCCTCAAGCTAAATAAGCTTACAATGATCAATAGGAGCGTAGGGAAAAGTCCATTTGAAGTGGTGTATAGGTTGAAACCATGAGGAGTATTTGAGCTTAGGGATCTAACAAGGATGGAGAAGTGCTGAAGGAGAGGCATTTGTAGAAGCTATGAGAGAAATCCATCACCAAGTAAAAGAAAATTTGTAGAAAAGTGTGGAGAAGTACAAGAAGCAAGCTGATTTGAAGAGGAGAGAGGTACATTTCAAGGTGAGAGATTTGGTCCTTGCACACTTGAAGAAGGAAATATTTCCCAAGGGAAAATACACCAAGTTGCTGATGAAGAAAATTGGGCCTTGCAAAGTGGTTCATAAGTTTGGGGCCAATGCATATGAGATAGAACTCCCTCTTGGAGTTTCTATCTCCCCTATCTTTAATGTTGTTGACCTCTACCCTTTTAATGGATTTTTGGATGTAGGTATAGGTATTTATGCTAATGTTGCTGATGAAGAATGGGTTAGAGATATACCTCCTTTTGAACCATTGAATCTTGAAGAAATCTTGGACACAAAAGAGGTGAAAAGGACTAGACATAAAGTTTACAATGAGTATCTCTTCAAATGGCATGGTTTACCTCCTGAGGATACAACATGGATGTCTGAAGAAGCTATTAAAAGGCATGGTACTTTAGTACAAGAGTTGATCTCAAGTGGAACCTGAGAATTTTTCCTCTCTAGGTGTATGGTGCAAGGGCACCCTAGCAATTTTGCTCATATGTTGTCATTAGGTGTCTAGGTTGAAGTTTTGTGTGTTTTTGTCATTTGTTGATGTAATAAGATTGAATGAAGACCATTTTCAATGAATTTGAGTCATGTAGGGTCCTTTAGTAATGTTTTGTCAAAGTTGCTAAAATGATGTAAAAAGTTGCTTTGCAACATTGTCAATTTTTGGTTTGAAGGGAAGGTGAACGATCACATATTTGAAATTAAGTTGTTAACAATTGGGATTTAGTGGAAACATGTTTAAATATCCTCACGAACATCAATGAAAGGTTGTTGAAGCTTTTGGAGGACAAAACAATAAGATTTTACTCTGTTTCTACAACTTTCCTATGTTTTCTATAGTTTACCAGTCCTGTACGGTCCCATACAGTTGTGTCATGGTTTGAAGCTCATGTGAATAGTTGGAGAATTGAATCATATATAATTTTGGTTTGATTTCATTTATTTTCATTATGATTGAAGCAAGTTTGAAGGATTTCTTTGGAGACCGCCTGTAAACCCTAGTTTCAAAGGTTGATAGTTAAGAAATGTAGATAATAGTTCATTCCACTGTTAAATTCTGGCCAAATTTAGTGGAATGGATGTTTTTGGTTTGTTTTCAATGTTTTTGTTGTCTTTTGGAGCAGGGGATGGAATTTGAAGGGTTTTTGTCCAAGCCCTAACCTAACATCCTTATGTGTTAGGCTTAGGTATAGTGGTGATAGTGTAGGACAACAATTTGTAAGTGTTGGTGGATGATAAAACCTATTGAATGGGACCCTATGTGACCTATGAAGACCATTGGTGAAGATTTTTGGTGTCTAGAGATTGAATTCCTTGTAGATGCTTTGGAAAAGTGGCCTAATTGGCCTTATTTTTAGTGTAGCAAACCTGATTAGAGAAACTTGGTCCAAAAAAACATTGGCCACAAATGAGGTATGTTGAATTCAAGCCTAATGGGTGTCTAAAAAAGTGTTGGTCCTATGATGGAATGAACTTCTCTAAAAGATGTGCTTGAAAACTTAGATTTGGAGACCTAGAAGTGAATACAAGTGGGTTTGTGCAAATCACCATTGTTGGAGTCTTGAGGCTTGAAAGGTGATTGAATTGTGTTGTTTTTTGTTGTGTGAACCTATTACACCCACTACTCTACATCAAACATGGATGTTAGGTATTCAAAATGTCTACTTCCATACCATTTCCCATAAGAAAAAATTGCAATTCTAGTTTCAAGATAATGTGGGAATCAATGTGGGTCTGAATGTGAGAATGCTGAGTTGATTGATATATGAATTTAAACCCTAAACCTCATGCTAAGAATTAACACAAATCCATCATCAAACACCATGGTACAAGTTGTACAATTAAAGCATAAGTTATAATAATTCAATTTAAGAAAATTTATATCCATTTATGAGGACCTCAACAATAAGTCACGCGTTATAATAATTTTAAGAAAATTTATATCTATTTATGAGGACCTCAACAATAAATACTACATTATAATAATTTTAGGTTAAAGAAAATTCATATCCATTTATGACAACCTCAATAATGAGAATAAAATATAGACATGATTGACTATAATTTATTAGTATACTATGAGTAAACTTCATATATTAAAGATTTAGATAGATGGTAAGTTGGAATACATGTGGCAAGATCCATCTACCCATGACCCATTCTTGATAGGGGTGGAGGTCCTTAACTTCATAGTTTCCATAGGTTATTATGTTTAGAAAATAGAGAAAGTAACTTTGGGGAGGAGGATCAAAAGTTGATGGGAAATCAAGGACAATGGAACTCCACCAACAATTAGCATGAAATACTTCCACAACATCACCCACAACTAAATTATTGGGTAATGGATTTGAAGGTGGTATTGGCCTCAAATGATTATGGCACAAGATTTCTCTTAAGGGTTGATTTATTCTATATAAAATACATCATATTGGACACTGATAATTTTACCACCATCATATGACTTGAGAGGCCCAACATTAATGAATACACCCTTAAGACATGCACCTTCATAACTAGTTTGATAACCCTAAGAATTATATCCTATACACCCTAAGCCCTATACCCTATACACTTAACCATGTACCTTCAACCCTATACTTAAACCCTAAACTATACACCCTCAACCCTCAACCAAACACCTTATACCCTAAACCTTATACCCCCAACCCAATACCCTATACCCTCAACCCTCAACCCTATGAACTAAACCCTATACCATCAACCTTATACCTTAAACTCCATACACTATACCCTAAAACCTAAATAGATACCTTATACCCTTAATCATAAATCCAATACCATCAACCCTATACCTAATATCCCAAACCCTAATCCCTATAATCTATACACTTAACCTTATACCATCAACCCTCAACCCTATACCTTAAACCCTACACCCTAAACCCTAAACCCTATACCCTCAACCTTATATCCTAAACCCTATACCCTATACCCTAATACCCTAAATACATACCTTATACTCTCAACCATAAACCAAATACCCTCAACCCTCAACCATGTACCTTAAACGCTATACCCTCAACCTTATACCCTAAATCCTATACCATAAATTATCAATCCTAAATAGATACCTTATACCCTCAATCATAAACCCAATACCCTCAACCCTATACCCAATATCCTAAACCCTAATCCTTATACCTTATACTTAAACCTAAACCATCAACCCTATATCCTCAACCATATACCTTATACCCTCAACCCTACATCTCCAACCCTATACCCTCGACCTTATACCCTAAATTTTATTCCCTAGAAAATCAACCATAAATAGATATCTTATACCATTGACCTTATACCCAATATCCTCAACCCTATACCCTCAACCTTATACCCAATATCCTCAACCCTATACCCTCAACCCTAAACACTATCCCTCAACCCTATACCCTCAACCCTAAACACTATCCCTCAACCCTATACCCTTTACCCTCAACCTTACACCTTGAACCCTAAACCATACACCCTCAACCCTCAACCCTATACCCTCAACCATATACCCTCAATGTTATAACCTAAACCCTAAACCTTATACCTGATGAGTCTAGTTTATGACTCAACTTTGATAGAAGTTTATTTTCTATCTACCGTAGTAGTCATAGAATTTGATGCTTGGATGCTGATCTTTTTATGATATTTCCCCAAAACTATAGACATTAGACATAAGCTTATCTTTAATGACATTGACATGCTATATGAACTATCTCTATTGATTCTAAATGTGGATTAATGAATGCTACTTTAAGATAGTTACAAATATGCAATTGTTGTGCATACTAATATTATTATGCAGATATAATTAGTAGCCTACAAAATTAAAAAGATTATGCCAGCTGGTCATTCGCCATAACGGTCAACATGGTGGTCATTCAAAGGTCAATGGAGAAGAATCTCAATGGTGGGAGATTCCTCATTCAAATCGAAGTTGTAACCACCTTTTAAATGGTCTTAATTGTCTATTGAGCGAATATAGGTATTACTGTTGTGCTAAATCTACGTTAAGGAAAATATGGCTGACCAAATTTTGTGCATGCATAACTGCCTCTCCACTTTTTATGCTTTCCCTAAAGTGGCATCCTCTTAATTTTTTGGAGTTGAATGCCTTGCTAGGTGATTAGTTAGTAGCTTTTCTCCCTATAAATAAGACTTAGATGCTCCTTCAAAGGGGGTTTCTTAATCTGATGATGTACTCACATTCTTAGTTTTTTAGTAATATAGTCATGATGCTCTATTGTACTTGTGTTTTTAAATGAATAAAATGAGTTTATAAATTTGTGCATTTGAGTTTACATTTGTCTTAAGGGATACTCATCCAAGGGGCCCCACTTGGTGAGCACTCCATTCCTTAGATTAGTTGTTACTTTCTGTTTAGTAATTAGTTAAAAATCTGGCACTGACTATTCCTACAACCACTAGAATTCCATTATGTGACTATTCCTACAACCAAAGTAGATAGATTAGTTTCCTTTTTGTTCCCTCAACTTTTCATTTTTGTCATGTATTTCAGCTTAGTATAGTTGTTAGTTGATGCTAAACACTTCTGTTATTTCTTTCCAAGAAATTTTCTTTAAGCATTGTGTCTTTCTTAGCTGTATGATGAATATGGGTACTTTGGATCCTTAGTGCACATACTATGCTGACCCATTTCAAGTTCACATCCCTAGGTTGACAAGTTAAATCTACCTTCATGATGATTTAAAAAGTTATTCAAATTAGATGTCCAATCTCTGAATCACAACTGTAAGGGCTTAGTTGTTAGATCATTGTAGGAGGCCAACATTTTTGGTGTTGTTTCCGAGGATGGTGTTAAACTAGGAAGTTCTTTGGATTCATTGATAGTTTTCTTATTGTAGTATTTCTGAAAGTCTGTTCCTAGTATACCCTTCATTTAGGAAAGTAATGATCCACTATTATTTTTCTAATTCTTTGTGTGAGTTGGCTGATAGTGAGTTGATACCGTATGCATAGAGGAAGGAGGAGAGATTCTCATGGGAGATTCCTTCCTAATAACCCTGATCCATTTCAACTAGATGAGCATTTGAATTTTCCAAGAGAGGAGGAAGAAGAAGAGACAAACCCCTTTGCTGATGCATTTCTTGATCTGACCAGTTCTTAAATTTCCTCTAAAGACCAAAATCAGCTTGAAAACCCTTTTTCTTTGGAACTACATCAAGCAGGCATGGGTGATACAAATAGAAATAGACCTAACCAACTAGCTTTTCCTTTCCCCATTTCCAATTAGAATGAAGTTGAAAACCTCAAAAATATCCCTACTTTAGTCCTTCCTAAGTTTTATGGACTTGTCACAAAGATCTTGATACTTTTTTGTTTGAGTTTGACATACTTTGCAAGAGTTATGACTATACCACCAATTCCCATAGTCTTAAGCTATTTCATACAACCTTGAAAGAGGATGTATTAAGATGGTTCATGAGCCCAGGTAGAAATACTGTGGAGACTTGGGAGGACATGAAGACAAAATTCCTTGAGAAATACAAGAAATATTGTAGGGGAAGTGACATGAGAGGAGATGACATTTTCAGAATGTAGCAAAAGGAAGATGAGAGCTTGGAGGATTACATTGCAAGGTTTTTATTTTGTTTGCATAAATATCCACACCATACACTTAATGAAGAATAAAAAAAGCTACTTTTCTTGAGAGGAATTAATGATAGTTGTACTGATGCCTTAGACCTGATGGGAGGAGGAGATATCACCCAAGTTCCTTGGGAGGACATCAAGAAGATATGTCAGAACTATTCTAGGGCAGCGTCAAAGAAAGAGGGAGCTTACCAATCCTCTATGGGTAAGTAATCTACTAATGGAGTTTCAAGAATGGAGATTACTCACTTTCTGTCAGACTTCAAGCAAGATATTATAAACAATCTAGCTACTCAGTTGGATACACTTCAGGCCAAGAAGAAACAAGATGAGACAGAGGCAACATTGACAGAGTATTGCCCCCATTGCAGACAAAAGAAGGACTGTAGATGCGGGATGATAGTTAATATTGAAAGCAAGCAAATTCCACCTGAGTTCAAGCCAATCCAATTTGAAGATGACCAACTCTACTACATTGCACAAAGGAGGCCATAGGCTCCAAGACAAGGTATGCCACTAGATCCACTCTCTTTTGTTAGGCCATATTTCAATTCCTATTCATCTGGTAACCAATGACAACCCCCATATCCATCCAATTATGGAGGATATCCACCACAACCTTCGAATAACCCTCCAAATTCCTAGCCCAATCAACAAATATCTCCACCTCAGTGGAAAAAACCTTAGGGGAATTGGTAGTAGTTTCAAGGAAATTGAAAGCCACCCCCAAGAAATTGGCAACAAACATCTCAATGGAGGGGAGGATAGCAACGACCAAACCAGAAAAATAGTTACATGCAACCACCTTCACAACCCAAGCAACCTGCTATAATGCCTCCTCCTACTAGCTCAAGTTAAAATGCACCTAAACCTACTTAGCTACCAGCTCAGCCCACACCCAACCCAAATAACAAACCACAACAACAACCAGTATACTTCGCTGATCCATATCAATTCCCTGCATATGTTGTGAGTGTAAGTGATATCCACTTAAGTTTAGAGCTACCTTGCCAACTCCTTCCACACCTATTATCACTGAGCTTCCTGTGGAAGAAGAGGAGCCTCTGAATACCCCAATTTAGCCAAGTGTACCTAAGAATCCTGAACCAATCCTAGTCAAGCATACTGCACAAACACCCCCATTTCCCCAAAGATTGGAAACTGTGAAAGAAAAGGAAGAAAATGAGGACACAAATTTTGACATTTTAGATTAGTTGAAGCATATATGTGTCCAACTACCTCTGTTCTAGGTCATAAAATATGTTCCAATCTATGGAAAGGCAATTAATGAAGCATGTCTTAAGAAGCTAGGCAGGAAGAAGAAAGACCCCACTACGGTTCATGTGGTGGGACAACTATCTGACATCATGTTTGGGAAAGTGACTCTTCCAAAATATAATGATCCAGGGAGTCCTATGGTAGGAGTTGTTATAAATGGGTTCCAGATAAATAATTCTTTGATTGATTTGGGAGCAACAATAAATGTAATGACCAAGGATATCCTACAACAACTAAATGTTGCAAGCATGAGACCTACTCCTACTATCATGCATCTTGCTGATAGTTCAACTGTTAAACATGATGGTGTAGTAGAGGACCTTGTGGTAACTATGGACTCATGGGAGTACCCAACAGATTTCATGATTCTTTCTCCTAAAGCCACACTCAGCAAGTACCCTATCATTCTAAGAATACCATGGTTAGCAATAGTAGATGCATATATTGGATGTAGGACAAGAGACATGACCTTTTTTTATGGAAAGAGCACCAAAAATCTTGTTCTCTACCCTCCTACTCAATCATCCCATGATATGGATAGTTCCATCTCGCCACATGTTGGTGAAGAGGCCAAGGAAGTTAATTCTTTGGCATATCTTATGATGTTAGGAAAAAAATATTTCATGCAACTTCAAGATGAAGATGAAGTATTGTCTAACATAATTCAGAATCATTGTGAAGTGGAGGAGGCATCATCCTCTCATTTTGCTGCTCCAGTCAAGACACTTATGCCTTCTCTTCCTATAGCAATAGGTATGTCTCATACATTTCTGCCACATGAACTCAAGGTACCAAGGATTAGTGAAACAACTATGGTGGAGATAACTACACAAGTTCAAGTGACATAAGGAAAATATTTGCACATCAACAAAAAATTGAGTGAAGAACAACAATTATCATTGAAAAACTTACCAAGGACCAACTAGCATGCATTTGTGTGGGACTATCATGATATGAAGGGATTAGACCCTAAGATTTGCACTCACAGAATTTACATAAGAGATGATTGTACACCAATGAGGCAGCCGCAAAGAAGAATTAACCCTACATTAAGAGAAATTGTAAAAGATGAACTATAGAGATTACTAGATGCAGGATTTATCTACCCCATTTCAGATAGCCAGTGGGTGTCTCCATTGGTGATTGTGCCCAAAAAGGGAGGGAAGTGGCAAGTTTTTGTTGATTATAGGGAAATCAATGCTGCCACAAAAAAAGACCATTTTCCCTTATCTTTCATAGATCAATTTCTAGATTCACTTGCAGGCAAGTGGTACTTTTCTTTTCTAGATGGGTTTAGTGGCTATATCGGATCCAAATTGCACCTAAGGAATAGGAGAAGACTACCTTTATGCATCCATGGGGGACCTATGCCTACTCAGTACTTCCATTTGGCTTATGTAATGTGATTGCAATTTTTCAAAGGGAAGTCATTAGCATATTCTCAGACATATCTCATGATTGCATGAAAATTTATATGGGTGATTTTACCACCTATGGTGCTGATTTCAATGAAGCATTGGAGAATTTTAGGAGAGTCCTACAGAGATTTGAAGACCACAATCTATCTCTAAACAGTGAGAAGTGCTTCATGATGATGCAGGAAGGTTTAGTCTTGGCCACTACATCTCTCACAAAGGAATTCAAGTAGATCTTGCAAAGATTGAGGTGATCACAAATTTTCCTACACCTGCAAAACAAAAAGATGTTAGGAGTTTCTTGGGCCATGTAGGCTATGATAGGCATTTCATCAAGGATTTCAACAAAATAGCAACACCATTATATACTCTTCTCACTAAAGATGCTACATTTTAGTGGACTAAAGTTTGTGATAAGGTATTTTCTAAATTAAAGGAAACTTTGACTCATGCTCCTATACTCAAAGGTCCTAATTGGGAGCTTCCTTTCCACATCCATATAGATGCATCAAACTATGCCATAGGAGTAGTATTAGGGCAGAAAGGAGCTATTGAAAATGCTATTTATTTTGTCAGTAGAATCTTGCAAGGAGCTTAATTCAATTATATAGTAACAAAAAAAGAAATGTTGGTAGTAATCTATGCCCTTAATAAATTTAGGCACTACATAATAGGCTATCAAATCTTTGTGCACATAGACCATGTAGCCATTATGTATCTCATGAATAAACCTCTGATATCAGGTAGGTTAGCAAGATGGCTATTGTTGATGTAGAAGTTTGACATAACCATTGTAGATAAACTAGGGAAGGCCAATGTTGTTGCAAAATTTATTTCATGGTTGACTATATCAAAGGATAATCAAGTCATAGATGACTCTTTCCCTGATGAGCACTTATTTTCCATCAATGTGCAAACACCCTAGTATGCTGACATAGCTAACTATCTGGTCACAGGGAGAGTTCCTCCTCACTTCTCTCCAAAAGAGAGAAGGGTGCTCATTGAAAAATCATTTCCTTTTTCATGGATTGCACAATGTTTGTTTTACACTAGACTAAACCATCTCATGAGGATGTTTGTGAGAGAAGATGAGACATATGAAATTTTACATGCATGCCACAACAAACCATGTGGAGGAAATTTTGCAGCCAAGTGGATAGCAATGAAGATTTTGAATACATTATATTACTGGAGAACACTCCACAAGGATGTAGGGAGATATACAAGAAAGTGTGATAGATGCCAAAGGATGGGGAGGCCAACCAAATATGATGAGATTCCCCTTTACCCTCAAGTAGTAATCACTCCATTTGACAAGTGGGGATTAGATTTTGTAGGACCCATTGATCCTCCATCCAATGGTAAGTCTTATATCCTAGTATGCATTGATTATGTAACTAAGTGGGTAGAAGTTAAGGCCATGAAGTATGCAAGAGATAATAAGGTTTCAAAATTCCTTTATGAGGAAATTTTTACAAGGTATGGGGTTCCAAGAGAGATAGTGAATGATCAAGGGGCTCAATTCACATCAACCCTTGTTGCAGCATTGGTCAATGAGTACAACATAAGGCACATGAAGTCTACTCCTTATCACCCCTAGGTCAATGGACAAGTTAAGGTGACTAACAGGGAAATTGAAGCTATTCTGACCAAAACGGTGGTTGTACATAAGAAGGATTGGGCAAATAGGCTTCCTGAAGCTATTTGGGCTTATAGGACAACCTGGAAAACAACTATAGGTTTCACACCATTTGAGTTGTATGGAAATACAACTATGATGCCCATTGAATTTGAACATAAGACTCTTAGGACTACAATAGACTTGGGGATGGAAATATCTAAAGCACAAAGAGACAAAATCATGCAGCTGAATGCATTGGATGAAATGAGGAAGGTAGCCTTGCAACATATAGAGGTACTGCAAAATCAAAGAATCAAGTGGCATGATAAATTCGTCAAGGATAAGAAATTTCAACTAGGAGATTGGGCCCTGCTCTATGACTCAAGGTATCAGGATAATGCAAGAAAATTTAAAACAAGGTGGCTAGGACCATATGAGGTTGCTGAAGTATTCCCCAATGGTGTTGTTCAGCTCACTACTATTGACCTAGTTAGATTTAAGTTGCTTGACAATGGTCATCGTCTCAAATTGTATCACAAGCCAACTTCCAAGGAGGAATTACCACAACAATTCACTCAGCCTGCTTGACACTAGAACTTCTTGTAGCCAAAGGAAACAGACCTAGTGTCCCTTCTTCTGGCTAATTAAGGTGTGTACCTTTTCATAATAAAGAATTCCACTTATGTGGGGGTCCACTTCTTCACCCATCCACCCATCCATCTCACCTTTCTCTCTCTTTCATCATGCCTCCATCATTTCACTTCATTCCATTATCACTTCACTCCATTCCACTCCACTTTCATTAATTGCTCAACAAACCTCTCAAAAGGTGACTGGGACTTTCTCCATAATCTTTGTAACAGTGATGCAGGAGCATCCAGTGGTGTAAGGGCAATCTTGCATCACCCAAAAATAGTTAAATTTCAAGTTTCTCAGTTTTTAGATGTTTTTACATTTTTGGATACCCTTTTTGTCATAATGAAATTCCCAATTTACGATTTGTATTTTCGGTTCCTGGGTTGAAAGATATTACAGTTTTAGTTTCCCAGATTTGCACCTGAAAATATTCCGAGTTAGATTTGAGGCACTTAGAGCTTCCGGATCAGCCTCAAAACTTTCTAAAATTGGCATAGGAAATTTTAAGCGCGTTCTTGACATCGAGACCTTTCCAACGGTTTGAACGGTTCGTGAATCGGAGTCCTGGATCAAAAGTTATGGCCCCGCGAAGTTGGCGCACTTTCTAGAAGATACAGTTGCAAATGCTCTTTTGAAATTTTAACTTCATGTTGTAAATTTTTGGTGCCAAACCGCCTAAACTCAAATTGAATGTTGTTTTGGCTCCAAACTAATAAGGAGCTCTATTTATGGGCGGGTTTCTAATTTTTGGGTAACTTTTTGGGGACAAGCTCGCATATTGCGAAAGGGTTATTCTGTAGCTGTCTGTAACTTGCATGTGTTGTAGAACTTGGGGATTTGAGATCCTCTGCATATAAGAATCTCTATTTTTTGAATAATAAAATTTCTCTTGTTTGTGGGTTATTTTATGTGTCTCGGGTTGTGCCCTCATCAAGTGGTATCAAAGCGGGTTTTCTTGAGCGTGTGGACAGATCGCCAATCGTGAGGCAGTTCGTACCAGGGCCGTGGTTGTGGGTCGAGGTCAAGAAAGATGCCTCCAAGAGTAATGCCTGGTAGGCATGGTGGTGCCAGAGGTGGTCGAGGTGGCAAAAATGCTAGTGGAAGAGATGCACTGGCAGCCCTCCAGAGACAGATTGATGCATTACAAGAGCAGTTGAGAAGAGGGTTAAACCCGAGGGAGGAAAGTAAGGATGAAGGAGAGGAAGAAGGTTCATATGTAGAAGAGGAAGAAGAAACAATTGATCAAGACCAAATGCGGCTAATAAGGGCCATTTC
>VDFB02000003.1:562069335-562089154 GCA_007258455.2 Sequoia sempervirens | reverse complement strand
TTGTTTTGGCTCCAAACTAATAAGGGCTTCTATTTATGGTAGGGTTTCTAATTTTTAGGTAGCTTTTGGGGACAACTGCATATTGCGAAAGGGTTATTCTGTAGCTGTCTGTAACTTGCATGTGTTGTAGAACTTGGGGATTTGAGATCCTCTGCATGTATGAAGCTCCATTTTTTGAATAATAAAATTTCTCTTGTTTGTGGGTTATTTTATGTGTCTTGGGTTGTGCCCTCATCAAACAGATTTTCCAAGAATCTAGGTATGTGCACATCAAGTTGTTATCTATTAATTGTCTTTTAGTACATTCATTTAATTGTTGTAAATTAATATAGACGTTCTCCATAGCATGTCATTATTCCCTACCTTGTAAAATTGTCATAAATCTCGCACATGTGAAGAAACATGCTCAAATTTAGGTTTGAGGGGGAAGTGTGAATACTATGTCCATGTGTCTATCCATGTTGGCTCACGTCAACAAAGTTTAAATTGAGCCGATTTGAATTCTGAGTGAGATGATGGCTCTCATGTGTGAAGTGATATCAACTATTGCCATTTTTCTTGATCATAGCCTTCATTGATTACTCCTTTATTGCCTTTATTACTCCTGTCATAATCTTAAGCCAAAAAAAAAGGTAAAATTTAGACAACACTGGTGTTTGAAATTTAGTAGCGTTGTAGGAAGGAGAAGTTTAGTTTTTAGACGAAGATTGCAGGAGGGGAAACTTTGCAAAGAAATTGTTTGATTGTAGACAACTAAAAAATGGGAGATGGGTTAATTAGGAATGAACCCACAGTTCATGGCGTATTATTGCAGGACACACCTTACCAAGCCGAGTTCAAAAATTGCATGTGGTTAGATTATTTCCTGAAGCTTAATGGTTTTAATGAAGACGTTCTGTTGGAATTTTCCTAGACATTATCTGAAGGAAAGGCCATGGTGAAGGGGTTGGAAGTAATGGATACTGAAGAAAGAATTGAAGAAGTTATAGGGTTGTCTGCCAATGGTGAAAATTTCCCTGCTTCTAGAGATGCTAGGTCAGCTAGGGCTAAATTTACAGAACTTGGTGACCCTCCCTTGAGTGTGGAAAAAAAAGGTGCAAAAATAACCTCTCTTCCTAAGCCATGGAAGCAAGTAGTTGTTCATGTTATGAATTACAGTACTTGCAAAGGTCGCTAGTCGAATCTACACTCTGTGCACTTCAAAATTCTGAATCATATGAAGCACGGGAGAAAAATGAATGTACCAAACATGCTATACCACCTTCTCTCAATCATGGTAGCTAAGACCCAAAAAGGTAGGGATAATTCTGTTTACCACCATTATCTGATCGAATTTTTAGTTGAGAAGTCTCTGCATGATGTGTCTAACATAACTTGGGAAGAATTCTTAAATATTGATCAAATTAGACCAGAGCATTTGCAACCTAGGGTTTTTCCTCAATCTTGTAGGGCTAGTAGAAGATTGAGCTTGACTGAAGCTACTCTTGGTGCCTCAACTTTTGGCGCATGCCCTAGAACAAACCCTTCTGCATCTGAACAAACCATAGAGATTAACTCTTCTGAGGCAGAGCATTCAAACAAAGAAAGTTACTCTTCAGATTCTAATGATGATGTTCCTCTTAGAATCTTAATGAGAACTAGGGAATAGAAGAAAGAGGCGGAAATAAAGAAAGGAAAATATAAAAAGAAAACTACAGGAAAGAAAGTGCCAAGCTCTAAGAAACAGAAGGTTGACACTGTTCTTCTTGTAGCTGAAGAAGAATATGAGAGCCCTCCTAGAAAATCAAGACTGGCTGGGCCAACCTTTGGTGTGTCTCCACAAGGAAGCCCTTGGACTAGTGAAACATCAAAAGAGGACATAGAGGCCCCAATGGGGCAGGTAAAATTCAAGGAAAATGACATATTTGAGGAGGAAATAAACATAATGCTGGCAAATCTTGTTGATATCATTGAACAAGTTGAAAGTCAAGAGTTTGAGGAAAATCGGGAGCTCCTATAGCAAGGGTAGAAGTAAGAGTTCCTACAACAAGAGAAAGATCCAAAGGAAGAGAAAAAAGAAGAGGCCCTACAACAAAAATTGGGAGAATAGTCAACACCCTTGCAGCTGGAATTTGTTGAGAAATTAGAATCCCTATAGCCAGTGCTACATGATGAGAAAACATCTGTGCCAGGAATTTTTTTGGTAGGAATACATAGGCCCTTTGGTTTTTCAATGCACATGGTAGCTGTGAATTTATGGAAAGAGATGCAAAGAAGGGAAGAAGAATGGAAAGAGGAGAAACACATGTTGAAGAAATAAATTCAAAAGAGAGATGAGGAGATTGAAGACAAGGATGCATAAATTGCTACTTTAAAGAAGAAGGTGGAAAATATGGCAACCTTAGTACCTTAAATATTAGAATGCAGGACTCCTCCAAGGGTCTATGCCCTGTATATGAAGGAGAAGCATCTTTCTTTTAAAATAGCAAGGATTGTTTTAGGTTTGAATCCTTCTTTTGATACTCCTCTTGAATTTTTCAATGATTATTGGATTGCTCCTCGTGAAATGAAGAATTTGTTGTGTGAATTCTACTTACATAATTATGCCATGACCCAAGACCATGATTGGAATCCACTATTGTATGTTGGGGATGTCCAATTAAGGGAATTCATGTCTTGGATACATAATGAGATTAGTTGGGGAAAAAAATTCAGGACTTATAGGAAAATTGAATCCAACACTCCCCTATCCATCAGGGCTAAATCTAGAAATCTAGGGAACATTTTCATAGATTGGCATAGAAGTCTTTACAGACCAAGCTATGGTAGCATGATCTTGTTTAAAAGAGAAGCAGTTTATAAACAATATGAGGAGGTAGCAAAAACCAAAGGAGAATTTGTGATGGGATACCTATCACAAAGGTGGAATAACCTAACTGATGAGTTAAGAAAATTTGAGTCTCACTCTGTACATAACTATGCTACATCACTTAAGAGAGTTGATAGATATATGTAGATTGGAAGGACAAAAAGATAGTTTTGGCTTCCATTGAATTTTTAGCCACCTATCATGTTGTGGCCTGTGCCAAATTTTAGGTATTACCAGTATGATATAGCTGCAAAGAGACATAGATGGAGAAAATTAGACAAACAATAAGGGTTCTATTGGGACCCTAATTCAAAAACTGAAGGAACTGTTGTAGGATAGGTGGTAGTTGCAAACTTCAGGGCATTAACAAAGAAAAGGAACAACCCTTCTTCTTCTGCAAGAGGAACAACAAAGTCTTAGGTTGAGGGGAGTGATGAGTCTAGTTTATGACTCAATTTTGATAGAAGTTTATTGTCTATCTATCATAGTAGTCATAGACTTTGATGCTTGGATGTTGATCTTTTTATGATATTTCCCCAAAACCATAGACATTGGACATAAGCTTATCTTTAATGATATTGACATGCTATATGAACTACCTGTGTTGATTTTACATGTGGATTAATGAATGCTACTTTAAGATGGTTACAGATATGCAATTGTTGTTCATACTAATATTGTTATGCAGATATAATTAGTAGCGTACAAAATTAAAGAAGATTCTGCCAGCTGGTCATTCGCCATAATGGTCAACATGGCGGTCATTCAAAGTTCAATGAAGATAAGACTCTCGACGACGAGAGATTCCTAATTTAAATCAAAGTTGTAACCACCTTGTAAATGGTCTTAATTTTTTGCTGAGTGAATATAGGCATTACTGATGTGCTAAATATGCATTAAGGAAAATATGCTTGACCAGATTTTGTGCGTGTAACCATCTCTCCACTTCTTATACTTTCCCTAAAGGGGCGTCCTCCTAATCTATTGGAGTTGACTGCCTTGCTAGGTGATTAGTTAGTATCTTTTCTCCCTATAAATAAGACTCATATGCTCCTTCAAAGGGGGTTGCTTAATCCGATGATGTACTCACATTCTTTTTTCTCCTATAATACAATCATGATGCTCTATTGTACTTGTGTTTTTCAATGAATAAAATGAGTTTATAAGTTTGTGCATCTAAGTTTACATTTTTCTTAAGGGATACTCATCCAAGGGGGACCACTTGGTGAGCATTCCATCCTTTAGCATAGTTATTACTTTCTATTTAGTAATTAGTTAAAAATTTGGCACTGATCATTCCTGTAGGCACTAGAATTCTATTTTGTGACTGCTCCTGCATCCAAAGAAGACAGAGTAGTTTCTTGTTTGTTCGCTCAGATTTTCATTTTTGTCATGCATTTTAGCTTAGTATAGTTGTTGGTTGATGCTCAACACCTATGTTATTTCTTTCCAAGCAATTTACTTTCAACATTGTTTCTCTCTTAGTAGTAGGATGAATATGGCTACTTTGGATCCTTAGTGCACATACTATGCTGACCCATTTCAAATTCATGTCCTTGGGTTGAAAAGTTAAATCTACCTTCATGATGATTGAAATAGCTATTTAGATTAGATGTCCAATCTCTAAATCACAACTATAAGGGCTTAGTTGTTAGATCATTGTAGGAGGCCAACAATACCCTCAATTCCAAATAAATAATTTCTATCCTCAATTATAAACCCAATACCCTCAACCCTACACCCAATATCCTAAACTCTAATCACTATACCCTATACACTTAACCCTATAGCCTCAACACTGAACACTATCCCTCAACCCTCAAACCTATACCTTAAAAGATAAACCCTACACCCTCAACCCTTGAACATATACCCTATACCCTCAACCCTAATAGATACCTTATACCCTCAATTGTAAACCTAATACCCTCAACCCTATACCCAATATCCTAAACCTTAATCCCTATATCTTATACACTTATCCATATACCCTAAACCATGAACATTATCCCTCAACCCTATACCATCAACCCTCAAATCTATACTTAAACACTAAACCCTGAACCATATACCCTGAACCCTCAAACCTAAATAGATACCTTATACCCTCAAACATAAATGAAATACCCTCAAACCTATACCTAATATCCTCAACCCTACTCCCTATACCATATAAACTTAACAATATACCGTCAACCTTGAACACTATCCCTCAACCCTATACCCTCAACCCTACACCTTAAACTATAAACTCTACACCCTCAACCCTATACCATATACCCTCAACCTTATACCCTAAACCCTATAAACTATACCCTCAACCCTAAGTAGATACCTTCTACCCTCAATCGTAAACCCAATACCCTCAACCCTATACCTAATATCCTAACCCTAATCTCTATACCATATACACTTAACCATATACCCTCATTCCTGAACACTATCCCTTAACCCTCAACCATATACCTTAAACCCTTAACCCTATACCCTCAACTTTATACCCTAAAATATAAACCCTATACACTCAACCCTAAATAGATGCCTTCTACCCTCAACTATAAACTCAATACCCTCAATCCTATAAACAATATCCTAAACCCTAATCCATATACCCTATACCCTCAGCCTTGAACATTATCCCTCAACCTACAACCATACATATTAAACCCTAAACCATACACCCTACACCCTCAACCCTATACCCTCAACCTTATACCCTAAGCCTTTTACCCTATACACTCAACCCAAAATAGATACCTTCTACCTTCAACTATAAATCCAATACCCTCAACCCTATACCCAATATCCCAAACCATATTCCTTATACTCTGTACACTTAACCCTATATCCTCAACCTTGAACACTATCCCCCAAACCTCAACCCTATACCTTATACCCCAAACTGTACACCCTCAAATCTCAACCTTATACCCTATACCCTATACCCTCAACCTTATACTCTAAGCCCTATACCCTATACCCTCAATCCTATACCCAATATCTAAAACCTTAATCCCTATACCATATACAATTAACTTTATACCCTAAACCTTGAACATTATCCCTCAACCCTCAACCCTATACTTAAACCCTAAACCATCAACCCTATACCATAAACCCTATACCTTATACCCTGAACCCTAAACCCTCAACCATTACCCTAAACCTTGTATCCTCAACCTTATACCCTAAATCCTATTCCATAAACCCTAAAACCTAAATATATACCTTATACCCTCAACCATAAACCCAATACCCTCAAGCCTATACCCAATATCTTTAAACCTAATCACTAAAAAATATACACTTAACCCTATACCCTTAACCCTTAACACCATCCCTCAACCCTCAACCATCAACCCTCAACCCTAAACCTTAAACCCTAAACCCTAAGCCATATATACTTAACATTATATGCTAAAACCTAAACCTTATGCCCTCAAATTAAAATGGATACCTTCTACCCTTAATTTTTAACCCAATACCCTCAACCCTATACAAAATATCCTAAAATATAATCCATATACACTATAGACTTAACACTATACCTCAACCTTAAACATTATCCCTCAACCCTATACCCTCTATTGAAACCCTAAATCCTACACCCTCTTCCCTCAATGATGCAGAGGGTCAGGTAATTTGAAAGAAACACCAAGTTACAAGACTAACAATGATTCACTCTCAACCTTTCAACTAGGCACCAACATGGAGATAAGGCCTCAACTTTGCATTTATGACTTATTTTCCTTCCTTATGGACCCAAACCCTAGGAACACTCTTAAGAGACCCAAAAAAACTTTTTTTGAATGATTTCAAAGCCCAACCCTTTGACTTAGACACAAAACCAATTTTTCACCTTAACTAGGCTACTAGCCCAACTAGGCCTCCTGCAGTGATTTTTTTGACTTTGCACTCAAAATTTCCAAAGGAACCCAAAATATAATGACTGTTTCAAGTGTGTTTTGTGATGAAAAGAAACATATCCAAACCTTGATATCACTTGCTTCAGACAAACCCTTCCAAAATCTGCTGTCTCCTCAAAAACTAGGCCTAATTAGCCCACTTTTACAAAGAAACCCCCATTTAAACTCAACCCCTGACCATGAAACTTTCAGAAGTCTCCTAAAATGACTCAAAACCAAGGAATACAAGTTTTTAGACCTCTATGACACATATAACATGCTCCAGCACAAACCCCTCCTCAACTTGCCTAAAAAACTAGAGCTTCTTGAAAACTAACCTTCCAATCACTTCCAGAACTTTTTCATTGACTCTACACCATTATGACAACATATTTAGTTGATCCAAACTCAAAAACATGCCCCTCATTAAGGCAGATCTTCTGCTGCTACACCCTAGCCTCCATCTTCAAGCACTTTTCCCTTTGACAACTTGGTGTACACCCTGATATTCTTCCTTCCTGAAAATTATTTGGTTAAATATGTATGATAAATGTTAGGAATTATCCATTTCACAGGTCACAGCAGCATTCTACCTTGAAATGGATCAATCATCCATGAAAATCACCAAAATTAGTGAAAAATCTGCACTTTTTTTAGGACAGTCAGCAATATAATGCAAAGAACTGATTATAAACGTGTATCAGATCATTAAAGAGGTTAATTGAAAGTAGATATAGGTTCTTGAACCATCCAATTGTTTAGAAATTCAAAAGGAATCAATAGATCATAAAAAAGACTCAAGAAAATGCAAGAAAACTATGTTTTTTCACTATTTTCTGTAGCAGTCCGTACAGTCACTTCTCCAAACGCCCAACCTCCGTAAAAATGACCATTTTTGGGTTATAGAACCATCCCCCAACTGATCCAACTGATTGGAATTGATTACAATGCATAATTACCTCTAAAACACCTAAAACTCCTTTTCCCGCCTAAACTAAAATTTAAAAATTTGAAATTACAAACTCTCATTTTATTAACATCTACCCCCTAAAAACTATTGGATATTCACTATCCAAGTTAATTTGACCTATTTAAAGCATAATATCATTAATCAAAGCCCTAAAACATAATTTTCCCTTTACATTGCATTTTTACCCTAGATTCCTTATCAGGAACTTTGAAACTTTGAACATTCTCATTACACTCATTCAACCCAAATGCCATTATAGGCTCCAATACATCATAATTGATGCTTTGAAATGCTTGGAATGTCCTCTTGACCCTTGCACTCTCCTGGTTCTTGACGTGCTCCTTGAAGGCCCTGGGTGCTCCTGCACCACTCAACCCTATGTCTTATACCCTCAATCTTATACCCTAAATCATATACCCTCAATCTTATACCCTAAATCCTATACCTTAAACCCTCAACCCTAAATATATATCTTATACCCTCATCCATAAACCCAATACCCTCAACCCTATACCTAGTATCATCAACCTTGAGCACTATAACCTATACACTTAACCATGTATCTTCAACACTGAACACTATCCCTCAACCCTATACCCTCAACCCTCAACCCTATACCCTAAACCCTAATCCCTACACCCTCAACCCTCAACCATGTAACTTATACCCTCAACCACAAACCCTATACCCTGTACCCAATAGACTTAATCCTAAATCCTATTTCTTACACCCAATATTGTCGACCCTATAGCCTAAACCCTATACCCTATACCCTTAACCCTAAACCTCTACCATATACACTCAACCCTAAATAGATACCTTATACCCTAAATCCTAAACCTAGTACCCTCAACCCTATATCCGATATCCTCAACCCTAAGCCCTATACACTATACACTAAATCCTAGCACCCTAAACCCTAAACACTATCCCTCAATTGTAGGCACTAAAACCTATACACTAAACCCTCAACCCTAAACTCCATACATCAAACCTAAATCCTAAACCCTATACCCTCAACCCTCGAAAGCTTAAACACTATACCATCAACCCTAAACCATAAGCCCTACACCCTCAACCTTATACCCTAAACCCTATACCCTAAAACTTCAACCCTAAATAGATAACTTCTACCTTCAAGTGTAAACCCAATACCCTCAATGTTATACCCAATATCCTAAACCCTAATCCCTATGCCCTATACACTTAACCTTATACCATCAACCTTCAACATTATCCCTCAACCCTCAACCCTACACCCTCAATTGTCGATCCTATATATTATACCCTCAACCCTATACCCTAAACCTTATACCCTCAAACTTATGCCCTAAATACCATACCCTAAACCCTCAACCCTAAATAGATAACTTATACCCTATACTATAAACCCATGCATGCATATGTATGTGCATACATACATACATACATACATACATGCATACATACATGCATACATACATGCATGCATGCATGCATGTATACATACATACATACATATATACATATGTACATACATAAATAAATTTAATAGAGAAAACATTATAATACACTCATGTTATGCTTACTTTAACATAACTCGATCATGCTCTCACATTATGTTTTGCTTTGACATAATGTGAGTACTTTATAATACACTTACATTTGGTCTTGCTTTGCAAATTTCCAATCCTTTGGCTTGGATTTTTCTTGGGATTTCAACCTAAAGGCTTGGAGTGACTTTTCGACATCCAAACACATGTTTTTGTAGATTTTGAAAAATTTGACTTAATCTTGAGCATGCTACCCATCAGGTTTGCATGTCTTCCAATGTTAAGTTAAAAAATCACTATGTAATGTTAATCTCTCTCTTAGCTATCTAACCATGTAGTTTTTTCCACATTTTGAATATGTTAAGGTTTTCATCTTTCATTTATTTTGTTGGTGTATTTATTTTTTGTCAAAAACCAATGTTTGGTATTTTTCACTTTATTTTTTAATCATTCATCAAAATTTCAAATAATTTATATTTTAGAAACTAGACTCCATTCTACACATATTAAAAAAAAAAGTTTTTTGATCAATTTAAAAAAAAACAAGGGTTAAACTACATGGTGTTAGCTAATTTCTCATTGAAGAGATTTCTAAAATACAAAAAAATGTTCACATTTTAGGGGGACCACACTAGACGCTATGTTATGTTTTTTAAAACAATGAGACCAATTTGTGTGTCCCCCCCTTTTTAACCACTTAATCTCTACCATTTTTTTAAACAGTAGTTTAGAAAATAGATTTAGAGCACCACAACTCTTGTTTTCATTGCATCTTAAAATTTTGAGTGTAACTATCTTCAATTTTTCATCCAAGGTTAGTCTTTCTTGATTTTTAAAAGAAGTGGCAACTTAAGACCCCTTTTTGGTCCCCCATCTTTGTCCCTTACCTATAGAATTATAGAAGTGTTTTTAATTTTTATAATGATAAATGACAAATAAAGATTATTTTAAAATTTAAATTTTTAATAAAAATATGTTTTATGATAATTTATTTAGAACTATTAATTAGTAATTGTAATATAAAGTTCTATAAATTATATTTTATTTGGAATTATTAACTATCAATTATATTTGAAGATGTAATGGACATGTCGAGCATAATACAAACATCTATAGGTTACAAGTGAATTAGGTGTGAGGAGTTTTGGTTTATCTATAATATAATTAAAGTCTTGGAGAAGACATAATTATGTGTAGTGTGATACAAACATACACAAACTATTAGTGTCTAAGCAAGTGTGAGGTTTTGGTTTTTTTCACTTTATAGTTTTCTTCTTTCCCTATTTTTATATTCAACATTCTAATAGGAAGTTTCTTGAATCAAGTTAATCTCTTGACTCTTTTTCATGTCTCAATTTGATATAAAAATTACTGGTCCCATCCTATTTTAATTTTATCATTAAGGGACCTAGTTGTAGGTTTGTTGTTAAATATTATGTGCAAGTTGTATTTTTGAATTTATCATTGCAATTCATGGTGAGAGGTTGTTTTTGATAATTAAAGTAGAAAAACAAGGGTGTTGGCCTAATTACATAGATCTTGAAGGCTGAAAATAAAGTCCACATACCATAAACAACACTTCAATAGAACATCAAAAACAAAAACAAAAATGATAGAAGGAGACGCCAGAGACAAAAATAACACCAAGTTAACCAAATATTTTACCCCAATCTTTGGTGAGGAACTTGAAAATTTCCTTGTGAGTGTTATCGTTATCACCAACCTTCTTTAGCTCTTTGTCCTGCAACAAACAAAGGGTAGTTGTTGATATGTGAATAACCTAGTAGTTGAATTGGATAGGTTGACCATCTTTTACTCAAGATCAAACACCTTCCCTTTAAGCTCAACAAGCTCCCCCGTCATAGTAGCACACTAAGGGAAACTTTGAGTCTCACCTCGAAGATCCACACTGGCATTTTACATGCTAATCCTTTGCTTATGCTAGCTCTCAATAGTTTTCTTTAGACCTTTGGAATTAGAATCTTTCTCCTCCTTATTAGTAAAGAAACTCACAACCTACTCAATAACATCCTCCATCACCTCCTTTTCAATAGACTTTGGATGGCCTACCACATGGTTGGATCTTCTAAGGTGAGAACCGCTAACCACATCCTTAGCTTGTTGAATATGACTATTATTAGAGGATGAAATTTGTTTTAGACTCTATGTGTGTCATTTTTACACCCAATGAATCGATCTATTTGCATAAATTTGATATTACATCTAAATTTGGAAAAAAAGGTTTTTCCAATTTGCATAAATCAATCTATTAGATGCAACAAAGGTTTTTCCAAATCAAATTTAGATTAAATCTAAATTTGGAAAATGGGTACAACATGTCACTGTGGAAACTCCAAAGAATGTATGTTGTAACTATCATTCCTTAGGGATTTTTAGTAAAAAATGTCATGAATTGGAAAGTGTTAGTACCTAGTTCACAAAAGGAAATCTGCCAAAAAATACACAAATAGGGAACTATATCAGATAGATCTGAGAATGTAAAATCCCATACTCAGGTTTTACCACTTTCCAGTAACAAAGGACAAATTGAGATAATAGATAAGGAAACAAATTCAAAATCAATGTCTCTAGTAGTCAATGGGGGGTATACAACTATCCTTCTCTCTTTTTGGTTTAGGGATAAGACTGCTAGAGAAGAGTTTGATGCATTTAATTAATCTATATACTCCATCTCTTTCCAAAATATCATTACACCAATTAGATGACATTGTAAAGTGTTTGATGCTTGGTGGAGGTTCTTTGCATATTTCCCAAAAAAATTCCAATAATGTTTCAAAGTGGTGTGTGGAAGATTAGGATTTGGTTCTGGAAAATACTAGGCAGTATGAGAGCTTAGATATTGATAGTTTTAAATTTTAGGGAGAACTGGACGATTTGGAAGTTTTAGATGAAAAGATGCTTCTTTTGGTAGGGTCAGATATGTTTGATGAAATTGTAGAAGAGATAATGAATGAAGAAGATATCTCCTCACATCTTGAAAAAGATTTAGTCTCACAACCATTAGATATTCAGGCAATGGAAAAGATGGATATATTGAAGGATATTGATGAGATGCAAATCAGTAAGATAGAGGAATTTGATTATTCACAAATTTTGTCTCTATCCCAAACATCTTACTACCCATCAACAATGAATAAGTCTTTAGGCAAAAGGGGAAGGAAATATAAATTAACTAAGCTAAAGGAGGAAATAGAAGTTGGGGTGCAAAAAAATCTAGATGATAACATTTCAGTATTAGTAAGTAAGCATCTGAGGAGAGCATGTTGCTCTCCTTGAGGAAAATGAAGGTGATTTCATGGAATGTTAAAGGAATTAATGCCTTTGAAAAAGAGCTCAATTCAAGCATCAGTTGAATTCTTGTGGGGCTAATGTTATAGTTCTATAGGAATCTAAGTTATCTAATGCAACATATGAATCTACCATTCAGAAATAGGTAAAATGGAAGTACACCTTCTCACCTGCACAAGGGGCATCTAGAGGGATAGTCACTTTGTGGAACGCCAAAACCATCATAGTTGAAGGAGCAAAAAATGAAAATAATTGACAACTAATGAAATTTTTAAACTTTGACTTGAAGTTTTGGCTAATAAATGTTTATGGCCCAATGACTATTGCTGATAAGAAATCTATTTGGGATACTCTTACACAAGTGTTAGATGACATAAGTGAAGATAAGGCTATTATAATTGGTTACTTTAATGCAATAATCTCTCTCCAAGAGAAACAAGGTTGTATTTACCCCCCTCCTAAAATAATTATGATTTTATAGCTTTTATCCAAGACAATGCATTAATTAACATAATGCATGAAAAAGGGAAATTTACATTGATAAATTAGAGAATAAAATTTTTGCAGATTGTTGAGCATCTAGATAGGTTTTTGGTGTCTCCAAATTGGATAGTGTGTGGTCACATAATGAAATTTGATATTTTATCCCTAACTGGATTAGACCATTATGCAATCTCTTTGGATGTTTCAGTAGCAAATCCTTGTTTGAAGAGAAAATCATCCTTCAAGTTTGAGAGAATGTGGTTCAGACATCTATATTTTCCACCTTTACTATGTCAATGGTGGATAAGTGCCCCGTATGTGAAAGGGACTAAAATGTTTCAACTGTGTAAAAAATTGTTACATGTTAAAAAATAAATCAAACAATGGAATATTCATGTTTTCAAAAACATCTTTGAGCAGAAGGATAAAGTGTATAAACAATTGATAGAGATAAATGAACACATTATTCGAAAAGCCCTAGATGCATCAGTGTTTGATCAACAAAGGAAATTGTAGGTGGAATGGGTTGAGTTTCTTGTAAGGGAGGAAATTTATTGGAGGAAAAAATCAAGGGAAGTATGGTTAAGAGATGGGGATCATTTTACAAAGTTTTTCCATGTCTCTACGCAAGTTAAAAGAGTTGTAAATACAATTTTATTAGTCCAATATAGCTCCATGAGTGTAGAAATTACAAAGGAAAGTGACATTCAACAAGAAGGTGTAAAGTTTTTCTCTAATCTATTGTTTGTACCTATAAGTCATTTACCAAATTCTAAGGGAGAGTTCCAATATTTTTTGGAAGCGGTGCCAAAGATAGTTAATGATGAAGATAATGTTTATCTTTTGAGGCCTTTTACATTAGATGAACTAAAGAGGGTGGTCTTTTCTTTATCGTCAGATAAGGTTCCAAGTCTAGATGGATTTACAACTATTTTCTTCTAGAAATGTTAATACTTTATAGGCTTCCACCTTCTTATGGCTATGGAAGATTCAAGTTCAGGACTAGAGCTATCTTGAAGCAGTTTAACACAAAAAACAGTCTAATAATTCCAAAAGTTAATAATCCCAAGGTAGAATTTAGACCAATCTCATTGTGTAACACTATCTACAAGACCTTCACAAAATCAATCTATCTTAGGTTGCAGCCCTTTATACCTAAAATAATTTTGCAAGAACACGAATGATTTGTGCCAGGAAGAGAAACGACTGAAGGGGCTCTTGTAGCACATGAGGTTCTGCATTCTATCAAAGAATATAATTTGGCATCTTTTATGTTATAAAGCTAGACATGATGAAAGCATACAATAGAGTGAGATGGGACATTTTGATGCAAGTTTTAGAAAAAAATGGGTTTAGTAAAAAATGGTGTAAGTGGATCTTCTCTTGTATGTCTAGGGTAAAATTTTATGTCATCATTAATGGGTCTCCAGCTAGTTTCTTTAATTCAACTTAGGGGGTATGTCAAGGGGATCCTTTGTCTCATTTTATTTTCATTATAATGGTAGAAGCATTAAGTAGATCCATTCACAAGGTCCATTCCCAAGGTCTTTGGCAAGGTATTTTTCTTCCACACACAAATATATCAGTCATCCATTCTCTATTTGTGAATGACACTATCCTATTTGGTAAATCCTCTCTAAGAGAAGCCAACAAAGTCAAGGAGATATTGGATAAGTATGCTTTGGTTTTTAGGAAAAAGATAAATGCAAACAAATCAAAAGTATATGTCTTCAATACCAATGTTGTTATTAAAATAAAAATAGTAAAGTTGTTGGGTTTTCAAATTGCAGAGCTTCCTTGCATGTACTTGGGTGTTCCTTTTTTTGTGGGTGCCAAGAAAGTTTCAAACTGGGGCAAGGTAATAGAAAGAATCAAGGCTAGAATATTATCATGGAAAGATAGACGGCTTTCTCTTTTAGGAAAAATTATGATGATTAAATAAATGTTGGCTACTATTCCTAAAAAAAAATTGTTGTTCTAAAAGCACCCAAAACAAATATTTTGCAAACAGAAAAGTCGATCAGAAGCTTTTTGTGGAAAGGTAATATAGATGAGAAATGAAAACTGCCCTTAATCTCCCTGGATAAAATATGCTTAGAAAAGTTAAAAGGAGGTGTTGGTTTGCATAATATCATGGCAAGAAATATAGCTTTTGGTACAAAAATGGTTTGCAAATGTATTCCAAGCCAACATCAAAGTGGTGTAGAGTAATACAAGAAAAATATCTTGACAATGATCATCTAACAAGAATACTAACAATCTCAAATCCCCCAAATGGATCGACAATGTGGAATTTTTTGACTACATGTAGATATTTCATAGTGTCATATATTTCTTGGGAAGTAAACAACGGGGAAGATATAGATTTTTGGAGGGATTCATGGAATGGACAACCAACCTTAAGCATGTTCCAATAATTATAAACAACACAATAGATCCTTTCAACAAGCTAGGGTATAAAGTTGATTGACTATGTTCAATTAGTTGATGCATTTATAGGAAATGTGACATGGAAATATTTTCTCATATCTACCTATACCTGATAATGAAAAGGAATTCTTACATATTATTCTAAAGAATAGAGTGGTAATTCTTTCAAACTCAAGGGATAGAGTTATCTGGGTACCATCAAAGAATGGGCATTACATAGTCAAATAGGGCTACAAAGTGATAATCAATGGTGTTATGCAAGCACAAAGTCAAAGGGCTTATTATTTTTGCTGGAACCCAATGGTTTAGCCAAAAGAAAGGAGTTTTACATGGCTAGCCCTAAGAAATAAAGTTCTAACAAGTGACAAATTGGTGAATCTAGGATTAACAGATCCATTCAAATGCACCTTATGTGGAGAGGTATTTGAAAGTGTTGATCACTTATTTGTCCAATGTTCCTTCTCACAAGAGTGTTGGGCTTACATTAATAAGAAAATAAATTGCTATGTTATTCTTCCCAGATCTCTCTGGGATTTTTTCACAAGTTGGCCAATCTTTTTAAGTCAACTGTTTTTGCTTGCATTTGGAAGATAGTGCTAGCTATTCTGATTTGGAATATTTGGTGGGAGAGGAATAGGCAAATATTTAGAAAAGAAAGTTCCAAGGTTGAGAAAGTTCAATTAAAAATTGAGAAAGAAATTTTAAAAATGGTAAACTCATATGCTCAAAATCATAAAAAAGTATCTTCCCTTTTCACAAATTGGGATAATGACACACTGAAAGAATGGAAGTATATTGTGTTACCATTTAAGGGTAGTATGCATCAACCTTTAAGTCAAAAATTGGATAGGAATATAGTAAAATGGATTCCTCCTCAATCAAGTTTCTACAAATTGAACTTTGATGGTGCATCACGAGGTAATCTGGGTCTATCAGGAGTAGGTATTTGCATTCGTAATGCAGTGCATAAATTATTAGCAGCTAAAGCTATTCACCTCCCCTGTGGTACAAAAAATTTAGCGGAGTCTCAAGCTCTCCTTCATGGCTTGAAAATTACAATCAAACTTGGCATTCAAAATCTTCATGTTGAAGGTGATTCATTGTTAACCATAAATGCATGTAACGAGAAGAAAATTTGGAACTAGCAACCCAGGTACATATTACAGAAAGTTTGGTTGTTGCTCACAAATTTTTAGTTACTATGTATAGCTCATAGTTATTGGGAATGTAATCAGCTAACAAATCTTCTAGCAAATATGGGGTGTGATCTTCATGAATTTGAATACACTGAAGGGTACAATATTGTTTCTATTCCTCCAAAGTTGGCAGACAATATCTAGAAAGAAAGCATATAGTAATTCACAAGGTGAGAATGGGATATTGTAGCCTTATTAGAAAGATTTGTGTGATTGTGGTTTCTTTGTATTTGTATAGCTAATTCATTAATGTAAATATGATATATGCAAATAATTTGATCAGTGGGCCTGAGTTTAAAACACGATTCTTCTTGAGGCTTCTACTTGAATGTACAAATATTACGGGAGGGGTGTAATCATTGAAAATATTTGAAGGAACTATTAATCATGTGAAAATTATATGTCTTGGAAAGTTCTTGGAAAAAAGATAAATTGGAAGAATGATAAGTTTGGCAAAGCCTTAAAAGGGAAATATAGATGGATATCCATATTCAAGTCTGACACCAAAAGGAACCTTATAAAGTGTTATCTACTAATAATATTTTATGTGAATGTAGGTTTTTAACAATGTCATGTAGCGCATACGATCCATACCCTGCAATGATGGTGGGGATCTATAGTTTAAGCATGGGAGTGTGTTTTCTCATGTTAAGTCTGCAGATTTCATGCTGGAAAAAAGATAGAAGGATAAGCATATCTAAGCACCTAATGCATCATCTTGCAACCAAGTGTGCGGATGACAAGATTTAAACATTCCCCAAGTATTTTCTCACATTTCAAGGTTGGTTTCATTCTAAAAAAATTGGTAAGGTTCATTCCTAGGTGGCTATATACATCAAGAAGCTTTGTCAAGTGAAGAGGGTGAAATTTGTTTGTGCTTTCAAGATTGTAGAGTCTATCAAAGGTCTCAAATGGAGTACTATCCATAGAATTACAGAGTGAGGTTTCCAGTGAATGAATGGGAGATACCATTTTTAGAAAGCATTAGAGACAAGCAACTTAGCCAGGTTTTCAAGATTCACTGCTTCCAATTTTGAAAATGTGTGAAGAGGGTATTAAGGGATGAAATATTGTACCCACAGGAAAGGAGAGTTATTTTTCCTTCCCAAATAGTCTCTATATTTGTCTCAAATATCTTTGATTTTTTGTCATATTTTTCTTCACTCTAATTAATTACCAATAAGGTAGTTAAAGAAATATATATGCAAGATAACAGTTTGTTGAAAGTTGTTCAAGTTTATGATGTCTAGAAGGGCCAAGGGCACATTGGGGGCCTATTTCCCTAACATTTCCTATTGCATAGGCATGATTATGTCTCTTTCTATGACACCATTAAGAACACCCTGGAGATGTGGAGTTCAAGGTGTCTGCAATTAGCACTCGAAAGGCATTCTATTGAAATTGGCAAAGATTTTCCAAAAAGGATAATGGTGCAGGAGCACCCATCTTCTCTTTGTCTTTTGAAGTATTTGATAGGAAGTGAGTTATGTGGTCATGTGCTAAGTATTTGAGTATAAATAAGGTCCTAAGGACCATCTTGAATGATTTGTAATAGGTTTTTAGGTTTGGTATTAAGTTTTGATGTAATAAAAAGGTCTCCTTCCTCACCATGTGAACTTGGTGCATCTAGGAAAGTTAAGGAATTAAGATGCCTTGATGAAACCAGGTATTTGAGGGGAGTATCCTTGATGTTTTGATGTGTTTTGTGGTGTTTTAACACCTTTTAAATGTTCATTGTAATCGGGCTTTTTGGGAGTAGTATAAATTGCCTTAACTAGGAAATTAGGAGTCTAGTTTGGAATATTTTAAAAATCAGTTGGAGGACATTGGAAAGAGGTTTCAAAGGTTTAAATAGGTCTCTTTTTGTTGAGGCATGATGATGGTGAAGTTTGGTGAAAGTTTGAATAAAAGAAACCTTGTTTTTCTTCATTTTCTATGTAAAATTGCTGCTAAAATGCGTGGTACGGCCATATTATGTACTGCACGGTCAAGATACCATAATGGATCGATAGAGGATTGAACTAGCTTTATTTTTGTGGTGGTTTGAATTGTTTTCATCAAGAATCAAGGGAGACATCTACATTTTACTACAAGTGGGTCTGAAACCCTCCACAACTTGGGTTTGATCAATAAAATGCAAGTTTCTCTCCATTCCACCATAGGAAAAATATGATTTTTGGTGGAATGGAAGGGATTGTATTATAATTCAAGATGAAAAAGGTTTCATATTGGAATATGGAGTTTGGTGAGAATAAATTAATGCCCTCGGCCTGGCATTTCTATGTGACAAGCCAAAAATTTGTTGCAAAAATTTGATTTGAGGCAAGATTTGTGAGTTTTCTTTTTTGTGGCACTTGGGATCAGTTGGAATGAGTTTTTTGAAGGTGTAGGAAGGTACCAATTGGGTTAGGGGTGTTGGGGTGTGCCAAGGAAACCATTCTTTCATTGAAAAGTGTCTTTTAGGCCTCCTTGTAGCGTTAGAAAACAGGTCATTTGTTTCCTTTTGTGTTGGAGTCAAAACTTGTGGTTTTGAGGGTTTGTGGAGGATAGTATCAAGTGTCAAAAGCCAGCGAGTTTGGTTTGATTTCAGTCATTAGAAGGATTTTATGTTGATTGTCCCATTTGATAGGGCTACAAGGGCTACAAGGCCTAGTATGGCATCGATAGATGAAAGAGTGTTCCCAAGTGAGAAGTCTTGTTTGTTGGCTTAGTTTAGCCATGTTAAGAGATTCTGAGTCATTTCCAAGACTCCTGATTGCATTTGGGTGTGTGGACTTAAAATAGTGCTTAAGTTTCTCATTAGTTGTATGGTGTATTAAGGAGTCTATCTAAGAGTATTTGATATAAGCTCTTAAGAGATTGTCTTCCCCTGCCACTTTGTACTAGATAAGAAGAAAGGTTAATGCAATATTGGAATTGTTATCCCATGTGCATAATGATCCAATTCCCCCTATTGTAGTGCCTCAAGAACCTCTTGCACTAGTGCTTCAAGAGCCTCCTACGACATTTGTTCAAGATAATGATTGTGGCTCTCCTCACCCATGCCATGTTGATATCCCCAATTTGAATGCAACTCCACCTTCGCAATCTGGTGTTGGCAACCTTTAGGAGCATCAAGACGAGAATGATGTGGAATTTGACCAGAT